>OU342743.1:351133908-351507080 GCA_910589775.1 Avena eriantha | reverse complement strand
GAAAAGAACACACACGCAATGACACTCGTGGTGGTTAATGAAAAGAACACCCATGCAAATGACTCTGGTGGATCCAAGTGGTTTATGCAAAGAACAAACATTCAATAACTCTAGTTGTGGTTTAGGAAAGGAACACACATGCAATGACACTAGTGGTGGTTTATGAAAAGAACACACATGCAAATGACACTGGTGGATGCATGTGTTTTAGGAAAGAACATAGAGGCAATGGCACTAGTGGTGGTTTATGAAAATAACACACATGCAATGACACTAGTGGCGGTTTAGGAAAAGAACACGGATGCAAAAAACATGCAATGGCACTAGTGGATCCATGAGGTTTAGGAAAGGAACACACATGCAATGACACTGGTGGTGGTCATTGAAAAGAACACACATGCAAATGACTCTAGTGGATCCATGTGGTTTATGGAAAGAAAACACATGTAATGACACTGGTGGTGGTTTATGAAAAGAACACACATGCAATGACTCTAGTTCTGGTTCCATGTGGTTTATGAAAAGAACAAACATGCAATGACTATAGTTGTGGTTTATGAAAAGAACACAGAAGCAATGACTCTGGTGGATCCATGCGGTTTAGGAAAATAACACACATGCAATGACACTAGTGGTGGGTTAGGGAAAGAACACACATGCAATGACACCAGTGGTGGTGTAGGAAAATAACACACATGCAATGACACTGGTCGTTCCATGTGCTTTATGGAAAGGACACACATGCAATGACACTGGTGGTGGTTTATGAAGAGAACACAGATGCAATGACTATAGTTGTGGTTTATGAAAAGAACACACACGCAATGACACTCGTGGAGGTTAATGAAAAGAACACACATGCAAATGACTCTGGTGGATCCAAGTAGTTTATGGAAAGAACAAACATGCAATAACTCTAGTTGTGGTTTAGGAAAGGAACACACATGCAATGACACTAGTGGTGGTTTATGAAAAGAACACACATGCAAATGACACTGGTGGATCCATGCGTTTTAGGAAAGAACACACATGCAATGACACTGGTGGTGGTTTATGAAAATAACACACATGCAATGGCATTAGTTACGGTTTAGGAAAATAACACGGATGCAAAGACATGCAATGACACTAGTGGATCCATGAGGTTTAGGAAAGGAACACATATGCATGACACTGGTGGTGGTCATTGAAAGAGCACACATGAAAATGACTCTATTGGATCCATGTGGTTTATGGAAAGAACACACATGCAACGACACTGGTAGTGGTTTATAAAAAGAGCACACATGCAACGACTCGACTTGTGGTTCCATGTGGTTTATGAAAAGAATAGACATGCAATGACTATAGTTGTGGTTTATGAAAATAACACACATGCAATGACTCTGGTGGATCCAAGTGGTTTATGAAACGAACACATATGCAATGACACAAGTGGTTGTTTAGGAAAAGAACACACATGCAATGACACTAGTGGTGGTTTAGGAAAAGAACACACATGCAATGACACTGGTCGATCCATGTGGTTTATGGAAAGAACACACATGCAATGACACAGGTGGTGGTTTATGAAGAGAACACACATGCAATGACTCTAGTTGTAATTCCACGTGGTTTATGAAAAGAATAGACATGCAATGACTATAGTTGTGGTTTATGAAAAGAACACACACGCAATGACACTCGTGGTGGTTAATGAAAAGAACACACATGCAAATGACTCTGGTGGATCCAAGTGGTTTATGGAAAGAACAAACATGCAATAACTCTAGTTGTGGTTTTGGAAAGGAACACACATGCAATGACACTAGTGGTGGTTTATGAAAATAACACACATGCAAATGACACTGGTGGATCCATTTGTTTCAGGAAAGAACACACATGCAATGACACTGGTGGTGGTTTATGAAAATAACACACATGCAATGACACTGGTCGATCCATGTGGTTTATGGAAAGAACACACATGCAATGACACTGGTGGTGGTTTATGAAGAGAACACACATGCAATGACTCTAGTTGTGATTCCACCTGGTTTATGAAAAGAACATACATGCAATGACTATAGTTGTGGTTTATGAAAAGAATGCACACGCAATGACACTCGTGGTGGTTAATGAAAAGAACACACATGCAAATGACTTTGGTGGATCCAAGTGGTTTATGGAAAGAACACACATGCAGTGAATCTGGTGGTGGTTTATGAAAAGAACACACATGCAAGGACTCTACTTGTGGTTCCATGTGGTTTATGAAAAGAACAGACATGCAATGACTATAGTTGTGGTTTATGAAAAAAACACACATGCAATGACTCTAGTGGATCCAAGTGGTTTATGAAAAGAACACACATGCAATGACACTAGTGGTGGTTTAGGAAAAGAACACACTTGCAATGACACTAGTGGTGGTTTAGGAAAAGAACACACATGCAATGACACTGGTTGATCCATGTGGTTTATGGAAAGAACACACATGCAATGACACTGGTGTTGGTTTTTTAAAAGAACACACATGAAAATGACACAAGTGGTGGTTTAGTAAATACATGCAATGACACTAGTGGCCGTTTCGGAAAAGAACACGGATGCAAAGACATGCAATGACACTAGTGGATCCATGAGGTTTAGGAAAGGAACACATATGCAATGACACTGGTGGTGGTCATTGAAAGAGCACACATGAAAATGACTCTGTTGGATCCATGTGGTTTATGGAAAGAACACACATGCAATGACAATGGTAGTGGTTTATGAAAAGAACACACATGCAACGACTCTACTTGTGGTTCCATGTGGTTTATGAAAAGAACAGACATGCACTGACTATTGTTGTGGTTTATGAAAATAACACACATGCAATGACTCTTGTGGATCCAAGTTGTTTATGAAACGAACACACATCCAATGACACTAGTGGTTGTTTAGAAAAAGAACACACATGCAATGACACTAGTGGTGGTTTAGGAAAAGAACACACATGCAATGACACTGGTCGATCCATGTGGTTTATGGAAAGAACACACATGCAATGACACTGGTGGTGGTTTATGATGAGAACACACATGCAATGACTATAGTTGTGGTTTATGAAAAGAACACACATGCAATAACTCTGGTGTATCCAAGTGGTTTATGAAAAGAACACGCATCCATTAACACTAGTGGTGGTTTAGGAAAGGAACACACATGCAATGAAACTAGTGGTGGTTTATGAAAAGAACACACATGCAAATGACACTTGTGGATCCATGTGGTTTAGGAACGGAACACACATGCAGTGACACTGGTGGTGGTTTATAAAAAGAAACACAAATGCAAATGACACCGATGGATCCATGTGGTTTAGTAAAATAACACACGTGCAATGACATGAAGTGACACCGGTGGATCCATGTGCTGTAGGAAAGGAACAAACATGCAATTGCACTGGTGGTGGTGATTGAAAAAACCACACATGCAAATGATGTTGGTGGATCGATGTGGTTTATGGAAAGAACACACATACAATGACACTGGTGATGGTTAATGAAAATAACACACATGCAAATGACTCTGGTGGATCCAAGTGGTTTATGGTAAGAACAAACATGCAATGATTCTAGTTTTGGTTTAGGAAAGGAACACACATGAAATGACACTGATGGTGGTTTATGCAAAGAACACTCATGCAAATGACACCGGTGGAGCCATGTGTTTTAGGAAAGGAACACACATGCAATGACACTGGTGGTGGTTTATGAAAAGAACACACATGCAAATGACACTGGTGGATCCATGTGGTTTGGTAAAATAACACACATGCAATGACACTAGTGGTGGTTTAGGAAAAGAACGCACATGCAAAGATATGCAATGACACTGGTGAATCCATGTGGTGTAGGAAAGGAACACACATGCAATGACACTGGTGGTGGTCATTGAAAAGAACACACATGCAAATGACTCTGGTGGATGCATGTGGTCTATTTAAAGAACACACATGCAATGATACTGGTGGTTTATGAAAATAATACACATGCAATGACTCTAGTTGTGGTTCCAAGTGTTTTAGGAAAGGAACACACATGCAATGACTCTGGTGGATCCAAGTGGTTTATGAAATGAACACACATGCAATGACACAAGTTGTTGTTTAGAAAAAGAACACACATGCAATGACAGTAGTGGTGGGTTTAGGAAAAGAACACACATGCAATGACATTGGTCGATCCATGTGGTTTTTGGAAAGAACACACATGCAATGACACTGGTGGTGGTTTATGAAGAGAACACACATGCAATGACTCTAGTTGTGATTCCACGTGGTTTATGAAAAGAACAGACATGCAATGACTATAGTTGTGGTTTATGAAAATAACACACACGCAATGACACTCGTGGTGGTTAATGAAAAGAACACACATGCAAATGACTCTGGTGGATCCAAGTGGTTTATGGAAAGAACAAACATGCAATAACTCTAGTTGTGCTTTAGGAAAGGAACACACATGCAACGACACTAGTGGTGGTTTATGAAAAGAATACACATGCAAATGACACTGGTGGATCCATGTGTTTTAGGAAAGAACACACATGCAATGACACTGGTGGTGGTTTATGAAAATAACACACATGCAATGACACTAGTGGAGGTTTAGGAAAAGAACACGGATGCAAAGAGATGTAATGACACTAGTGGATCCATGAGGTTTAGGAAAGGAACACATATGCAATGACACTGGTGGTGGTCATTGAAAGAGCACACATGAAAATGACTCTATTGGATCCATGTGGTTTATAAAAAGAACACACATGCAATGACACTGGTGGATCCATGTGTTTTAGGAAAGAACACACATGCAATGACACTTGTGGTGGTTTATGAAAATAACACACATGCAATGACACTAGTGGTGGTTTAGGAAAAGAACACGGATGCAAAGACATGGAATGACACTAGTGGATCCATGAGGATTAGGAAAGGAACACATATGCAATGACACTGGTGGTGGTCATTGAAAGAGCACACATGAAAATGACTCTATTGGATCCATGTGGTTTATGGAGAGAACACACATGCAATGACACTGGTAGTGGTTGTTTATGAAACGAACACACATGCAATGACACTAGTGGTTGTTTAGGAAAAGAACACACATGCAATGACACCGGTGGTGGTTTAGGAAAAGAACACACATGCAATGACACTCGTCGATCCATGTGGTTTATGGAAAGAACACACATGCAATGACACTAGTGGTGGTTTATGAAGAGAACACACATGCAATGACTCTAGTTGTGATTCCACGTGGTTGATGAAAAGAATAGACACGCAATGACTATAGTTGTGGTTTATGAAAAGAACACACACGCAATGACACTCGGGGTGGTTAATGAAAATAACACACATGCAAATGACTCTGGTGGATCTAAGTGGTTAATGGAAAGAACACACATGCAATGACACTAGTGGTGGTTTAGGAACAGAACACACTTGCAATGACACTAGTGGTGGTTTAGAAAAAGAACACACATGCAATGACACTGGTGGATCCATGTGGTTTATGGAAAGAACACACATGCACTGACACTGGTGGTGATTTATGAAAAGAACACACATGAAAATGACACTAGTGGTGGTTTAGTAAACACATGCAATGACACTAGTGGCCGTTTAGGAAAAGAACACGGATGCAAAGACATGGAATGACACTAGTGGATCCATGAGGTTTAGCAAAGGAACACATATGCAATGACACTAGTGGTGGTCATTGAAAGAGCACACCTGAACATGACTCTGTTGGATCCATGTGGTTTATGGGAAGAACACACATGCAATGAAACTGGTAGTGGTTTATGAAAAGAACACACATGCAACGACTCTACTTGTGGTTCCATGTGGTTTATGAAAAGAACAGACATGCACTGACTCTGGTGGATCCAAGTGGTTTATGAAACAAACACACATGCAATGACACAAGTGGTTCTTTAGGAAAAGAACACACATGCAATGACACTAGTGGTGGTTTAGGAAAAGAACACACATGCAATGACACTGGTCGACACATGTGGTTTATAGAAAGAACACACATGCAATGACACTGGTGGTGGTTTATGAAGAGAACAAACATGCAATGACTCTAGTTGTGATTCCACGTGGTTTATGAAAAGAACATACACGCAATGACTATAGTTGTGGTTTATGAAAAGAACACACATGCAATGACACTAGGGGTGGTTAATGAAAAGAACACACATGCAAATGACTCTGGTGGATCCAAGTGGTTTATGGAAAGAACAAACATGCAATAACTCTAGTTGTGGTTTAGGAAAGGAACACACATGCAATGACACTAGTGGTGGTTTATGAAAAGAACACACATGCAAATGACACTGGTGGATCCATGTGTTTTAGGAAAGAACACACATGCAATGACACTTGTGGTGGTTTAGGAAAAGAACACACATGCAATGACACTAGTGGTGGTTTTGGAAAAGAACACACATGCAAATGACATTGGTGGATCCATGTGGTTTATGGAAAGAACACACATGTAATGACACTGGTGGTGGTTTATGAAAAGAGCACACATGCAATGACTCTAGTTGTGGTTCGATATGGTTTATGAAAAGAACAAACATGCAATGACTATAGTTGTGGTTTATGAAAAGAACACAGATGCAATGACTCTGGTGGATCCATGCGGTTTAGGAAAATAATACACATGCAATGACACTAGTGGGGGTTTAGGGAAAGAACACACATGCAATGACACCGGTGGATCCATGTGGATGATGGACAAAACACACATGCAATGACACTAGTGGTGGTTCATTAAAAGAACACACATGCAATGGCTCTAGATGTGGTACCATGTGGTTTACGAAAAGAACAGACATGCAATGACTATAATTGTGGTTTATGAAAAGAACACACATGCAATGACACTAGTGGTGGTTAATGAATAGAACACACATGCAATGACTGTAGTTGTGGTTCCATGTGGTTTATGAAAAGAACGGACATGCAATGACTATAGTTATGGTTTATGAAAAGAGCACACATGCAATGACACTGGTGGTGGTTAATGAAAAGAACACACATTCAAATGACTATTGGATCCAAGTGGTTAATGGAGAGAACAAACATGCAATGACTCTAGTTGTGCTTTAGGAGAGGAACAGACATGCAATGACACTGGTGGTGAATTATGAAACGAACACACATGCAAATGAGACTGGTGGATCTATGTGGTTTAGGAAAGGAACACACATGCAATGACACTGGTGGTGGTTTATCAAAAGAAGACACATACAAATGCCAGTAGTGGATCCATATGGTTTAGTAAAATAACACACATGCAATGATAGTAGTGGTGGTTTAGGAAAATAACACACATGCAAAGACATGCAATGACACTGGTGGATCCATTAGGTGTATGAAAGGAACACACGTGCAAGGACACTGGTGGTGGCCATTGAAAAGAAGACATATGCAATGACTGTAGTTGTGGTTTAGGAAAGGAACACACATGCAATGACACTGGTGGATCCATGTGGTTTAGTAAAGGAACACAGGTGCAGTGACACTGGTGGTGGTTTATGAAAACAACCCACATGCAAAGACATGCAATGACACTGGTGGATCCATGTGGTTTAGGAAAGGAACACACATGTAATGACACTAGTGATGGTCATTGAAATGAACACACATGCAAATGACTTTGGTGGATCCATGTGGTTTATGGAAAGAACACACATGCAATAACACAAGTGGTGGTTTATGAAAAGAGCACACATGCCATGACTCTAGTTGTGGTTCCATGTGGTTTATGAAAAGAACAAACATGCAATGACAATAGTTGTGGTTTATGAAAAGAACACACATCCAATGACTCTGGTGGATCCAAGTGGTTTATGAAAAGAACACACATGCAATGACACTAGTGGTGGTTTAGGAAAAAACACACATGCAATGGCAGTAGTGGCGGTTTAGGAAAAGAACACACATGCAAAGACATGCAATGACACTAGTGGATCCATGAGGTTTAGGAAAGGAACTCACATGCAGTGACACTCGTGGTGGTCCTTGAAAAGAACGCACATGCAAATGACTCTGGTGGATCCATTTGTTTTATGGAAAGAACACACATGCAACGACACTGTTGGTTGTTTATGAAAAGAATACACATGCAATGACTCTAGTTGTGGTTCCATGTGGTTTATGAAAAGAACAAACATGCAATGACTATAGTTGTGGTTTATGAAAAGAACACGCATGCAATGACTCTGGTGGATCCATGTGGTTTAGCAACAAAATACACATGCCATGACACTAGTGGTGGTTTAGGAAAAGAACACACATGCAATGACACTGGTGGATCAATGTTGTTTATGGAAAGAACACACATGCAATGACACTGGTGGTGGTTTATGAATAGAACACACATGCAAGGACTCTAGTTGTGGTTCCTTGTGGTTGATGGAAAGAACAGACATGCAATGACTATAGGTGTGGTATATGAAAATAACACACATGCAATGACACTTGCGGTGGTTAATGAAAAGAACACACATGCAAATGACTCTGGTCGATCCAAGCTATTAATGGAAAGAACCAACATGCAATGACTCGAGTTGTGGTTTAGGAGAGGAACACACATGCAATGACACTGGTGGTGGTTTATGAAAAGAACACACATGCAAATGACACTGATGGATCCATGTGGTTTTGGAAAGGAGCACACATGCAAATGACACTGGTGGAACCATGTGGTTTAGTAAAATAACACACATGCAATGATAGTATTGGCTGTTTAGGAAAAGAACACACATGCAAAGACATGCAATGACACTGGTGGATCCATAAGGTGTAGGAAAGGAACGCACATGCAATGACACTGGTGGTGGTCATTGAAAAGAACACACATGCAAATAACTTTGGTTGATCCATGTGGTTTATGAAAAGAACACACATGCAATAACATTGGTGGTGGTTTGTGAAAAGAACACACATTCAATGAATCTAGTTGTGGTTTCATGTGGTTTAGGATAGGAACACACATGAAATGACACTGGTGGTGGTTAATTAAAAGAACACACATGCAAATGACTCTGGTGGATCCAAGTGGTTTATGGAAACAACAAACATGCAATGACTCTAGTTGTGGTTTAGGAAAGGAACACACACATGCAATGACACTAGTGGAGGTTTATGAAAAGAACACACATGCAAATGACACTAGTGGATCCATGTGGTTTAGGAAAGGAACACACATGCAATGACACTTGTGGTGGTTTATGAATAGAACACACATGAAAATGACACTGGTGGATCCATGTGGTGGTTTAGTAAAATAACACACATGCAATGACACTAGTGGTGGTTTAGGAAAAGAACACACATGCAAACACATACAATGACACTGGTGGATACATGTGGTTTAGGAAAGGAACACACATGCAATGTCACTGGTGGTGGTCATTGAAAAGAACACACATGCAAATGACTCTGGTGGATCCATGTGGTGTATGGAAAGAACACACATGCAAAGACACTTCTGGTGGTTTATGAAAAGCACACACATACAATGACTCTAGTTGTGTTTCCATGGGGTCTAGTAAAGGAACATACATGCAATGAAATTGGTGGTTAATGAAAAGAACACACAAGCAAATAACTCTGGTGGATCCTAGTAGTTTACGGAAAGAACAAACATGCAATGACTCTAGTTGTGGTTTTGGAAAGGAACACACGTGCAATGACACTGGTGGATCCAAGTGGTTTATGAAAAGAACACACATGCAATGGATCTGGTGGATCCATGTGGTTTATGGAAAGAACACACATGCAATGAATCTAGTGGTGGTTTATGGAAAGAACACACATGCAATGACACTAGTGGATCCATGTGGTTTATGAAAAGAACAAACATGCAATGACTCTAGGTGTGGTTTATGAAAATAACACACATGCAATGACACTGGTGGATCCATGTGGTTTAGTAAAACAACACACATGCAATGACACTAGTGGTGGTTTAGGAAAAGAACACACATGCAAATGACATTGGTGGATCCATGTGGTTTAGTAAATTAATATAGATGCAATGACTCTAGTTGTGGTTTAGTAAAAGGACAAACATGCAATGACACCGATGGTGGTTTAGAAAAATAACACACATGCAATGGACACCGGTGGATCCATGTGATTTAGTACGAAACATGCATTTTCCATTTTTAAAGGCACACATGCCTACTCTTTCTATTGTCTATTTGAATCCCTTATACCGTCTTCCCTTAGTTTTTTGATACTACTCAGTTTTACCCTCTCTCTCGGTCACCAATCTCAAAAAATCCCAAATGTGCGCTCACTCTGGCTGCTACGCCCAGATTGGCTGACACAGATGTCACGCAGTTTGTGCCCACCAATGGTTGATCCTCTGCGATCCAACGGGTAGGATAACCTCTCCCTCCTCCACATATTTTTGCAGGGATTATCCGTGCCACCGACACTTTACCTCCATAAAAAAGTGTAAAACCATCTCAAAAAAATAAAAAAATAAATGATCATATTTCGAAGAAGCTCTCGTCTTCGTCTTCGTCTTCCTGATCGTCATCGTCTTTGTCAACGTCATGGTCCTTGCCATCCCTACCGTTGGTGTCCTCCTCTGATGACTCAACACCACCCCCTTCTTTGTATAAGTGTGGTATCTCCTCGTCAGAGTCCTCCTCCTCCTCTTCATAGTCCCATGGGTCCACGTCACTCTCCTCCGCTTCTGCCTCCAACTAATCTATGAGCGCCTCCTCGTTGGCCGAGTCAGACTCGTCCAAATAGCTATCTCTTCTCTTCTTCCTGGTCTTCCTCTCATTGCTCTTCTTGTCCGTACCTACCGGTGCAACACGTGCCCCTGTCCTGCTTGCTGCTTTGCGCTCATCCGTCGCTGTAGGTACCCCATGCTCCTCCTGCGCGGCCGGTACGAGCTTTGACATCACGGTGTCCTCCAGTGCCGATGTCGATGGATCCTGGCGCGGTTGGATACGACGTGCTGCCTAGGTAGGCGACTCACGAGCACGAACGATGCCGTGAAGAGCAGGGGACGCAGGACGGACACTGTCCGGCTTGGATCTGCCATTGCCACGATAGGCCATCGTGCTCGAGGAAGTTGTTCGGAATGAGCGATGGCGGGTACACAGAGTTGGGTGCCGATCTGATCAAGGGTACTGGACATAATTTGATCATTAAAAAATGTAATATCTCGCATACTCAACATAGTTTGATCACAATAAAAGTGGCACAGTGTATTCTAGACTCGTAAATATCCCATGCATGCCTGTCAATGTGGAATTCAACGTGTAGTTCGATGTGCCGACGTGATCATGCAGCAGTTGCACGCGTGATTGCCCCATCAACACATGACACACGCATGCGGGACATGCACGCCGATGCCCGTGATTACCACCCTGCCGCACTCATTTTTAAGGGTAAGATCACACTCCTTTTATTATATACTAGATTTTAGGCGGCGCCGAAGCCAATTGAACTATCCATCACAATAAAGACAAGTCCCATTGATTCCCTATCCCTGGCTTTTTTGAGAAGGTAGACCATACACGGTGGTCTTGCATAATAGTAGTAGTACTACTTTACCATGGCCTGTACTTTTTGACTCTTCTCCCACACTAATCACTATCTTCTTTCGACTGCCGCCACCTCCCTCCCCCTACAAGCCAGGGCTCCCCTGAGGAGTGGTTGGTCGACCATCCTCGCAGGGAAAAAGGAGAGGCCTTGCTGCCAGGCAGTTCTTTCTCTACCAGCCCCTCAAGCCCCCCTCTCACTGAGGCCCAATCTCCCCCGATAATGGCGCCAAATGTTCTAGCAGGCCAGGGCTCCTCCCTGTACGGTCTTCTTGTTCTACTTCATCTCCATCTCCTTCTCCATCATGATCTTATTCTGCTTCTTCTTGTTTTTCTTCTTCTTCTCGCTCTTCCTCTTCTACGTATTACATGCCGGCAGTGGAGCCACAATCCACCATGACGATGGCATTGCAGGACCCATTTTTTCCTGTTCCACATCTCAGCGAGGTACCAAATCTCCACACTGTTATTTCTCTGAGTTGTAATGTGGATTTCTTAGATCGTGTCCGCCCCGCACTGTGTTTTTTTGTGAGTTGTATTAGTTTTCATGATTATGACTGGATCTCTTGGTCTTTCCTTAATACCGATGTTCATAGATTCATTGGTGATTTTGTGATTAAGATTAGTTTATCATGGTTACGACTGGATCTCTAGGTCCATTTTTAATATTGTTGTCCATAGATTCAGTAGTTTGTTTATTTGTATTAGTATTCACCTGGAACCTAGAGTGTAATTATTTAATTTCTATTTCAATTAACACGAACGATGCAGCGAGCGAAGGCTGAGTACCGTTACTAGGTGGCCACGATTAGTGCCAAGATTGATAACCAACAAGAGCTTGCAAAATCCCTCACGCAAGATAATGAGAACCTACTCAAGCTATTATCTGTGCAGAAGGAGGTCTCGCTAGATATTGCACGTGACATCATGAGGCTGCAGAAAGTGCTCGACCGTAACTTGAACATGCAAGAACAGGCCATCAAGATAATCAACGAGCTCATGGAGGAGAAGAAGAATCTCGAGAAAAGGTGCACCCTCCTGCAGGACGAAGTCACCAAGGCACTCAAAGGACATGTCGAGGAAATCAAGGCTACCATACGAGCCTACCATGATAGGAACCATTTCCTGGATGAAGTGAAAGAGATGAAGGAGGACATAAGTAGAGGGATCACCATTCTCGAGGGTGTTCGGAAAGATAACGAGCAGCTAAGGGCTTGTCTGGAGGTGTATCGAAGCAATGCCTAAGTCTGATTCCCGTTAGAGGGGGCACGAATATCAGTTCGCACTCCACTCTTTTTGTAATATTTAGGGTTCAGGGAGCAATGCCCAAGTCTGATTCCCATTATAGGGTGCAATAAGAGAGAATCCTAGGGCAACTCCTTATCTATCTGGACATGTGTAGGTGTTCATGTTCATGAATGGACACCATGAGCTCCTTCCATTCTATATCTGGACATGGGTTTCTGCAATTTGAGTTTGCTACTACTATTTGGTGACATGAGAAAAAACCACGACACACTAAACTGCAGATAAACCTTATTTGTCTTTGAAATTAGAATTACGACAGTGCCACTAGTCGATTCATAACATGTTGATTAGTTTTAGATTGCTTCTCCCTTGAAATTATGTCAGTGCCACTAGTCGATTCAGTTAATTATGAAAACCAACCACCTTGTCCTTGTGAACTGAACAAACCATACTATATATTTTTGTTGCAGGGAGAGGGGCGAAAGCTCAACCAGGACCTGGCGACCTGACTAAATGACAAGATAGCCATGAAAAGGGAGAAGCAGAATTCCCAGAAGCTGGCCTTTGACCACCTACGCGCTGAAGTCGTGGTCCTTTTTGACAAGTGCTAGAAACTGAAGGAGGTAAACGCCGCTGGGAGAAACTTCACAGGGAAGGTCACACCTCGGCTAGTAAGCAGATGGAGATCATGAAAGGGATCATGAAGGAAAATCGTATGGTTACAGACCAACTTCTCGAATCCCTAACGGAGCGGTGGAACCTGTGGCAGGCGCACGACAAAGTATTGAACGAGCTGGCCAATCTTAGGAAGGTAAACAAGCAGCTCCGGGCTAGGCTCGTTTGAACCCAACATATGTTTGTTTAGTACTGAACTTCCTGTTTTATCCTCTGAAGTGGTGATTTTGTAAACGTGAACTTAACTCTATGCACGATATGTGTGTTCGTCTAAAATTAATTTTCTCGAGGATTCGGTTTGGCTTAGTTAAGAAAGTGCAACTGCAAGTCTTACAATTAGCTGGTTTCAGGCATTAGCACAACACAAATTATTAATCTCAAATTTCCTACATCCTCTATATTCTGTCCTTGTTCACCCTCGCGGGCCTTCTTCAGTTCCTTCAACAGATCCGCAATGTAGTACTCTAACTTCTTCTTGTCTTTCCTGAGATGATCCCTCTCCTTTTCTGAATTATGAATCAGCAACATGTGACTATCCTTAAGCTTCTTTGTAGTTCCAACAACCAAGCTCCCATTGATTCTGTCACTTAGTTCTGACTACAAATTCTCAATTTCTTGTTCCAGCTCCTTATTTCTTACTGATAGCTTGTAATTTTTTCAGCTACATCACAAGAATCAGTAAATCTCCCTGACCTTTCCAACTCATACATCTCCCATAACTGGGCCAAACATTTCTTAAGTGCATCTGGCCTCAAGATCCACCCACTCTACTGCTTTACACACCGGGCCAACCTAAAAAACACACACTATCGTGTTATGGACACACATGATACATTTTTTATTTATGTCACCATTGCACATAATGTAAACAAACCTGATTTGTACAACCCAAAAACCTTCTCCCCATGTTACTGCCTTCGAATGCAACCTATGTGCTTAGTTTTAGCCCATGGTCACATGGTACTTCTCCATCGAGATCTAGGCCCTCCCATTCGGAGTCATAGATCATCGTGGTACCTATAAGTAAACACAAAGTTGGAATTGAACATGATTGCATGCACATATGGAGCTCATATCAAGGGATTTATGAATGCCTAACCCTATCCCGAGAAAACAGAGGAACTCACATCATGGAAGGAATACTCGATGTCAGAGAGAAGGTTGTCGCTGCTCGACTGGTCGTCCTCATCGTTCCAGACAACATGGTGAATGCGTCATCATCGACGATGGCATCGTCATCGGTGAGGGGAGAGAGAGAGAGTTTGAGAGATAGGGAGAGCGAAAGAGTGGCAAAAGTGAAGTGCGTCACTGCTGCAACAATGACTAAATTGGCATGTTATAATAGTTTAATGGATACCATGCCCTTTCCCTGGATTATTGTCTCCTGCCTAATAGGGTTTCTCTTCATACATTCTTATTTCAAATATTAAACCTCTACTCCCTCCATCCCAATTTCATTGCCTAAGGAAAACATAACAATATGTTACATCATCTAAAGAAACAAAATCATGTCAACTACAAGGTACTTATGAATCACTTTTTCAGTCATGGTTTCGCAAAACAATACACTACAATCTCTCAACAAACATAATCACAGAAACAAGTATATTACATCAACTCAAGAAACAAAATCATGTCAACTACAAGGTACTTACGCATCACTTGTCCAGTCATGGTTTCACAAAACATTACATTACAATCTCTCAACCAACAAAATAATAGAAAAAAGTACAGTACATCATCTCAAGAAACATAATCATGTCAACTATAATGTATTTATGCATCACTTGTCCAGTCATGGTTTCACAAAACATTACTTTACAATCTCCCAAAAAACATAATAATAGCAACAAGAACAATGCGTCATCTTAAGAAACATAAACTACAGTGTACTTGTGTATTATTACAACAACGATTGTTTTAGTGAGTGACATGTCCGAAATCTCAATAGCTCGCACAACATTATATCGCAATCTCTAAACAAACATAATCACAGAAACACGATCTATATGCAACATCAGTCAATGTTACAAATATAGGCAGGGGAACCCCGCGGTCCATATGACAAGCCTAGGGTAGCAGCTCTCATCAGATCTCATCAATGTCGACCACCTCATTCTATTTAGCTACTACAGGGGCCTCTACATCCACTATAACCTGTTCAATAACATCAGAAATGATACCAACAAAGAACACCTTCCTGGTTCGCTTCTTTCGTCACATAATCTGCATAAGATCTTCAGTATCCAAAACCTCTATGAATTCCTGCTTCTTATGATGCCACCATCGGATTTGTGCCATCTTCTTAGGGCCAATACTGATTTCCTTACCGATCATCTCTCTCATTTCATCAAGAGTTATGTTTTTATAATCGACAATGATCTCCACAGTACATGACGAAACTGGCTTATTAACTCCCTCATCATGTTTTGCCATGTATGAATCCACCTTTAAGCGTGTACTTAACTAATCTAGATCAACATCTATTGGTCTGTAGTATCTAGGAGCCGAGGCTCTGGCAGCACGATCTCTAGCATCTGCATACATATCATCAATCATCGCTTCAACTTTCACATTACGATCCGCTGCATAACACTCCCAAACCATCTGAAGCTCATGGGAGTGCTCAATTTGCATATAGGTATCATTCATGTTGCGCCACACCAATTTTGTCCTCTGTCTAGAACCCCAAGGAATCCTAGCATGAAGCATATCTACCAGCTGCGAAATAGACACAACCTCTTTGCAATTCAGAAGCAGATGCACATTTTGCCCGAACACAACCCTCTCGCCACCAAAATCTAGTTTTGTAGTGTACTAGTGAACATGAATTGTGAAGTCATATAGTTCCCTTGTATCAAAGTTGTGCCTAATTTGATTAAAACGGGGAACTTTTCGGTTCATTTGATTCTATTATGCCGTAACTAATCTACTTGTAAGATAACGCACAAATAAGAAAAATTCACCTCTCTCTCTTCTCTCGGGTTTTTTCTTCAAGATCTAGGTGCCGCATCCACCCACCGGAGCCGAACAATCCATAGTCGGCGTTGCTTTTCTCTTCAACCCGCTGCTCATAGGTAACATGGGAGCAGAATCCTTGCTGACCTCCTCGCTAATCGGGGTTGAAGACCTTGCCGCTGCTTCGCTTTGAGGGGCTATGTGTTGATCCCCAAACTCTTGCCCCAACCGACCTGAATCAATCGATGACGTAGCTACAACCTTCACCCTGCAGGACATGTTGGGCCACTGTCGCTAGATTCAGTGTCGGGGGAGGGATAAAAAAGACCTCTACCGCCCGCGGATTTAGGGTCAGGGAAGGGAAGAAAAAGGACCGCCGCCGCCCTAACCAGATTCAGTGTCAGGAGTTAGGAAAGTACAATAATGGATTTGCCCCTAAGACACGTGCAGGGTGGCTAAGAAGAGAGACCGGTGAAGAAGGGGCACAACAGGAACTAGTGTAACAGAATATCTCGACTTAACGGGCGCGATTTGAAAATATTGGGTTTGGCTATCATTCATTCGAAACATGCCTCTCAGCAATTGGTGTCTTAACTTTTCGAATCGCCATGATTAAAATCAACTCGGGTACCGCGATGAACTGGTGTCTCAACTTTTGGGCCACAAAATGATATAGTCCCCTCCACCACCCCTAAAAACTGGAAACACGGAGAACCCACGCAAACCGCATGGACCAGGAGGAGGTCCATCCAAATCACACATCACTACTTCGCCCCAAGTCATCGAGAGGTCACCAGAAGACGCCATGCTCTCCATCAAGAAACGTCGGCAGCACCAGGAGTGCACCATCGTAGGAGCTATTGAGGTCAGCAACAACAATCACGCCGCTCTCACCGAAAAAACTTCGTCATAAAACAGGGGCTTCCTTGCCTTCACCAAAGAGCTTCGCAAAGTGGTGTGGGATACCAAGTTTAGCCCAGACCTTCCCCCGCGCTGCGACGACAAAGAAAATCCTATCGAATTTTTGCATCTCTACACAGTGGGCATCCAAGCGGCAGGTAGCAATGACAAGGTCATGGCCAATTGGTTCCCGATGGCCCTCAAAGGGGTTGCACACGCATGGCTGATGAATAACCTCCCCGAGGAATCAGTCAAGTCATGAAAGGACCTTAGTGAGAACTTTGTCGCCAACTTCAAGGGGACATACGATCTTCTGAAAAGGATACAGATGCCGCCTAGAGGGGGGGGGTGAATAGGCAGTTTAAAACTTTTACGATATGGGCTTAACAAAGGCGGAATAAAACTAGCGTTTACTTTTTTAAGAACACAACCTAAATAAACTACGGTTCACCTATGTGCACCAACAACTTATGCTAAGCAAAACAAGCAACTATGTGATAGCTAGATATAAGACTTCAAGCATGAAGGCTATCACAAAGTAAAGTGCATAAGTAAATAGCTCGGGTATAGAGATAACCGAGGCACGCAGAGACGGTGATTTATTACCGAGTTCCTCCCATAAAGAGAGTACGTCTCGTTGGAGGGGTGGGCGGTACTAAGACCACCACGCCACACAAGGCCTCACTCTCTTCTCCCGTGAACCTCGCCACAAGAGGCCTGGTTCACTTCTTCACTATCGGTGCACTTGTCGGTGGCAATCTGTAACCTCTCACAAATATTGGGGCACTTATCCACAACTCAATTGGAGGCTCCCTACAAACAATCTCGGGGAAAGCTCCACAACTTAATTGGAGGCCCCAAGTAATCCACAAACCTGCAAAACAACTAAACCGTCTAGGGTTCCAAGAACCCAAGAGTAAAAAGCTTCTCACCTTTCACCCAATGGAATCCTCACCGAGAACTCAAACCGATACACCAAATGCAATGGCAAGAACACAAGAAGTTCTCAAGTCCTTCTTTGCCAAATTCCACCAAAGCTACAATAGCTAGTGGGAGAATAAGAGAGGAAGAACACAAGAGGAAATCCACAAAAGAAACCTTAAGATCTAGATCCCAATATGTTCCACTCACATAGAGGAGAGATGGATTGGTGGAGTTGTAGATCTAGATCCCCCTTTCAAATCCCCCAAAAAGATTCAAGAAATATGGGAGGGATTGAGAGTATTTGCAAGCTCTTGAAGGTCAAATCAATGGAGGAGAGAGAGAATGCAAGCCACCAGCCTAAGGAGGAAGAAGGGGTCTATTTATACCCCTCCCCAAAGAAATATGACCGTTTGGGACCTTCCAGGCCGGATAATCCACCCCTCCCCCGGATATTCCGGGGTCCCCGGGCCAAAATATGGCTAAGGACTTTGCCGCGCGACCCTCTGTATAGGGGGCGGATATTTGGGCCGGATAATCTGCCCCCGGAGGCCCGGATAATCCGCCCCTGTTACAGAAAGCCACGCCTCAAAGTCCTTAGCCGTTTCCCAAAATTTGGGCCGGATAATCCGCCCTCCTAAAAACTGGCAGATACAGCAAAACTGAAACAATCATAACTTTTGCATCCAGACTCCATTTTTGATGATCTTGGGATCGTTTTAAAGAGGACAATCAGCTCTACAAGATAATCCAGAGAAACATTATAGTCCAGCAAGGTAGGATAGAACCAAATGATGAAAGGTTTGACCTCTCGCAAAAAGACGAACCGATAAAACCTCCAACATCGAAAATGCAATGGAGAATGCGTATGAAATTCGTTTTCGATGAACTTGAGCTTGTCATGGAGATTAACACAAGCTCTAAGTAATCACATGAGTAAGACCCAAATAAGAACCAAGGAAGATGATGCCAAGTATGCAAAGGTTTGATCTCTCACCGAGGGATATGATCAAGTTACTCACTCGAGAGCCCCTCTCGATAGTACGGTTATCTATCCTCTAAACCGGTCCCCCCAACTAACACCATGAAACTGGTAAGAAAGAAACCCTATCAAGATCAAACAATTGCCTTGTGTATATTCCGCTTGATTTTGATGATGACGATCTTCTACACCTTAAGATGGAACACCTTTCTTGATTGTGCTAGCTTGGTGAAGACTTGGAATTTGCTCCCCCATACTCCACTATGGAAGAGACTCTCTTTTAGGCATATGTTCACATACCCATGATCACCATAAGGATGTCAAGCTACACTTGAGATCATCTTATTATTCAAGACACACTTGCCATAGTCTCAACTTCTACTTCACCAATCTTCGGATCATTCCTTGAAACCTTGATCAACACTTGATCTTCTTCACTTTCTTCTCCTTCCAACCTTGAAGCCAACATATGGTGCAAGCATTGCCTATGGAAAAATACTACAAGTACAACTCAATTCAAACATAAGTGCATAAAGATTGTCATTAATTACCAAAACCACACATGGGGCACACATGTTCTTTCAATCTCCCCCATTTTGGTAATTGATGACAATCCCTTTGAGAGGGTTTATATCTATTTATTCAACATGCAAAGTAACGACTAAGATGCAAGAGCATGAGAGGCAAATGCTTAAGAACAAAGTCAAAGCATGAAACCAACTTCTCTTAAACCCTCCAAAACTTATCCCCCATTGGCATCGATTGCCAAAATGGGTGAAAAGCTCTACACGACCAATAGAGTGATAATTCCTCCAAAATGTGTACACTTCTCGTAGTGTGAATGGAATAAAATGCATGTATCCAATGACGAGTACTAAGGAGGAGTTTAAACAATATTGGGGATCGAAAGATTGCAAAAAAAATTAACAAGCTGAAGAACCATCAACAAGTGAAGCAAGCAATCACAGATCCAAAGAACCACTTGACAAAAAGAACATACCAAATGAAAGATAGATATTATGATAAGATTGAAAAGAGAGTGTTCTATATAATACGAGGAGGCTCCCTAATGTTTGTGAAAAAAATTGCACTTGAATAAAATATGCACAAACATGGAATCCTCACTCCCTCGATAAGAGCATATACCAAGGCATAAAACTTGTAATAAACAAATGGTTGAGCAACGACTAAGAGACAACATAATAGCAGGCTCAACCACAAGGATGTGTGAGAGGCATGGCAAAGCATAGTATAAGACTAATGCAAGGATGATCATTGAGAATCCACATAGTCTTCAATGAATGATATTGCTTAGTATGACCATACAGCACACGCGAAACAAAGAAGATATCAAAAATAGAGAAGTAACATCTCTCATGTGTATAAGTTGCTAAGTAGACAATCTCACAAAGATATTGATCCACAAAGAAACATGTACACACAAAATAGATACTAAAACAAATAGAGCAAGATATCCAAAACAAACTCATGACAATACACCACTAAGATCTTTCCTTGATAGCATGGCCAAAAGGCTCAATTTTATCTTATTGTATATTCATGAACTTCAACCACAAACATATCAAATACATCACAACTATCACTAAGGGAAGTAGAGATAGTTGGAATGTATTGCGAGAGGAATCAAGTATCACAAAGAAAGAATCAACTTTGCAAATTCATCAATATTGCACATGAGAGTATTTTGAGGAAACAAAAGGCAATATAATTGCTAGATTGACATATTTGGGATTTGTGAATCATGAGCATGATTTTGTATAGTCCCAATTATATGCAATAGAGAGTGTTATTTAAGGCCAAATAAAGAACCACAACAACTGCAAATATAAAAAAAATCATGCCAAAATGCAACTTACCATAGGTTGGAAGACGATATGTAGGCATGAGTAAGAGATACTTGTTACCGAGATATTGTTGGTGTGATGAAGTAGATAGGAGTTTGTTGATCATTCTTGCTTGTCTCTAATTATCATTGAGTCATCACTTATTCCTTATGAAAGAGACAAGCATCCAATGCACCTCCAAGGTACCTAAAACAAAATTCAACTACAATATGGTCCCCAAACTTATTGGGTCCAAAGTAGTTAGAGCAACTACAATACATAGGAGAGACTCCACATAGATATGTGCATATTGATATGAATTGAGTTTCAGGCACATCTTAGCCAATTAGGATTTTGTGGAGTTTCCCCTATATATTGGATCAAGTAAAGCAAGCACGCCATAATATATACATTTATTAAATATGCATGCACACTACTTTCAAGAAACAAAGGAGATACAATTTGAACAAAATACCAAGTAAACCAAGAAGAAACACCAAAGTGTGACACGATAAATGGTTGTTCAAATTATATTAATTAACCAAATCAACTCATGAAAGACCACATGTTCAACAAATGAACTAGGCAAAAAACAAAGAGAAAGAGATAGACAAAACACAAATACTCAAGGATTTATCTCATTCTAAAATGTCACAAAAGTTAGCAAGGAATGAGATAAAGCCAACTCCCAAAAAGAGAAAGTTTAAACAAAACCACACCAAACTCTCAACACTTTTCAAGATGACACAAAGTACCAAAGGAATATTTATCTTCCAAAGACATAAAAACAATATGGAGCAAAACATGTTGTGAAGAAGCATAAAAGGAGTGTTCTACACAATATAAGAAAACTCCCCCATGATTAGTGCATTATTTAAGATTTTTCATTTGAATACACAATGCACCCACATGGGATCATCATCTCTACCTACATCAAATAGAGCACTAAATTATTTCAAGTCAAAGAAATATCCAAAAATGAGATAACATGTAGATTCAATAAAGGCTCAACACAAAAAAACAAGTACATGGTGTGCAAGCCAACATACACAAATAAACTTGATAACTCAAGATAAGTAAGTGGTTATGCACAACATATAAAAACACATGCAAGGTACAAACAACCACATGCATAAGGGGCGAGTAACTTTAAATGTAAATGAGTTGAGAACATGTTACCGCAAAGAGGAACAATGGATATATTATAGAGATAAGATAATATAAATCACTTGGCTTGATACAATATAATTGATGAAGTTCCCTTAATTATATATGATTTAGCGAAGTCTCCAATGCCCTCCACGAACACCTATTGATCAAGTTTTAGCTTGTTGGTCCCCAACCAAGTTGGGTCCTAAGAAGTTAGTCACAATAGGCTTGGCAACCCAAATGGTTCTTTTCTTAACACCACATTGGGCACCAACATATTTGGCACACATTTCCATCCTCATACTTACGAAGAGAATAAACATCATCAATAATAATAGGGTTGGATGAGGAGTTACCAATAGTGCATGAAGAAGAGAGGTGACCTTTCTCACGACATATGTAGCAAGTTCTTTTCTTCCATTTCTTCACATTTGATTTATCCACCATGGGAGTATTATCTTGATTCTTTTTGCGAAGTGGCCTTTCTTCAACTTGAGGTACACCATGACCTTGAACTTGAGGCCTCTTCCCTTTTTTCTTCTCACTGAGAGTCTTATTCTTCAATGGGAAAGATCTAACATGGTGCCCTTCAATTTTGCACTTGAAGCAAACAATCTTGGCCAAATTCTTGACATGTTTTTGGCCCTTATTCTTGTATCTCTTAAACTTATTATTTTTAGTGGACTTGTTCTTGATATTGGATTTGAATCCAAGCCCACTCTTGTCATTGGGAAATTTTTGCACACTCAAGATCTTATTGAGTGTGTCCCTCCCTTCCTGGCCCTTTTTCAAGTCCCTCTTCAAAGATGAGACTTGGGGCTTGAGCTCTTTGATTTCCTCTACATGGTTTGTATAAACACAAATACTAGAGGAAGTAGAAGCTTTATTGTTAGAGCAACAAGGCAAGGAATGTAATTCATTACAAGATGTAGCAATAATATGAGATGATGAATTACGAGGACTAGCACATGGGAGTACGGCATTTGTAGTGGATGTAGTGCTAATGTCCACTTGAGGCTGTTTAGATGTTACCTTTGACACAATAGCCTCATGAGCTAACTTTAGCCTATCATGGGAGGCTAGAAGATCCCCATGAGAGCTTGATAGCATAACATGACTTTCTTCCAATTTCCCATAATTGCTAGTTAGAAAAGCAAGTTGAGCCTTTAGCTCAACATTCTCCTTCAAAATAGATGCGTCAAAAGAAGTAGAGTTAGTAGCACAAGCATCATTATAATGAGCAATAGTAGAAGACAACTTGGAAATCTCATTATATTTTCTTTTGAGATCAATTGCCATCTCAAGAGCTTTATCACGTGTTTCCTTTACTTTAGACACTTCTAGAGTAAATGTCTCCTCAAGAGATTCTTTGGTCGCTTGTGCTTCTTCAAGAGCTTCATTTAGATTTGCAATATCATTAGCATACTCATGCTCAAGGCTACTAATTTTGTCAATTGTGTTCTCATGCTCCTCAACTTGAGCTTCTAACTTATCAATACGTTCTTTGCTCTCAATAGCAAAACCCAAGATTTCAACAAAGTTAGAGCAAGCAATATTATTCTTAACAAGAGCATGATAAACAATCTCACCCTTTTCATGTAACAAATCAACAACAATCTCTTCTTCCTCATTACACTCATCCTCATCATCACAAGAGGTATTGGGTTCCAAAGTAGGAGATACCTTTGAATCCCTAGCCATAAGGCATAGATGGGAACCGTGAGATGATGATAATTAAGAATTACTTGAGGCTTCATTCAAGATGTTGTCTTGACCCGTAGAATCTACAGTTTCCTCTACATTGTTAGAAACACAACAACTAGAGGAAATAAAAGCATTTATATCATGGCAACAAGGAATATCAAGCATATCATCATGAGATTTACTCAAACAACTTACACATAATATGCAAGGACTATCAACACAAGCATGTAAGGAGTTTGTAGTGCTAGAAGTGTTAAAGTCCAAAGATAGATCATTGCAACTAGATAGAGAGGAGAGATTACAAATAGTAAGCACACTATCCATACTGCAATTTCTATCACCACTTACCATATGATTACCTTATGAAAAATCACATGTTGGTGAAGTGGTAGAAGATGAGAACTCATCTCGACCGGAAGTGGAAGCAACACAATCATCCTCAAAAATATTGGACACAACATATTTATCTTGACGTTTTGTCCATAACTCATGAGCGCTCCAAAAAGGTATGACTGAAGAAGTAACTACATGGCTCAAAGCATTAACAGGCACATTAGAAGCTTGACCATCGAGATATAAGTTTTTCTCATCCTCACAAGATAGATTAAGGAAATCCATTGGAGGAGAAAAACCTATATCTACGATTCGCTCCAAATTTGGGTCCATGCCCCGAAAATGATTAAGCATACAAATTTTCCAAAACTCATAACATGTGCCATCGAATATGAAAATGTCATCGTGCACTAATCCCCTAGCCGACATCTTTACTCTCAAGGCGGTGAAGCCCAAAAGAGAGACCAGGCTCTGATACCAATTGAAAAGGATAAAGATGCTGCCTAGAGGGGGGGTGAATAGGCGGTTTAAAACTTTTATGATATGTGCTTAACAAAGGCGGAATAAAACTAGCGTTTACTTTGTTAAGCACACAACCTAAATAAACTACGGTTCACCTATGTGCACCAACAACTTATGCTAAGCAAAACAAGCAACTATGTGATAGCTAGATATAATACTTCATGCACGAAGGCTATCACAAAGTAAAGTGCATAAGTAAATAGCTCGGGTATAGAGATAACCGAGGCACGCAGAGACGATGATTTATTACCGAGTTCCTCCCATAAAGAGAGTACGTCTCGTTGGAGGGGTGGGCGGTACTAAGACCACCACGCCACAAAAGGCCTCACCCTATTCTCCTGTGAACCTCGCCACAAGAGGCCTGGTTCACTTCTTCACTATCGGTGCACTTGTCGGTGGTAATCCGTAACGTCTCACAAAGATTGGGGCACTTCTCCACAACTCAATTGGAGGCTCCCTACAAACAATCTCGGGGAAAGCTCCACAACTTAATTGGAGGCCCCAAGTAATCCACAAACCTACAAAACAACTAAACCGTCTAGGGTTCCAAGAACCCAAGAGTAAAAAGCTTCTCACCTTTCACCCAATCGAATCCTCACCGAGAACTCAAACCGATACACCAAATGCAATGGCAAGAACACAAGAAGTGCTCAAGTCCTTCTTTACCAAATTCCACCAAAGCTACAAAAGCTAGTGGGAGAATAAGAGAGGAAGAACACAAGAGGAAATCCACAAAAGAAACCTTAAGATCTAGATCCCAATATGTTCCCCTCACATAGAGGAGAGATGGATTTGTGGAGTTGTAGATCTAGATCCACCTTTCAAATCCCCCAAAAATATTCAAGTAATATGGGAGGGATTGAGAGTATTTGCAAGCTCTCGAAGGTCAAATCAATGGAGGAGAGAGAGAATGCAAGCCACCAGCCTAAGGAGGAAGAAGGGGTCTATTTATACCCCTCCCCAACGAAATATGACCGTTTGGGACCTCCCAGGCCGGATAATCCACCCCTCCCCCGGATATTCCGGGGTCCCCGGGCCAAAATATGGCTAAGGACTTCGCGGCGCGACCCTCTGTGTAGGGGGAGGATATTTGGGCCGGATAAGCTGCCCCCGGAGGCCCGAATAATCCACCCCTGTTACAGAGAGCCACGCCTCAAAGTCCTTAGCCGTTTCCCAAAATTTGGGCCGGATAATCCGCCCCCCTGAAAACTGGCAGAAACAGCAAAACTGAAACAATCATAACTTTTGCATCCGGACTCCGTTTTTGATGATCTTGGGATTGTTTTAAAGAGGACAATGAGCTCTACAAGATCATACAGATAAATATTATAGTCCAGCAAGGTAGGATAGAACCAAATGACGAAAGGTTTGACCTCTCGCAAAAAGACGAACCGGTAAAACCTCCAACATCGAAAATGCAATAGAGAATGCGTATGAAATTCGTTTTCGATGAACTTGAGCTTGTCATGGAGATTAACACAAGCTCTAAGTAATCACATGAGTAAGACCCAAATAAGAACCAAGGAAGATGATGCGAAGTATGCAAAGGTTTGATCTCTCACCGAGGGATATGATCAAGTTACTCACTCGAGAGCCCCTCTTGATAGTACGGTTAGCTATCCTATAAACCGGTCTCCCCAACTAACACCTTGAGACTGGTAAGAAAGAAACCTATCAAGATCAAACAATTGCCTTGTGTATATTCCACTTGATGTTGATGATGACGATCTTCTACACCTTAAGATGGAACACCTTTCTTGATTGTGCTAGCTTGGTGAAGACTTGGAATTTGCTCCCCCATACTCCACTATGGAAGAGACTCTATTTTAGGCATATGTTCACATACCCATGATCACCATAAGGATGTCAAGCTACACTTGAGATCATCTTATTATTCAAGACACACTTGCCATAGGCTCAACTTCTACTTCACCAATCTTCGGATCATTCCTTGAAACCTTGATCAACACTTGATCTTCTTCACTTTCTTCTCCTTCCAACCTTGAAACCAACATATGGTGCAAGCATTGCCTATGGACAAATACTACAAGTACAACTCAATTCAAACATAAGTGCATAAAGATTGTCATTAATTACTAAAACCACACATGGGGCACACATGTTCTTTCAATCTCCCCCATTTTGGTAATTGATGACAATCCCTTTGAGAGCGTTTATATCTATTTATTCAACATGCAAAGTAACGACTAAGATGCAAGAGCATGAGAGGCAAATGCTTAAGAACAAAGTCAAAGCATGACTAGTAAGAATTGTAACTCCAATGGAATGTGATAAAAGCGCCAACAACCGCTGGGTTTTGGGATTTCTCAGGACAATTATATCTGACTAGTAAATGTTCCAACTACGATGGAATGGTTAACTAAAACTACCCACTACTTATGCTATCAGGATGACTCATGCTATCTATATCTGACTAGTAAGTGCTTCAACTACAATGGAATGAATAAAATTGCCAACTGTGTTGGTTTTCCTCGGCATGACTTCCTCGTCTAGTCTCGAGGGGGAAATACCAGGATGGGTATGTTTGGTGGTAGTATCAGGTTGGCCCAAATATGTCTCTCTTATCCCTCTCTAATAGCCGCCAGTTGTATTGAGTCTCTATAGGTTGTTTAGTGCATGCTTCACTGCCGCTTCAGTCCACCATACCTATGTAGGCGAGAGCCGCCGAATTCTAGCCTCGCCGTGTACTAGCCTCAGTACTGACGCTCCTCTTTTTCCTTTGCCCTTTGTCGACACCCCTTTTGTTTTCGCAGGTTTGAGATCGACGTCGTTAGCAGGGTTACCCTTCCGGCTTGGCCTGGGCAGGGCTATGGACGCCATTGGTTATTCTTTAGGGCTCTTAGCCCCATTTGCATCTTGTCCGTAGTCGGACGCTCTATCGTTTTCAAGGTGATTTGGATCTTCATATAGCATATATGTATTCTTGACTCATGGAGTCGTTGTTGTATATTTATATATGTTCTGTGGGTTCCATCGTGGACTAATGTGTAATGGTATTACTTCGTTCTCCACCCGCACGCAAGTGCCTGGTGAGCGTCCTTGAATCGTTTCTATGGGGGTTTGGCAGGAAGCGCTAAAACTTGCATAGGGCCGATTCGAGGGTGTTACAATACCAAATTCAGAGACCTGCAGAGTCCGTTGTAAAATAGGTAACAATTCTGGTAAGAAAAGTTCCGCGAAAAATACTATCCAACTATATTTTTGCAGTTTTCAGTCAATAAGGAAAGCTACAAAGCAAAAGAGGGACAGAAACAGAGCCAGGGTGGCTCACACCACCCTGTGGCACAGGCCCACCCCTAGCCGCACCACCAGGTGGTGAGTCCACCCCGGACTCTGCCTCCGACTCGTTTTCTCCCAATACCTTCCTTTTGATATGAAACTTCGTAATATATAATCCCCCGGATCCCCCGAGGTTCGTATATCGTGTTTTCGTCGTGTTTTTGCTTCGATCTGTTTCTACCAGGAACTATTTTTGAAAGCTTAGAAGCACAATGGTGTCCGCCAAGGATAATGGAAAGGAGCCTATGGAGGAAGACCTCCAAGACCCCAGGTGGGAGAAGGAGATCAAGAGTGAAGGTGAAGAGGAGGCAAAGCACACCGGCACTACCATTGCAAGCATTGGAGTGGTGGCGAACCCTGCCTGGATCAGAAGGACTACACGGATGTCAACTGGAGGGAAACCTCCTCATCACTATTTGGCACCAAGGACACCTTCTCCAAGAACCAAGAGTCCCTTCCATACCTTTATCCATAACCATGTATGAAAAGAAGACTCCAAGTGGGAAGAACGGAAAAAGAATCACAAGAGTTGGGATCCACAATCTGACATGATCATGCACCGCATCGAGCATAACTCGGAGTTGATTCGTACCCTCACCTTCGAGATTGAAGACATGGGGAAATTGGTCCAGAAGCTCATCGAGAGGATACCACCATTACCAAAGGAGTAATTCATCATCAGGTTTGGCATTCCCTTGGTTTGTTCCAAGCTTGGGGGAGTGTCACGGTATCATATCACTATCTTCTATCTTTTTACCTTATTAGTAGAGTCATATCATGAATAGAGAAGTTATTATGTAGGATGGTTTGCATTATGGAAGTGTCCCCTCTCTCGTTAGATATGTATCCCTTGGTGTGAGTTGCCGTTATGGAATATTAATGAGAAGTTCTATCATTTACTCTTTTTCATAGCTTATATTAGTTTTCAATTCGTGGTTATATGATTGATCTTGTTGTTAGTATTGGTATCACTTTGGGATCATTGAGTTAATTTAGTTGGTTTTGGCAAACCTAGCTCGCTTAGTAGCGACACTATTTTTGAGAGTTGAATGAAAAGATAAAAGTACTCTAAAGAAAAATTATTTCATCGTCTATCTTTCTTGATTTGCTCATAAGTTTAGTATTCTCTAGTTAAGATCTTTTGTGCTTCCAAGGAAGATTGCATGTTTGTCTTTATCATTGTATGTTTGTTTGTTTCCTTCAACTCTTATACTTGCTACCCAGCCTTGCTAGCCAAAAATCTGTACTGAGAGGGAATTATTCTCGTGCATCCAATCCTTAAACCAAAACCTATGCCATTTGTGTCCACCATACCTACCTATTAGCATTATTGCTATTCCAAGTAAATTCTTGTTTTATTTACCTCCCAAATTAAACTTGTTATGTGAAAATTAGTGATTAAAGCTCTCATGAATTTGATGGCACACTTTACTTTCTTGCACTTAATAAACTTGAACCATTGTGCTCACCTATGTTGCGTATATGCTTGCGCTTTGTAAGTTGTGAATTAGCAAAACCATGCTGTCATGGGGAACGCTTTCAACATTGCACTGGTACTTTGTAACAAGTTGATATCATGTTCTTTTGTCTATGGATGTCGTCGGTGTGAAATGAAAGGGGAGCTTGTAATTCCATGGAGTTATGTATATGTGTAAGAGAAACGCCTTGGCCACTGGTCTAATACATGCTGACATGGTGGAAACCTGCAGCATAACCATAACGAGTATCTATGAAGCATTCTTCTTATAAAAAAAGAGTTCGATATTGAGAAAACGAGAAAAAGAAAAAAAGAGATATTATGAAAAGAGGAAAGAGAGAAAAAAAACACCATATTACCATGGTAGTTAAGAAGATTGCTGTGATACTTGTTGTCTGCTTGCCTTGTCATTTTGATATGGGGATTCTTCTGTATCATTGGGCAAGGGGTACCCCGTTGGCGGTTCTCTGTGATACACATGTGCTTACAATGACAAGAACTTACTGGTGACTCAACTTGAGTAGCATGAGGAGCGGCCCTCGTATTCAAGGGACATGAGATTCCCAATTTACAACTTGTCAATGAATATCCTCTTAGTTGTGTAACTTTAACATTAATCACCTAAAGATGCTATGATAGGGGCAATGAGAGCTGAAAGCTAATAAGTATCATAATTTTTGGGATCTCTTTATGAAACTTGAAATCCCTGCTTCCCTCTACGAAGGGCCTTTCTTCTACTTTGTAGTTGAGTCAGTAAACCTATTCCCTTCTATCTGAACAAGTATTTTGAGTTGTTGTGTTTCATTCATTCATGTTGGGGATATACTTTCCGGGTATCCTCACAGCTCCTCACTGACCAGGGTGGCCCACTTCGGGTTAGAGCTTTGCTTCACGGGCGGCCCAGTTAGGGACAGAAGATGGAGTCCAATCCGACTACGGGAAGGCCCAAAAGACTTACCGACTTAGGCCCATAATGTTACTTGTAGGTCAAGATGTACTCTGTAACCAACTCTTAGTCGTAGCCGGATTGATCTCTCCTGTAAACCCTAGGTCGGATATCTATATAAGCCGTCCTAGGGAGAGACTTTAGGGCAAGACCAGATAACCTCAATAGTCTACAATATCAACTCGCACAGGCGAAACCCTTGTAACCCATAATGTTACTTGTAGGGTCCGTCCAAAGCCGGCGGATTCGAACTTGGGTAAACTTGTGTGCTCACCGTACCGGAACACCGTACGTCTCACACCCCTCTCTCTCGCACGCCTCGAGGACCCCCTCATGGCGTACTTGTCCTCAAACCGACGACAGTTGGCGCCCACCGTGGGGCAAGTGAGCTTTGGATCTGTGTTCCGAGCGGAATCTGCAAGAATCGGAATAGGCGAGACCATCGCCGTCGGTCACATCCTCTACGCCAGCGACGTCCCTCTCATCGTTCTCGACGAGACTTGGATTCTGGCTAGGGAGGCCGTGACTGCCTATACTATCATGTCTTTTGGCGAGATCGATGTTTACATCGGTTTCGCTGAACCTTCCCAACCCACCCAAGCGGTGATGATAGAGGCAGAAGAATCTTCTGGGTCCCCTTTGTCCGCGGAGGCGGCAGAGTTCCGGATCTCAGAAAATCATAATCCCACCCAGCCCGCACCAGTTGCGGAGATAGTGGAGAAATCCGAGCCTGAAGAAGACTACACGGTCCAAGTCGAATCTGGAGTGGATCTCCCTGGAGAAGCCGGATCCCAGATCGACCCACCTGTGGAAGTCGAAATCCAGGAGGAGCACATCAATGAAACTGATTCTGACTCTGACGATGTCGGGATAGACATGCCTTCCTCAGGTACACACTAAGATGTATGATACTGCAAGGCGCTAGCGCATATGCAATCCTCGAAACCGTTAAAAGTTTCGATATGGTTGATCGCGAAAGCCGCAGGTACCTTAGGAAGCACGCATCGCACTTCGTCGGATATGTTGGATCCGGATCCGGCTCTGCCGATGCTGGAGAAAACACCAACTCGGTGCTGGAGGCAATTGGAACAAACCCCGACGTTCCCGCATCCTCGGATGAATCCATGACGTCGGCAAATTTCCAAAAATTCTCCGTGGAATATGAAGAGGAGTACAACTCCAAAGCTGCAGAAGATGGAGAAGCCATGGATGAAGGATCCGGCGAACACTCTTCCGAAATGCAGGATGACATGGACGTCGGAGACAATCGCGAAGTCCAGATGTCCGAAAGTACCGATCAGAGCTTGACTCCGGGAAACGGACCCAAAGCCGTCTTTGCTACTCGCGCTGCCAAGAAGGCAAAGAAGAAGAACAAGAAGAACAAGACCCCGACAAAAGACCCTCTGACAGAGGAGGTTATTGCCGAGGAATACGAGGAAGACTCGGATGGAGCACTTATCCCAGACGAGCCGAAAAAATAAGCATCGGTGGATGGACACGTGATCAGTGAAGGTGCGCGTAAACTCATCGATGCCGCATGAACCACACCTATCCCTACAGTTGCAGAACTTACTGCAGATGAGCTGGACGAAAGGGCCCAAGCCCTAGAAGCGCGTCGTCAACAACTCCTTGATGAAGCCAAAAACATCGAGGTGGAGAAGAAGCGCATGTCAAACAAGGAGTATATGTCCCGTCTACATCAGAAGACACGGAAGCGTCACATAGATGACAACCAAGTCCCATGTGTCCCTGCCATCCTTTTTGGAAAGCCACAGAAGGACAGCAATGGAGATTGGGTTTACCCAACACCAGTGCAAAATACCATGGCAGCTCGCGAAATTCTATCGGCTAATCTAGGACCAGAGGAGATATATTTGGGTATCAAGCTACTCAATAAGGGACTGGAGCAGCAAAAGGTCGCCATGTCTGGAAGTCAAAATCTGGTCTCGGATTCCGACCAATGTCGCACAGATCCGGCATGGGCTGACGTAAGATCCCACTACGATCGGGTGCAGCATCATCACCCCGAACATAGGGAAGACAATTATTCAAGAACCGGATCGTCAGGACAGCACCGCAGAACTACACATAACTAGAGCAACGTCGCTCCAGCAGCCGAGAAAGACGCGATCGCTGCACTGATTCCGAGGAATCCTTCTCGAAAAGGAGAAGATAAAGAGAAACGTCGGGAGGAGGATCGTCAGAAAATGCCACCTCCTAGACATGAAAACCGTCCAGCTGAGCCTCACCATGGTGGGAACGACGGACGAAGGAACGACGGAAACCACGCTGGCACAAACCGGCAGGGGGCTCGTCATAGTCAAGAACCTCCCCGGAACCAGAATAATAACGCTCCAGACGGAGGCCGGCGATCAGCCTAAAACAACCCAGCTACACCACCCACTCCACAACACAGTTATCACAATGGCCCCCAAGGAGGTCAAGGAGGACGACATGGCAGAGGAGGTGGTGGCAGAAGCCGAAGTCCGGCTCCAAGGCACCGCAGCCACAGCCGATATTCGGGATGATCCCTATCCCCGAACGACGCAAGGCATAGGATCAACTCCAACATAGAGGCTCGGCGCTACGAAAACGATAACGTGTACGTGGGCCCAAAGTGCTTCGGACCACGCATCAGAGCTACAAAATTTCTAGAAGGATTTGCTATCTCATGACATATTCAAGCCTGCGACGGCATTGCTCGGCCAGACACCTGGTTACAGGATTTCTTCCAAGCTTGCTGCATCGCCAAAGGCGGAAACAGCCTGGTCACAACCCGATATCTCCCACTTATGTTGCGGAAGACGACACGATCATGGCTCAATGAACTTCCGGCGAACACCATCCACAACTGGTATGACTTACAAAGTGCATTCTTTCAGAATTTCGAAGGCACATATCGGAGGCCCTGTACGGTTGGAGACCTACAACGTTGCACCCCGAAAGCCAGAGAAACTTGCCGAGATTATCTCGGACGATGGATTGACACCAAGAACTCCTGCGAGGGAGTAAATGATCGAACTGCGATTGAAGCTTTCGTTGCAGGTCTCCCAATTGGTTTACTGCGCCATCGCTTGAAGTGCGACAAGGTTACTGATCTGGGAGAGATGATAGAAACAACGAGAAAGTATACAGATGCTGACGACAACACAGAGGGATTACTTAACGTCCTGCCTGTACCCCAGTCAGCAAAGAAAAAGCAACAGGCTCAGAAGCGCAAAAATACCTCGGAAGAAAAACCCAACGTGCAGACAACAATAGTCACTACTATTTCTGGGTCTGGAGGACGAGGAGGGCGCGGTGGAGGCCGCGGGCGTGGCTGTGGGACATCAAGGGTCCAAGTAAGAGGAGAGCAACAACCAGGAAAAACGTACACTTGGGCCGACATCGCCAATAACCCATGTGTGCATCACTTGGACGCCAATGGGGGCTCGTCCCACACCAACGCTGAAGGTCTTTTTAGCGATGACATCAAGAGAAATGATACCACGGGCTACAAAGCTAAGCAGAAGAAGGGAAAGAAAAATCCTGAAAAAGACAAAGAGACCAAGGAAGATTCTGACATGGAGGAAGCCGATGCTTCAAATCCCAAGTCGGAAGGGAAGAAAACTTTTCCTACCAAGAAGGACACTTACGTCACCTTCCTCGGATCTCAACCAGCAAAGGTCAAGAAAGCAGTTCTCCACGAGCTCAACGCAATAGTTCCGGCTGTCCCTCAGTATCTGGACTGGTCGGAAGTGGCAATAACGTTTGACCGCGCTGATCATCCGCCTAAGCTACACAGGCGAGGAAAATACGCCTTAATCGTCAATCCACTTATTGACGGTTATGGTTTCTCCAAGACCCTCATGGACGGTGGTAGCAGCATCAATATTCTCTATGTAGAAACACTACGCCAGATGAAGATCTCGGAAACACAGCTTAACCATAGCTCTGTCATTTTTCACGGAGTTGTCCCTGGAAGACAAGCTAATTCCCTGGGAGAGATCACTTTGGATGTTACTTTTGGAACACCAAAAAATTATCGAACGGAGGCACTTTCCTTCGAAGTGGTCCCGTTCAAGAGCGCATACCACGCTATATTCGGACGTCCGGCTTACTGGGCTTTTATGGCTCGTCCATGTTACATTTACAATATGATGAAAATTCTAGGTCCCAACAGTGTGATCACCATCAGGGGAGACCCGAAGTAAGGACGAGAGTGCGAGGATGGAAATGCCGCCTTTGCCGAAGCCGTGCTGCACGCCCAGGAGTACCAGGAGATCAAGAAGAGCATAGATCCGTCTGAGATGCCCACGACGAAGAAGGAGGTGACAAAGCCAAATCCGGAGTTCAAGGCATCAGAAGAGACGAAGAGGACGCCATTGAAGGATGATGACCCCTCCAAGGTGACCCAGATAGGCGTAGGCCTAAGTAGCGCATAGGAAAGCGTGCTAGTCAAGTTCCTCCAAACAAATCAAGATATCTTCGCATGGCAGCCATCTGACATGACCGGAGTACCTAGGAAACATGCCGAGCACTCTCTAAATGTAAACCCGAACACTAAACCCGTCAAACAGTCCTTGTGATGGTTTGGTGATGAAAAGCGTAAGGCAATAGCTAAGGAACTAGCGCGGCTCGAGTTAGCCGGATTTATAGAAGAGGTCATCCATACTGATTGGTCGGCCAACCCTGTAATGGTCCCTAAAAAGGACACCACTGATTTAAGGATGTGTGTTGATTATACTGCCTTGAACAAGGCTTGTCTAAAAGATCCGTTCGCTCTGCCTAGAATTGATCAAGTTATCGATTCTACGGCAGGCTCGGAACTCCTCTGTTTTCTCGACGCATATTCCGGTTATCACCAAATCCGGATGAAGGAATCTGACAAAATCAAAACTTCATTCATAACCCCTTTCGGAACCTTCTGTTATGTTACGATACCCTTTGGGCTGAAGAACGCAGGAGCTACGTACCAGCGCACGATGCAACGTTGCCTCCATGATCAACTCGGACGCAATGTACATGCATACATGGATGATATCGCGGTCATGTCCAAAAAGAAGGAACCATTGATTTCCGACTTAGAGGAGACGTTCGCCAATTGACGAAAATACAACATCATGCTTAACCCGAAGAAGTGTTTCTTTGGAATACCAGCCGGAAAATTGTTAGGTTTTATCGTGTCTCAACGAGGCATAGAGGTGAACCGTGACAACATCAAGGCTATTCTCAATATTTCAAGGCCAACTCGCCTGAAGGACGTACAAAGATTAACTGGTTGCATTCATGCGGTCAGTCGATTTGTAAGCCGGCTTGGTGAAAGAGCCGTACCATTATACAAACTCCTGAAGAAGACTAAGGATTTTGTCTGGACTACCGAAGCTGAAGCTGCACTAGAAGACCTGAAGAAAGTACTCTCATCTGGTCCTATCCTTGCAGCGCCGGAACCTCAGGAACCGATGTTGCTTTACATTGCTACGACAAATAGGGTTATCAGTATAGTTATGGTGGTGGAGAGACCAAAAGAAAATCAGGAGCACCTGGTGCAGCGTCCGACATACTTTATCAGCGAGGTCCTGATAGAATCAAAACAACGATATCCGCACTATCAAAAGTTGGCTTACGGTGTTTTTCTAGCATCTCGTAAGTTACAACACTATTTTCAGGAGCATCCAATTACCGTGGTGAGCAAAGCTCCCATGAGAGATATAATCAACAATAGCGATGCCAGAGGACGCGTCGCTAAATGGAGTATAGAGCTTGCAGCTTTTGATATTGAGTACAAACCCCGGACAATAATCAAATCCCAGATCCTTGCCGACTTTGTCGCTGATTGGACAGAGACCAAGGAGAACATGATCCTCCCTGAGTCGGAATATTGGACCATCTTTTTCGACGGGTCCAAGGCTCGAGGGGTCTCGGGGGCTGGCGTGGTGCTCAAATCACCCCAAGGAGATAAACTTTTATACGTGTCGCAGATCCACTTCAAATCGACAAACAACATTGCCGAGTATGAAGCACTGCTGCATGAAATCCGGATTGCTAAGGATATTGGCATCTGACGTTTGATGTGTTACGGAGATTCGGATCTTGTTGCTCAGCAAGTCTCGGATATTTGTAATGCAAATAAGCACATGGCAGCATATAAAGCTGTCATGGATGATCTATCTAAATCGTTCGAGGGGTTTGAAGTTCAACACATCCCTCGAGCAGAAAACAAGGAAGCAGATGCACTATCTGGAATAGGCTCTGCGCGGAAAGAGGTTCCAGATGGCGCATTTTTAGAGCACCTCAAAGTTCCCTCGATAAAGGGAGTAGATGCGGAATATCCGACCAAATCCGACTCACCTTTAATAGCAGTTCTGGCTGTAATTCCCAGCTGGACTCAACCCTACCTTGATTACTTGGTAGATGGCAAATTACCCGAAGACGAGGTGCTAAGCCGGCAGATTATCCGACGAGCAAAAGCCTATACTATTGTTAAAGGTGAGTTCCATAAACGGAGTGTTTCTAGGGTTTTTCAACGATGTGTATCTCCGGAAGAAGGAGTGGAAATCTTAAGAGAAATCCACGAAGGCGAGTGTGGTCACCACGCTGCAGCCAAATCTTTAGTGGCAAAAGCTTTTCGACATGGTTTTTTCTGGCTTACAACTCAGGCAGATGTCGAACGATTAGTCAAAACATGTAAAGGCTGCCAAAAGTACGCCAAGAAAGCTCATGTTCTGGCTGATCAGCTGCGAACAATACCTATAACATGGCCTTTTGCGGTCTGGGGGCTTGATATGGTAGGACCTTTTAAACGAGCTCCAAGTGGATTTACTCACCTCTTAGTGATGGTGGATAAATTCACGAAATGGATCGAGGCTAAACCTGTCACTAGTTGTGATGGAGCAATAGCCAAAAGATTTGTCGAGGATGTTATAATCCGGTATGGTTATCCGCATAGCATTATCATGGACAACAGGAGTAATTTTTCCATGGGAGAGTTGGCTGAATTCTGTGACGAGCAAAATATCTGGCTTGACATTATGTCAGTCGCGCATCCACAGGCTAATGGACAAGTCGAAAGAGCAAATGGTTTAATTCTACAAGGCTTGAAACCAAGACTCGAAGCACCACTGAGACGTGCTGCGGGGGCTTGGGCAGAGGAACTACCCTCTGTAATTTGGAGTTTCCGAACAACTCCGAATAGGTCAACAGGATATACACCTTTCTTCTTGGTCTATGGCGCAGAAGCAGTTCTTCCTAGTGATTTAATTCATATTTCTCCTAGAGTGGCCGCGTATATCGAAGAGGATGCCGAGATTTCTCGACAAAATGATCTCGACTTAGTCGAAGAAGTTCGCGTCGTTGCTGAAATGAGATCTACAGCCTATCAGCAGAAGTTAGGCAAGTATCATAGCCAGAGAGTCCGAACTAGATCTTTCAATAAAGGTGATTTGGTTCTCCGGCTTGTGCAACAAAGAAAGCACAAACTTTCCCCAATATGGGAAGGACCCTTTTTAGTTAGTCGAGTATTGCACAATGGATCGTACTACTTAACTGACAAGAGGCCAATCAAAGAAAGACCTGCTACTAAGAAGAGAAATAGAGCTGGAGGCAGTACAAATCCGAATGAGTTAGACAGACCGTGGAATATTGCTCAGCTACGTCCTTTTTATTCTTAGTTTATCCTTCTTTGTAATCATACATATGTACATGTTCTGTGTGAAATAAAAGTTTTGGTTACCTCAAAGTTTTTCTAAGAAGTTTTTTACCATCTTATTTCCTAATGATCATTTCATAGTCGAAAATCCTAGAATGCTTGAAAGTACTTTATGCTCATGTTCGTTCTGGTTTAGATTTCCGATTCTAAAACTGCTACCTTCGGGTATAACTCTAAAAAATTCTAGTCTTTACTTGGGTTATTTGTCTGATTGCTGGATGCGGGTATCTTCCGAGTAGTGAATTGTTGGTACTGGAAGCCGACTTTGTTTCCGAGTTTAAACTGGTTTAGCAATTGAGCTCCGTTGCTCGGCAAAGTTTTCGATTGAAGGTTTAGCCGGCTCACGAAAGTGACGAGGGGGAAAGCCAGATAAACGATAAGTAGATGCGGAAAATTCTAAGTGCTTATGAGAACATTTCAGGCACACAAATAAAATCTAAGAAAAAAGTGCTGAATAGATAAAAAACTTAGCACTAACAAAAGTCATAGTACTTAATATTTACAAAACGCATCATGTTTTTCCAGAATAATACATAGTTTTCTGATCTATGATGCAGGAGGATATGAAGGAACTGTCGCATCGCTGTTTACTCCGCCTTGATATCGTGCCGAAATGTCCCGATCCGAGTTGGTCCGTTCATCGTCGGAAACTTCTTCGGCGTCTTCTAGAGGAGGTGGCGGAGTATCCACGCGGGTGAAGAAGGGCATCTCATAGCTGGTCAGGTCAGCTACATGGCACCCATATCCGGCGCAGGAGTGCATGATGGCTTGAAGGTCTTGCTCCTGGCTGTCTTCGTCTACTTTGCAGTACCCTCTGGGCACTTTCCATATTTCCATCTTTCCATGATGGCTCATGACCATGGTGAGACCGTTCTGCGCAGCAGTCCGCGCGTAGGACATGTTCTAGTCCCGAACGAGCTGCGGCATCTCCTTCGCCTTCTCCCGCACCTGGAAGTCCGACATGCTTCGCATGTCCGGAATCTTGAGAGACTTGCCAATGTCCTCAAGGGACTGGCGGTAGTCATGAAGAAGATCACCGACTTGGGTAAGCCGGTGAGTGCGGGGCTCGGACGAGGAGGAGTCCGTCAAGTTCAGAGGACCTTTACAGAAAACAAGTCAATGAAAATCCGACATTGATGAAAGTCGAAAAAATGATAAATCAGACAGATGGAACGTACCAAGAATGACGTCGTCAATTTTGGTCTTCTCCTCCTGGAGACTCAGGAGTTCAGCCCGGAGCGCTTCAGAGAGATCTTTCTCTCTGCCAAGCTCATTCTTGAAGTCCGAGATAACTTTATCTTGAGCGGCAATCATGAGATCGCGCTCTTCAGTGGCCATGCAGGAGGACTCAAGGACTTGAGATATGCTCCTTTCATGATCCGCCTTGAGCTTGTCCAGCTCTTGGCGAAGTCCCTTGTTCTCCACCACTAGGGTATTGAGGTTCTCGGCCTCTTCAATCATAGCGATGGATTGTTTCACCAGCGCTGAAATTCAAAAAGAACAACAGTTCAGAAAAATTCAACATTGAAAAAGAAAAAGACAAGGTTTGAATCTCGAAATCTTTACCTTTGGCTTCATCCTTGGCTAACTTGAGCTCAGCATTTTTAAGCCGGAGAGCTTTGATCTCTCTCCGCTTATCACAGACATTTGTTAACAATTCTTGGTTTTAGGAACATACTTTCTGTAAGTCAGAATACCCAAAGTCAGAAAGCTACTTAAGACTCGGGCTAATATTTTTTGCTAAATATCAGCACGAGCCTTGGGGCCTACACTAGTTCGTTCTTTGGCATCCTAATGAAAGCATAAACCCAGATTTCTATATCCTACTTCATGCTTGGGGGCTAGAGGATATGATATAACATAAGGTAAAAAACAAGAGTTGGAATTCCGACTTACATATTTCTCGCGGGTGAGTTTGTCTAACCCCGCATTCACTTCAGCTGCCACCTTCTCGGCGAGGGTAAGAGGAGTTACTGGGGCTGTTGGAAGCTCGCCAGTCTTGATCCTCTCACCGCGAAGGCATACTTGAGTGAGAAGGTCAGAGAACTTGACGTCCTCTACTTCTTGCACTTCCTCTTCGGGGGATAGATGGCTTTTGTCCAGGACTTGCCTGGCCAGCCGCTGGATCTCCTCTGCGGATTTCCGGGATAAGCCAAACTTGGCAAGTCCGGGGTTGCTGAGGAGGTTGTTAGCAAAGACTTCAGCCGAGGGATCATGACCCGAAGAGGGTTCACCCTTATCTTGAGTTGACGCACCCACTGTGACGTCAGTGTGTGATCCAAGGATCATAGGCGCCATTGAAGGAGCCGGATCTTCTGCAACAACCGGGGAAGGAGTAATCGCTGGTGTTGCAGAAGGTTGAGGGGCAGGAGTCGGAGGAGCCATGGCAGGGGAAGGTATGGTAAGCTTCGTCTATCGTAGGGGCTTCGCAGGAATCCCCTTCCCATTACCCTTGATGAGAGGCTTTGCTCTGAGAATGTAGTAAAGTCGGAAACATTACATCTAGGAAAGAAATTCGAGAAAGGTACAAAGGCGGAAATTGTGAATGAAAGTTACCTCTTCACAACGGGCACTTCCTTTGTGCCAACATCCATTGTCGGAGCTTTGCGCTTCTTGAGCGCAAGGTCCGGCAATGTGACCAGTTCAGTCTCCTGAGAAAACTCAGGAGGATATCCTTCGAGTGGAGCAAGCTCTGACTCGGGGAGATCAGCAAGCTGAAAACAAGAAAACATATCAGCATTGCAGTATATAACTTAAAGATTGAAACACGTAAAAAGTGTACTGATGGAAGTTTACTGCTACCACGGGATTTTCCACCGTGTGCATGTCCAGAGAAATCTCCGAAATTTTCCTCTCGATCCGCTCCTTGATCAGCCACTTGATCTGGCTTATGTAACCTTGGACGGCGTAGGCTTTGGGGCTGATGCGGAGAGAGTCTTTTTGGAAGACGTGATGGAGTGCATCAGTCTATCCCCGTGGTACTAAAGTGGCTGGATCCGACGTGAGACCCAGCATTGGACCAAGTCGGATCCTTTCAGACCCTTGTGTTTGATAAGATATTCGATCCGCCTCTTAGCGAGGATCAGATCGTCGGTGAGAGCCAGAGCATCCTCGTCCCAGGAAGGCTAGGCCCTGGCTGCTCCGTCGACAAAAGCAGGCAAAGTAGTAGCTTTGTCGGGTGCCGGAATATCCCTATGGTAGAAAAAAGTGGCTGGCCATTGTTTGACCGAGTCACTGGCAGAAATTTTGGGATATGCCCGGTCTCGTCTAACAGAAAAACTAATGGTACCGGTGATGTAAGGAACACCAGCAGTAATGGAATTTCTCCGGACATGGAAGTAGTACCGGAAGACAAGCAAACTCGGCCTAATGCCGAGAAAGCCCTCGCAAAGCGTAGCATATGCGCTCATCTCTAGAAGAGAATTGGGAGGAAGATTATGGAGTTGAACTCCATAGTGGCCAATCACCTCGGAGAAAAACTCCGAGGGAGGAAAGGAAAAACCTCGGTCCAGATGGGTGTCGAAGTGGACACGCTCGCCCTCGCGCGGATTGGGGACGGTTTCGCCGGAACTGCTCCGCTAGTTGCCGGCGGCGAGAAGCCCCTCCTTCTCCACATTTTTGAGGCCGTCCTCGTCGAGGGCGCAGGGGATCCAGATTCCCCGGAAGCTCTCTTTCTCCGCAGCTGCTTCCGCTGACGCCACCGCCGCCGCCAGAGAGGAAGAATAGGATGAAGCCATTTTCTCTCCGGTGGAAAAGGTGACTTCAAAGTGGCGGCGCTAGGAGCTCTGTGGGAGGAGGACGAAAAGGCTCTGAGCGCGCTGGAGGATTGGGAAGAAAGGAACGACGAAGGAATGATGGAGAGGAGAAGAAGGAATCTAAACCCCTTATATCCACCTACCTACGCCAAGATTCGTGCAAACGCTATAGTGTAATTGCCACGCATCGTGGAAAGAACTAGGAAGGGCCCGCGCGATGATTGCGTCGCCTCGATCTCCACGCACGCATTGAAACGGCGCCTCGGTTCCACGAACCACAGACCCACCAACGGTCGTGCTGACGGAACGTCTGTCAGATGATGTGACTTGACCATGCTTGTGTCAGGTGGCGTTAGAGAACAAGTTCCTGCTTAGTTTAAAAGCAAGCTGGAAAATCCGAGTAACTAATTGAAAGATCCGACTTACTTTTAAGACCCGGATCGTATTTTTTGTTATGAAGTTTCAGGAACCCTTCAAGATTCTGCAAGTCGAAGATCAAGCTGGACGATGATAAAATCCGACTTTGGATCTTGGAGGCCTCCGGGGGCTACTGTTGGGGATATACTTTCCGGGTATCCTCACAGCTCCTCACTGACAGGGTGGCCCACTTCAGGTTAGATCTTTGCTTCACGGGCGGCCCAGGATAGGGAGAGAAGACGGAGTCCAATCCGACTACGGGAAGGCCCATAAGACTTACCGACTTAGGCCCATAATGTTACTTGTAGTTCAAGATGTACTCTGTAACCAACTCTGAGTCGTAGCCGGATTGATCTCTCCTGTAAACCCTAGGCCGGATATCTACATAAGACGTCCTAGGGAGAGCCTTTAGGGCAAGATCAGATAACCTCAATAGTCTACAATCTCAACTCACACAGGCGAAAACCTTGTAACCCATATTCCGGCTCTGCCGTATTACTGGATTGCTAGCAGGAGTAGAGTCCGTCCAAAGCCGACAGATTCGAACCTGGGTAAACTCGTGTGCTCACCGTCCCGGAACACCGTGCGTCTCACACCCCTCTCTCCCGCACGCCTCGAGGACCCCCTCATGGCGTACTTGTCCTCAAACCAATGACAATTCATATGATGATTTATTCAATCATGTTTCTTATGTTCCTTGTTTTACACATTGTTCTTATCTTGGTGACTACTACTTTGAAAGCTATCATTGAAAAACCAGTTATTTGTGAACTCCAGCAAATTATCAACTATTCTTCGACCAAGAGCTAAGTTTGCCATTACCAATTTTGATTTACTTTATGTATCTTTATTGTGCTTCCTTTACTCATTGCAAGTTAAGTTATATAATAGTGAGTTGTCTTCTATTATGATCTATGTATTTGATGAATGTGATGCTTCTTGTCCGTATTCTTTTATCGAATCTTCACTCCATAAACCTGGGCCCATGTTTATTGATCTCAGTTTTGCTTGGGGAAAAGCGAAGTCTAAGCTTGGGGGGAGTTGAGACGTCCATTTTGCATCACTATTCTATATCTTAATTCACCGTTATTCATTGATATATTTCATATTGAGAGGTGATACTTATGGTATTTCATCTTTTTTTGCATGGTTGATGATTTTGGAGCATGGACCGCTGCAGTCAGGATTCTAATGGAAAAAGGTGCTGTTTGGAGGCAAAATTCGCGAAGATCAGAAAATCCGGGAAAATATACAGAAAATCCTATTTTTTCAGAAGACGAAGGAAGCTAGAAGGGGGGCTGGAGATGGGCCACAGGGTGCCCACACCACTCCCTGGCGCGGGCCACCCTAGGCCGCGCCACCAGGTGGTGTGTCCGCCCTGGTCCACTCCTGGCTCTCCCCTCTGGCATATATTATCCTCCAGAAACCCTAATACTCGGGGAGCGACCACACAAAGATTCCGCCACCTCTGCGGGGCGGAAAACACCGAGAGAGAAAGATCTCTCCGGCAGACAGATTTTTGCCGGGGGAATTCCTTCCTGGAGAGGGGAGTTCGTCCCCATCAACACCACCATCAAGCTAGATTTCATCGGTATCATCATCATCATCATCACCACCAGCACCCTCATCACCATCTCCATATTGTTGTAACAATTGAGATGAATTTTGTTTATGTTCAGATTGTTATACATCATTATTCCATCTCTGATCATGATCCATGTGATGTCTTGTGAGTAGTTCGTTTTGTTCTCGAGGACATGGGAGAAGTCATGTTGTTAGTAGTGGAATTTTGTTGAGAAAGATTCAATAGTTTGATATTTAAGTTGTGGTGTACTTCTTATAGTGGTGTCATGTGAACGTCCACTACATGACACTTCACCTATATGGGCCTAGGGGAATGCATTGTGTATTTGGCTACAAATCGTAGGGGTTGTCGGAGTGACAGAAACCTGAACCCCTGTTAGGAAACCATTGCACAAGGGACGTAAGGGTCTTAGACTGTAAAGCTGTGGTTAGGTTTCTACCTTAATTACTTTCTTGTACTTACGGATGTTTGCAAGGGGTACAATCACAAGTATGTATTACTCTTTCTAGTTGATGCTATTGAGTGAACAATTGAATTATTGTTTATGTTCAGATTGATATACATCATTATTCCATCTTTGATGATGATCCATATGATGTCTTGTGAGTAGTTCGTTTTGTTCTTGAGGAAATGGGAGAAGTCATGCTGTTAGTAGTGGAATTGTGTTGAGAAAGATTCAATAGTTTGATATTTAAGTTGTGGTGTACTTCTTATAGTGGTGTCATGTGAACGTCCACTACATGACACTTCACCTATATGGGCCTAGGGGAATGCATTGTGTATTTGGCTACAAATGGTAGGGGTTGTCGGAGTGACAGAAACCTGAACCCCTGTTAGGAAACCATTGCACAAGGGACATAAGGGTCTTAGACTGTAAAGCTGTGGTTAGGTTTATGCCTTAATTACTTTCTTGTACTTACGGATGTTTGCAAGGGGTACAATCACAAGTATGTATTACTCTTTGTAGTTGATGCTATTGAGTGAACTATTGAATTATTGTTTATGTTCAGATTGATATACATCATTATTCCATCTTTGATGATGATCCATATGATGTCTTGTGAGTAGTTCGTTTTGTTCTTGAGGACATGGGAGAAGTCATGCTGTTAGTAGTGGAATTGTGTTGAGAAAGATTCAATAGTTTGATATTTAAGTTGTGGTGTACTTCTTCTAGTGGTGTCATGTGAACGTCGACTACATGACACTTCACCTATATGGGCCTAGGGGAATGCATTGTGTATTTGGCTACTAATCGTAGGGGTTGCCGGAGTGACAGAAACCCGAACCCCCGTTAGGAAACCATTGCACAAGGGACGTAAGGGTCTTAGAGTTTAAAGCTGTGGTTAGATTTCTACCTTAATTACTTTCCTGTACTAACGGATGTTTGCATGGGGTATAATCACAAGTATGTATTAGTCCTAGGAAGGTCGGTACATTAGCACAGGTTCACCCACACAACACTTAGCAAGCTAAAGAAGATTAATCAACTATATGAAGCGAAAGCACTTGACAGTCTTCCCATGTGTCCTCGAGAACGTTTGGTCATCTTAAGTAATACAACCGGCTCGTCCTTTGCTGCATAAAGTATTGGGCCACTTGCTGCATTTATTCCTACTGTCTTTTATTTACTCGTACTTTGTTTACTTGGTTTATCAAAACCCCTAAAAATCCGTTTCCTAAGTATCTGCAGAGAATTCCTGGTCCATACCACTAGCCAGCACCTTCTGCTCCTCTATGGGTTCGACACTCTTACTTATCGAAAATACTGCGATACACCCCCTATACTTGTGGGTCATCAAGCGACCTTCCTAGGACTAATACATACTTGTCATTTTACCCCTTGCAAACATCCGTGCGTACAAGAAATTAATTAAGGTAGAATCCTAACCACAACTTTAAACTCTATGACCCTGACGTCCCTTGTGCAATGGTTTCTTAATGGGGATTCAGGTTTCTGACACTTCGGCAACCCCTACGATTACTAGCCAAATACACAATGCATTCCCCTAGGCCCATATAGGTGAAGTGTCATGTAGTCGAGGTTCACATGACACCACTAGAAGAAGTACACCACAACTTAAATATCAAACTATTGAATCTTTCTCAACACAATTCCACTACTAACAACATGACTTCTCCCATGTACTCAAGAACAAAACAAACTACTCACAACACATCATATGGATCATGATCAGAGATGGAATAATGATGTATAACAATCTGAACATAAACAATAATTCAATGATTCACTCAATAGCATCAACTACAAAGAGTAATCAACACTGGGAAAGTTTCCCCTAAGAACTATGCAAGATTCAGCCCCAATTGTTACAGCAATATGGAGATGGTGATGATGGTGCTGATGGTGATGATGGTGATGTTGATGATAATGATGATCCTGATGAAGTCCAGCTTGGTGGTGGTGTTGATGGCGATGATCTCCCCTCTCCGGGAAGGAATTCCCCTGACAGAATTCTGTATGCTGGAGAGATCTTTCTCTCTCACTGTTTTCCGCCCTGCAGAGGCAGTGCAATCTTTCTGTGGTCGCTCCCCAAGTATTAGGGTTTCAGGAGGATTATATACTCTAAAGGGGATAGCTGGAGGTGGGCCAGGGCGACCACACCACCTGGTGGCACGACCTAGGCTTGCCCCCTGTGGCCCATCTCCACTCCTCCTTCTGGATTCCTTCGTCTTCTGGAAACATAGGATTTTCCGTATATTTTTCCGGATTTTCTGATCTTCGAGAATTTTGCCTCCAAACAGCACCTTTTCCATCAGAATCCTGACTACATCGGTCCATGCTCCAAAAGTCATCAACCATGCAAAAACAGATGAAATTACATAAGTATCATCTCTTAATATGAAATATATCAATGAATAACAGTAAATTACGATATAGAATAGTGATGCAAAATGGTCGTATCCAAGCTTAGACTTCGCTTGTCCCCAAGCAAAACTGAGCTCAATAAACATGGCCTCAGGTTTATGGAGTGAAGAGTCGATAAAATAATACGGACAAGAAGCATCACATTCATGAATACATAGATCATAACAGAAGACAACTCACTATTATATAACTTAACTTGCAATAAGTAAAGTAAACACAATGAAGATACATAAAGTGAATCATAATTGGTAATGGCAAACTTAGCTCTTGGTCGAAGAATAGTTGATAATTTGCTGGAGTTCACAAATAACCGAATTTCAATGATAGATTTTAAAGTAGTAAATATCGTGATAAGAGCAATGTACAAATCAAGGAACATAAGAAACATGATTGAATAAATCAGCATATGAATGAATAAAACACAACAACTCAAAATACTTGCTGAGATAGAAGGGAATTCGTTTACTGACTCAACTAAAAGCAAAAGAAAGGCCCTTCGCATAGGGAAGCAGGGATTTCAAGTTTCATAAAGAGCTCCCAAAAATTATGATACATATTAGTTTTCAGCTCTCATTGCCCCTATCATAGGCATCTTTAGGTGATTAAGGTTAAAGTGATCAAATACGAGGATATGCTTGACAAGTTGTAAATTGAGAATCTCATGTCCCTTTAATACGAGGGCCGCTCCTCATGCTACTCAAGTTTAGTCACCGGTAAGTTCTTGTCATCGTAAGCACATGTGTATCATAGAGAACCGCCAACGGGGTACCCCTTGCCCGATGATACATAAGAATCCCCATATCAAAATGACAAGGCAAGCAGACAACAAGCATCTCAGCAATCTTCTTATTTACCATGGGAATATGGTGCTTTTTTATCTCTTTCCTCTCTTCATAATCTCTTTTTTTCTTTTTCTCCTTTTTCTCAATATAGGAGTCTTTTTTATATAAGAAGAATGCTTCATAGATGCTCGTTATGGTTACGCTGCAGCTTTCCACCATGTCATCATGGATTAGACCAGCTGCAGTGTTTCTCTAACACATATGCATAACTCCATGGACTTACATCTCCCCTTTCATTTCACACCGACGACATCCACAGACAAAAGAACATGATATCAACTTGGTACTAACTACCAGTGCAATGTTGAAAGCATTCCCCATGACAGCATGGTTCTGCTAATTCACAACTTACAAAGCGCAACCATATACGCAACATAGGTGAGCACAATGGTTCAAGTTTTATTAAGTGCAAGAAAGTAAAGTGTGCCATCAAGTTCGTGAGAGCTTTAATCACTAATTTTCACATAACAAGTTTAATTTGGGAGGTAGATAAAACGGGAATTTACTTGGAATAGCACTAATGCTACTAGGTAGGTATGGTGGACACAAATGGCAAAGTTTTTGGTTTAAAGGAGTGGATGCACGAGAAGAATACCCTCTCAGTATAGGTTTTTGGCTAGCAAGGCTGGGTAGCGAGTATAAGAGTTGAAGGAAACAAACAAACATACCAGTGACAAAGACAAACAGGCAATCTTCCTTGGAAGCACAAAAGATCTTAACTAGAGAATACTAGACTTATGAGAAAATCAAGAAAGAAAGATGATGAAATTATCTTTCTTTAGAGTACTTCTATCTTTTTATTGAACTCTCTAAAATAGTGTTGCTACTGACCAAGCCAGGTTTGCCAAAACCAACAAAATTAACTCAATGATCCCAGAGTGATACCAATACTAACATCAAGGTCAAGCATATAACCACGAATTGAAAACTAATATAAGATATGCAAAAGAGTAAATGATAGAACTTCTCATTAATATTCCATAAAGGAAACTAACACCAAGGGATACATATCTAACAAGAGAGGGGACACTTCCATAATGCAAACCATCCTATACGATAAATTCTCTATTCATGATATGACTCTACTAAAAAGGTAAAAAGATAGAAGATAGTGATGTGATACCGCGACACTCCCCCAAGATTGGAACAAACCAAGGGGATCCCAAACTTGATGATGAATTACTCCTTCGGTGGTGGTGGTATCCTCTCATCATCGTCCGACTTCCAGGGTAAAGGCTCCCCATTAACAAAGGACATCATGGTCTGCAGCATCCTGAAGCTTGCAGTAGCACTTATGCATTTAAACCTAACCTCATACTCATAGTTTTGATTTTGAATGTCGTAGAGATGTGCTTGCAGTTTTTTGGTTGTTTGGCAGAGTGAGAGGACTTCATCCTTGAGCTCAACAGTCTCCTTTTGGTGCTCGGCGATGAGTTCGAAACAAATCTTATGGATGATATCCACTTCGCGTTCCACCATCTTTTTGTACCTAAAGACATCTTGCTCCAGTGCTTCCATCCTGTCATCCAGATCTCCTCCACCTTTAGGGCCTTGGACCTCTTTTATCCGGACCTCCCCATCTTCAAGCAACAACTCCTTGGGATAAATCTTCAACTCTCTCATGTATGGGTTGATGATATCCTCTAAGGAATCTTCCTTGGCTGATCTAGAGGAAGACATTGTGGCTCCAAATCTGGGACTCTACCTGTCAGAAACAGATCGAAACAAAAACATGACGAAAACACGATATAAGAACCTCGGGAGATTCGGGGGGTTATATATTACGAAGTTTCATAACAAAAGGAAGGTACCGGAAGAAAACGAGTCGGAGGCCGGGTCCGGAGTGGCCACACCACCTGGTGGCGCGGCCAGGGGTGGGCCAGCGCCTCAGGGTGGTGTGAGCCACCCTGGCTCCATTTCCGTCCCTTTTTCGCTTCATAACTTTACTTATTGACTAAAAACTGCAAAAATATAGTTGGATAGTATTTTCGCGGAACTTCTCTTACCAGAACCATTACCTATTCGAAAACGGACTCTGCAGGTCTCTGAATTTGATCTTTGATAGATTCTTCCGAAGTCACCACTTGAATAACATCAATATCTTCATCTTCATACACTTATTACTTGAGTCATGGAACCTTTCACTTCCTTACTACACCATTACCTCCACTACCTGCAAATTTCTTTCACACAAAACTTCACACAGTTCTCATTAGCAACATTAGTATAAGTGAAGTGATAAAACCTTTTGAGTTCAACTTCAGCTGAAAACCATCAAAACAAGAGCTACTGTAGAAACTCCTTCTGAAAACCCAAAAAGGATTCAAAAATGGAATCGATTAAAGAAGCAAATGGAAGAGTGGCAAAATCTGTCAAAACAGACCAGCAGGTCAAGATCAATTTTTTCGAAAATCTTATGATGCTCAAATCAAAAAGTGCAGAATTAACAAACGTTAAATAACAACCTGGGGCAGAAGCACAAAAAATTACAGCTCAATCCGAAATACAGAGATCTCTCATGAAATTTTACGATGAAGCACAAAAATCTGTTTCGGGACAGCAACTTCCCCAAATATTACTTCTCTCTCATTAGAGGTTGATCTTGATATAAAAACCAAACAAAAAGGATAAGGAGAGGTTATTACCGAAGTAATAACTTCCAAGACTCAAAGAAACAAAAACAAACTGAAAGCAAAAATAAATTGGGTCGTCTCACAAAAAGCTCTTTCTTTATAGCCATTAAGATGGGCATGATGATTTCAAAGATGCTCACAAAGGAATATGAATTGAAGTGAAAGAGAGCATTAAGAAGCAAACCTACACACGTTTAAGTCTAACCCACTTCCTATGCAAAGGAATTTTGTAAACAAACAAGTTGTTGAAACCAGAGGCTACTAGCATAGGAAGGCAAAAGAAGTGCAACATAAAAACTTTCAGCATAAAACAAGGAAACTTGATATTATTGAGATACATAAGAACACTTTTCCCTCTCTCATAGTAACTTTCAGTATCATGCATAAACTTAACAATATAACTATCACAAGGACCATCGTAGCAATGATCACTTATCCTAACAGAAAACACAGGGACACTACCTCTCATAACACTTTGTGAAACAATATTAGAGGTATCCTTACAAAGGATACGGTGTCCCTCTTCTACATATTTAGTGACAAAGTCTTTCACGTTTGCTATTATAGGTTCATCATCCATTTTTTTATCAGGTTCAATAGCTTTATTTGTACTTTCATTAACCATACTAGCTATCATAGAATGCTCTTTTATCTTAACTGGGAAAAGCATTTTCTCAATGTAAGGTTTAGGTAAAGCATGATTAGTAGTATAAACTTCAGTATTTCTTGCAGGAACACACTTAGCAACATCTTTATATGGTTCATGATACTTATTCCACTTCTTTTTAGGCACTTCAATATAGGAAGCAAAAGCCTTAAAATAAGTTGCAATAGCTTGAGAGTCTAAACCATAAGCATTTTTAATATTTTGAAAGTCATTAGTTCCCATAAATGATTCAATGCATTCATAATCATAATTTATACCTGAATTTCTTCCTTTGTCATTCTCCCATGCTTCAGCATTGTCTTGAATACGTTCCAAAAGATCCCATTTAGCTTCTTCGTCCATGCGAGTGAATGATCCAGCACAAGAAGTGTGGGGCCCCCAGATTAATCCTCTGAGAATCCCTGTTATGCATACCACCATGATCCCATGATCAGTTAGTCGTGGGACATAACCAACAAGTATGAAAGTAGACAGCCAATCCATAACGAATACATGACAAACCTTATTTGCCATTATGGCTACCTCGAGCAACAACAGCAGAACTTCATTAAGCGTAGAGCCTGAGCCATGCCATAACCTACAGGCAATTGACTAGGGGAACGTCCTAGCTCCCATAGTCGCCAACACCACCTTCTTATTCATATCTGACCAAGTTAATAGCCAGCGACAATGCCGGTGAGTACTTTGAATGTACTCGCAAACCACCTCAAGAAAATAATAATAACAAGAGGATATGCAATATGGCTATGGTAGTAGGAGGGCTTCAAGAGATGTTCTTTTCTCAAATAGTTTCTCTTGTAGATATAGCATCTACATATCTTTGTTGAAAACATTTGTAAACCATTTGGGAAACCTTTTTAAAAGTTTTGTAAACACTAGTATTGGGGTACCCATTTGTTCCTTTCTTCCGGTCGTCCCACGACCAAACTCCTTTCTCCTCCTTCCGACCATCCCATGGTCAAAACCTTTCTCCTTTACAACCATCCCATGGTCAAAACATTTCCAAATCCATTTCTTTTTTGAAATCCTTATTGAAAACAAAACCAACACCGCTCTACAGAAGTTTGTCCAACACGTCCATAACCGCGGACATGGATATTCGAATAGATTTACACTCTGCAGAGGTTGTACACTTTACCCACACAATCAGGGTACACTACCCTGATCTTCACCAATCGTGGGTCGAGTAACCGATCAAGACTCTCACGATGCCCAATCCAGTATAAGTGCTTACCCTATGAGTGTTATTCCCCTCAAGACCGGGACGTCAGGTACCGAGGACCAACAGGAGCGCTTTTTCCACTTCTCGAGTGTGCGCTTTCAATGAGGGGCTCATAGTAATGCGTGGAGGCCAGCAGACCCTTCGTTCCTTCTCCAGGTCGATGTCCCACATGGACCTCTATCGGAGAAGGCCCACGCTCCAGGGATCACGATCCCTGTAGTTGTTGCGAGGCATCTTATACTAAAATAAACAAACATCAAATCCAGCCTTGTCCCATTCTAGAGTAATGTGGTTGCACGGGTTAAGTTGTTATAACTAAACTGCAAAGAAACGGGTGCGTTTTTGTAAACCTTTCTCCTCCAGCTTTCCTTCAGCATTTTGTAAAAAAAAAACCTTTTTCCTTCTCAACATATCTTGGGAGGTCCCACCTCACCAAGATTTTATCATAAAACATTTGGTAAAATTTTTCCGGGGTCTTCGCATCCTATAGCTTTGCTTCGGCTAAAACAGGGTCTCTAGAGGGTTATGGTGATATGCACCATCTATTCCACTAGGGACAAGTAGGTATCATCAAGGGGTTGTACTTAGTAGTACAAAAGTGTAATAGTTCGGAGGAGCCAAACCACTACCATATATATACATCAACATATAGTAAAACAATGCAATTTTAATAAACCAAAGATAAAACATGCATAAGTAAAACAGTAGGACAAGGCTTATGAGGAATAAGGTGGCTTTCCTGATGATCAACAATATGGCAATATGTCCCTGGACTTCTTCTTAGAATACCCAATAATAACAATAATAATAAAATCCCTTCTTCTCGGCGTTAATACAAGCGCAACTATCGTCGTTATCGAGTATACATGCAAACCAGCAAGACCACAATCAAAACAAGGCATACAAACATCAATGCATACATCAAGCAATGAACAATACAAGTTTACAAATCAGTACGGATTAGTGAGAATGGATTAATGAGATTGGCCTTGTCTTGGAAATATGGAACAAAATCCCTTAGGATTTATAGTCTAGGAATTACCTAAGAGGGGTTTTGGACCAAGGACATATTATGTATGATACCTTTGTAAAATGATACCTAAAGGTAGATGTTGATAAAATGAAACCAACAAAAGTGGTTTCACTATTTTATCACCTTTCTTTAAATAGTTATGATTTTCCTAGTGAAATAACTTGTAGTTTTAGGGAATAAATCACCAGAAAAGTTCTGGAGCTCCAAAAATTATTTCCTTGGAGTATTTTGTAGAGTTTTATGTAGTGAATCACTTAGAGTTGGAATCATGTCAAAAAAATTACGAGAATGCCCTCAGGAAATTACCAAGGCCAGTTATGTAGCTATTTTGTCCTTTTCACCAGATTAATTCTACAGTAGCTTTTGATTTGATTCCAAGGACACATGGAGTTTATTTAGAATACATTTCTGACTAAATTGGATTCACTCTTTTTGGAGTTATCAAATGCCCATAGTGATTTTTCTACCGAGACTACCCTAGACATATATGATTAATTCACCAAAATTACACAGAGCCTCCATAAAATTTGATCTCGTGGATTTTGGTACACCTTATTGTACCGCATCACAGGGCATTGTATTTGGGCCAATACCTCGGTTGGTTTGACCTAGAGAATTCACCTAAGGCAGAAACTAATACTTTTTGCTATTTTTACTATAGACAAACTTCTATTAACCTTGGCATGAGATAAATTCTAGATGGTAGGTCAAAGCGAATATTTTCAAAGGAACTTGGTTTCATCCATTTTGGAGATGTGTAGGTTCCTAAGGGATTTATTTACTGGAAAGGGTACCTCTTGGTAAATAAATCTACATAGCAGATATAAGTGGTATATGGCCAAACTTTTGGTACATCAAGGTAGCCAAAACCTTAAGGTATCCTAGAAAATTTATATCTGGTCATTTCTTGGGGAGATCTAAACCAAACGGCACTAGTTTTGGATACGAGAAAAATATTAAAGGGACATTGGCGCAGCGGGCAGATCGGGAGGGACCTGGGCCACACCGAGGCCAGACCGGCTCATCCGGGCGAGGAAAGCACGCGGCGGCGCGTTTGAACTACTGACAACGGAGCCCGCGCGCCAGTGAGTGCCAACGGTCAAAGCGGTACGGGAGGCCGTGGGCCGTTCGATCAAGTGGCGATCGAAGACCGAGCTTCGTCTTTCCCAGCGAATCAGAATAGCGGCGGCGGAAACCCTGGCACGGCTGGCGATAATGGGGAGGCTCATCTGGGGGCTTGCCAGCGGCTGGGGAGCGGCAAAGGAGAAGCGGTGCTCCTCAGCGACTCCAGAGAGGGGCGGCATGAGGGGTTCCCGCGACTAGAGGTGGCTCGCACGATGACGCTCGTGGAGCTCGCTTCGGTGCTCGCTGGCAGCGATGGTAGAGACGTTCCTAGGCAAAAAGGAAGACTAGGGTCAGGTAGAGGAGATGTAGGAGGGTGCAGCACAGTGACATGTAGAAGGAAAAGAGTAGAGGGGAGGAGGCTGAGCTCATCCTTGGAACAATGGCCGAGGGGCCATTTTCTTCCTCTCTCGGCTAAACCAGAGCAAGGGAAGGAGAGTGGGTGGTAGGGGAGGGGGAGAGGATGCAAATGAGAGGCAGGGGAGGCACGGGGTGGCCTCTGGCCTATTTACGCTAAGGTGGGAGCTCTAAGAGGGTAAATGTCCATTTTGGACATGCAAGGGAGGTAGGGCTGCCTTGTGATTGGCCTAGAGGGGTCATGGAGAGGGGTGAGAGGGAGATCTGGTCGTGCTAGAGCTTAGAGAGGGAGGGAGTGGAAGTTGTTGCAATTAATTGGCCTCAAATGATTGTCTCTCTCTCTCCTTCTTACTTCCAAGCACATGGGACAAGGGAGAGGGGTTGCTACAGTAGCTTAGCTACAATGCACACAACCAGGACTAAGGGGTGTGGTGGCGGAGGCTTGCTGGTTAAGATTGAGGAGGTTTTGATTTGGTGTTTGGTACTAAAAGGGTAATTGTTCAAATATGCCATAAAGGATGATCAAGAGTTATGTCTCTATTTTTGATCTTGGCCAATGGAGGTAAGGGTGCTGGTAGATGGGTAGGGTTAATATGCCTCTCTAGGATTTATTTGGGATTTTCAGAAGATTAGAAGTCCACTTAAATCCATTTATTCAGAAACTGCAGAAGTGAAATCTTGTAGTTCATTTGATATTTTTACATTGGACAAGTGGAGTTTTTGATGCTAGATGGTCCCAAAAGTGAATACATACTTAGGGGAATTTTCCCAAGATTTATTGGGGCTTAAAAGTATTTAAAACAATTATTATTCGTATTCAGCCATTTAAGAAAATGGGCAAAAAGAAATAATAAAGCTCTTCCAAAATATTTATTTTTGAAATGGAAATATGGGGTATGATATGTGGACCTCAATTATGCCAAAATTTGGGGAAGTGTTTTGGCAAAAACCAAACTTTCCTTTATGGAAGAAGTTTTGGGGATTTTGTCTATTTAAGAGATTAATTAGATTTGGACCCATAATAATTATAGATAATATTTGATAAATCTTGATGAAAAAGGTAGAGGATGTAGACAAGGTGTGGAAAGCATTTGCAACCTTGGGATTGGAGAATCCAAGTTGAATTTGGTGAAAACTAGAGATTTAAGGATCTTGGGTAAGATTGTTTTCATGCCACCAAAACCTTGTTGGATCTTGGAGCTCAGATCTCCCCTTGGGGAATGGGAAATATGGATAGTTAGATAAAGTCATATAGTTTATCATGGCATAAGGAGTTTGGATTGGTTCCAATTGAGGTGATCTATAAGTGATTGCAAAGTTTGTTGAGAATAAGACTGCCATACCGGATGAGTCATGATGCCTTAAAAACCAAGTGGGTTTAAGAAGCACAAAGATCCGCTTGGAAAAAGTGAAGTATATATTGATAGAACTATATTAGTAGAACACAACCATGCAAAGAGTTGGTCCATAGATGATTGGATGGTGGTGTGAGCTTCTATCAAAGTAGGCATGTTGACTAGATTTGCAGGAATATTTATTTTCTTGCCTGCAAAACCATCAAGAACAAGTGGGTTGGACGATGATTTAACCAAGGGAAAGAGTGGGCCTTGGTAGTACTTATTATGGTTTACAATATGGTTCAAGTGCATTACCAATAATGCACAAGGGTTTAGAAAGGGAGACACTCAAAAGGTGGTGTTGGAAACATATTTCCAGACTAGAATGTGGGTGGTGATGATTTTGATGGGTTTCAATATACCAGAGCATCATCAAGTGGATGATGTTGAAGAGTATATTGAGTAGGAAGGATCCTTGCTTGATACTGGTCTTCATTGACTTGGAATTCTAGAATTCGATCACTTTAGAGCTGATCTGGTTAAGGGTTTTAGATGATCACCAGGTGGCTAGAGATTAGATCCAGATTGTATTCTTGCTTAGGGTTTGGTGATTTTAGAGTATCTTTATCCTAGTGGATGAGCTCCTAGGGTAGCTCATACTACTTCTAAGCAAACAAGTCAAACAACAGATCAAGGCAATTCATCAGATAGCAGATCAAGGCAACTCATTTTATAACCTAAGCCAATCCACAACTGGGGTTCCCATCAAGTTTAGCTTGAGGTAAGGATGGGAAATTTTGAAAGGTTGGAGTTTGAATAAGGTAAGAGTCGTTGGTTTCCCTACCAAGAGTAGAATTCAAAAATTCTATACAGGGTTTTGAGAATCCTAGAGGTAGGAGTAGTTGAAGGTTTTGTCTTGAAAACATAAGGAGATTATATTATATATCTATCGAGAGCTTTGTCAATAGAAGCTAAAAAAATAGTTTTGGTTACATAAGCATCTTGGCTCATGTTTTGGAATGCCAAAACATTTGAGATTATGTAAAATGAGCCAAGATAGTTTTGTTAAATAGTGTTTTGACAACTGATGTTGAGGTAAGGAGTATATCATAAGCTATACAATTAGAAGCATAAGCACAGACAATCAACAAGCAAACACTGCAACACTTAACAAGAAAAAGTTTTTGTTCCCCCTAATTTTTGCATTCTGGACAACAAATCAGTGTTGCTGAAATTGGGATGTTACAAGAAGCATCCAATAAATCCTTATCATGAAGAGAAAGCCTTGCATAAAAGTTATTGATAATAATATTGTTGGGGAGATCATGAATGGGACATTTGAGCATTAATAACTTCAATCTCCCCCGAGCTTGAGTTGTACTCTCTCCTTCAAGAGGCCAAAAGTTGTATATTTGATTCCGATCTTTAAGAATCTCACTAGGAGGATAAAACTTTGAATAAAAGAGAGAAAAAACGCTAGAAAAAGGGCGCCCTCATGGGAGTACGCTTTGCGACACTTCTCGTGGCAGCACGTGGATGATTTTGGTGCGTCCTGTCGAGCGGGGGTGTCTTGTTTTCTCGATACGTGTAGTTCTTGTAGCGCTTCTAGATGTTTGTGTTGGGGCGTTCAGCAGTTTTGTTCCATCGCGGGACGTCTCCCGGTTTTTTCATTGTTTTGTCGGGTTTTTCTCTTTTCCGGTTCGTATGAACTGTGGTTTGCGTTGCTTGCACTGCTTGTAGGACTAGTTCTAGTTACTCTTAGGACTAGAGGCAGTGCAAAATAATCTGTCGTGGCAGTGGTGTAGTGCTATGGTTAGTCTTTTTCGGTCCTATTTTTCTCTTTGTCGGTCTTTTTTTCTCTTTTTCGGTAGTTAGTATCTGCTTTTATTTTTTTACTTTTATTTAATTTTGTTTGTTTTCTTTTATTTACGGGCAATGGAGATTTTGTGGGGTGTAATGGGAGGGGTCCTACTTTGAACTCCTATTTATCTATACTTTGAACAAAGTCTTTTAAGGTTATTGTTTTCAATGCTATTGTGTTTTTAATAGAATGTGAGGCATTGCAGTGTCTAATACAAATGGAGGCAGTTCATCTATTTATACCGTGAGCATCTGCGCTTTGCTAAGCGGTGCACTGCTTACAGTAGGATTTCGAGTAGCTTGCTGGTAGCACAGGGAGGCAGTGCATTGTTTGTACCTTGAGCAGTGCATGGCGTGCAATGGTGAGCATCTGCGCTTTGCTTGGCAGTGCACTGCTTACAGTAGGATTTCGAGTGGCTTGCTGGTAGCATAGGGTCGCAGTGCATTGTTTGTATCTTGGCACTGCATGGCGTGTAGTGCTTGGCATCTGCGTTGTACTGAGTCGTGCAACCCTTACAGGAGTCCATGCACTGCTTACCAGAGTAGTTCGAGTGGCTTGCTGGTAGCACAGTGAGGCAGTGCACCGGTTGTAGATTGAGCAGTTCATGGAGTGCCCTGCTCAGCATCTGCTCTGTGCTAGTCCGTGCACTGCTTAGACTAGAAGTTCAAGTGGCTTGCTCGTAGGACATAGAGGCAGTGCATTGCCTGTATCCCAAGTAGTGAGTGGCGTGCAGTGCTATGCCTCAGGAGGCCATGCAGTGCTTACAGGAGGAGTTCGAGTGGCTTGCTTGTAGGACAGGGAGGCACTTCATTGTTTGTATGTTCAGCAGTGCACGATGTACAGTGCTGAGCATCTGCGCTTTCATAGGCAATGCACTTCTTATAGTAGGATTTCGAGGGGGTTGCTAGTAGCACAGGGCCGCAGTGCATTGTTTGTATCTTGGCAGTGCATGGCGTGTAGTGCTAGGCATCTGCGTTGTACTGAGTCGTGGACTGCTTACAGTAGGATTTCGAGTGGATTGATGGTAGGACAGGGCGGCAGTGTATTGTGTGTATCTTGAGTAGTGCATGGCGTGTAGTGCTAGGCATCTGCGTTGTACTGAGTCGTGCACTGCTTACAGGAGGCCATGCACTTCTTACAGGAGTGGAGTGCATTGGTTGCAGATTGGGCAGTGTATATAGTGCAGTGCTGATCATCTGCGCTTTGCTGGGTCTTGCACTGCTTATAGGATGAGATCGATTGGCTTGCTCGTAGCATAGGAGGCAGTGCATTTGTTGTAGCTTGAGCAGTGCGTAGTATTCAGTGTCCAAGATTCACATATGCAATATTTAGAAGGTGATTAAAGTGTTCAACTTACTAAGTACATTCATTGACATTACAGTAGATTAAAGATGTTCAATTTACTAAACAACACGGGTACAATACACTTCAGCACTAGATTAAACAAGAAAAGATGACTATCTGAACAGTGTTTTCACAAGGTAACCACTAGATGACAATCTCAACAAAGTTGAGACCAAGGTGCTCCTGCATATGCTCTACTTTAATGAGAAGTAGCGATGCCCATCCAACATCAACAGCAAATATGAAGTCAGACCATCCTGTGGTGAAGCTGACACGTCCATTGTCCCTTTGTACAGTATATGCGCATGCAATATAATTCTCTTCTTCTCCTTCAAGATCATGTCCCTGCCTATACAGATGTGCTATGCCCTGAGTTGGGTACCTGAAACCATCTACAGCCTGAATTGGCATGAACTACAATAAAGAAAATATCAGTATTTTAACAACCATTCTAAATTAACAAGTTCACTAAATTATATGTTTAATCTGAATATAAAATATTATTAAATATGTGGAAACTAACCAGTGCATTATGGTCATGGTTATCCATATTCATCATGTGTACCCAGAAATGCTTTTCATCTTTACTTTCAAAAAATGATGTTCTATGACATGAAGATCTTTGTAAATGCCAAACATGATTGAAGCCATTTGCTGCTTAGTTATGCATTTATGTCTGAGAAGATGGTCCTGTGAAGAATGCTTCTGATGGATGTAGGCACATCTCCCACCTCTAATGAATGAGTGGAAATACATGTTGAGTATTAAAGAATGTTATTATGATGAAATAGTAGTAGGTCAAGGAAAAACTCTATGTGCAAATTATTTATAGAAAATAAGGGAAATACCAGTTGCTTCGTGAATCTTTTTCTCTTCACCATTAGAGTAAACAGTGACATGAAATAAGTTGGTCACGTTCAAACCAACATCATCAAGTCGGTCGTCATCATATTCAAAATGCACTTCATCTCCAAGTGCTATATCATAAACCCTCATCAGGGACTTCCAGTATGGACCACAAATTACTGTCCTAACATTAGACTTCTTGAGGAACAAATCAAAATTCCTTATGCTTCACTTTTTGCAACCATCCAATTATTTGGAGTGAAATCATTCAGTATTTCCCTAAATGAGCATGGCACTACCTGAAGGTAAACAACATGGTTCAGTTCATGTGACAACAAGATCGTAAAAGAAACATTACATAAAATGAAAATTTTGAAATTTTTGAATAAAACCTTCGAAAACTTTCTCCTAAATATGTAAAAACTTACCAAACAATTGATGGGAAAACCTTGAACAATTTTAACCTGGAAGCTGGTTACTCTCCTCTGTTCCCTACCACAATTGTTCGCAGGTTGGCCACACACTGTACAGGCCATTCCAGGAAACACCTGATAAAATTAATAATGCATTAAGGAGTGAACTGTGCATTAACTCCTAATCTAGAAAGTGTCAAACAGATCATTTATCAGGCATAAATTACACCATAGTATTACGAGTATAAGATGATAGGAAGAACACATAAAGGATTACGAGGAAACTAAAAAAATATCGGAAGTGTGATGCAAAACTCACCTTCGATTTGTACTAAGACAATGGAATGGAGATTAAAATAAAAGAACAAAGCTTATTGAAATGAAGAAACAAATAAGGATTAGGACTCAAACCAATAAAGAAAAGGAAATGGATACGGAATTATAGGAGAAAACTCGATCGGAAGGGGACGAACTTTTCTGAGAAACTGCTCTGCTCTAAGAAACTGGTCTCAGGAACTGTTCTCGGGAAGTGCTCTAGACGAGCATAGTGGGAGAGTGGTGGAGAGAACTGAACGGGGTCCCTTCAGTTTCCCTGCATTTAAAAATCAAGCAACTAAAACAGTTATGTGATAACACTTCGACGTGTTGTTCCCCTGCCCATTGTCTGAGGTATCCTATCATTTACCATCTAAGACTGATAATCTCTCTGTCCCTATGCAACAAAATTGAAAGTCTGACAGACTAACAACAAATCTGAACTTGTACATCCAGGCAGTTCATAGTTGACACTTTTGGCAGTGCATATTATGTTTTTCTTATGGGTAATTGAAATTTTATAGTTCATTTTACTCAAAGTAGTATACTTTTTATCAAATTTCTACATTGAGTACTGCACAGTTTATCTGTGTGCACTTCCATATTATTAGCTTGTTGAAGTGCCCTAGTATTGTATTATGTTGAACTGCTCTATTTTTACTGCGGTGTCATGCGTATTGTTGTTCGCAACCTCGGTAAACTTAACTTTCGATCCGCGTGTGCTGTTTCATTCTATGAATTGTTAATTTTTTTTATATTAGGCATAGTATTATAGCTTTGTTCAATCTTTGGTCTTGGATGATGTGTGGGGTGTGTTTTATTGTTGGTAGGTGAGACGACTGTTCAATGTGTATAAGTACATTATAAATTCAGACATCGATGCTTAACATTTTGCATTCCAGTCCCAGTTCCTCTTCTACTAGACGGTTTGTTTTTCTCTAGACGGTTCTTCTTCCAGTTCTATTTTCAGTTCTTTTTGCCATTGATCCAATGAGGAAGCCTATGTCTAGAAAGCAGCAGACAGCTGTTATGAAATGTTTGGAAGCTGCTGAGCGGAGGAGATGGGGCTCAGAGGGCGCTCCCCTGCTGCCCACCATCGTGGATTCCTTTTCCGAAGGTTCGTCGTCGTCTCGATGCAACCGTCGCAAGATCGACGAGTCCGGGTTAGTTTTGCTTTTTTATCTTTTCTTGTATTCATTTCTAAGTTTGCGGATTAGGTTTTTGAAACTCTTGTTGTGTCGTTGATGTTTGGAACTTACATAGAGGGCTTACTCCTCTGGTGTTCATGGTTGCTCGCATTTGGCATCTACTCCATCGCCGTCTGTTCCTGTGGTGCATCCGAGCGGGCTAATCAATGTGCGTGTATTTGTATGTTGGCTATTTTGTAGTACGATCAGTTCTATTTACACTAAATCTTTTTGTTGTTTTTTGTGAAAATATTAGGATTCATTGCCATTAGTTACGGGAGTTTCGGAAGGCAGTAATCATGTTGATGCAGAATATCAGAGGCTTCGTAATGCAATTGCTGGTGAGAATGCTAAGGTATCAGAATTGTGTGTCAAGCTCTTCGAGAAGGAGGCAGAAAAGATGATTATTACTATAGAGTGTGATCGTCTTTGACACGAGATCGTCGGAATGCAGCACGTTGTCGAAGATGCTACTATGAGGAAGGTGGAGCTGAACAAGTATAAAGCTGGCGCTGCAGCCTGGGACTTAGATTGGGATACTCTGACGATGGATATGGCTCAGCTATTAGCGGATAGACAGAAGCTTGATGAGAAATTGGCCGACATGATAGCCAATTGTTTTGAAGACATTGAAACAACAAAAAAATGCATGTCTTGATAGGTTACATGCAATGCAATCTTTGAAGGACATTCTTGAGCACCGTCTTAACTGCACAAAGTGCATGGATGACATTCACAAAGAGGTCAAGGAGCTTGATAAAAAACTGTCCAAATAACTTGTGAAGCGTCTTCCATGTTTTAATGCTAGCTAAATTTGGCCTATCATGTTTTAAGTGTTTGTAACGGTGTTTGTGCAGAGCACTTAATGAATGTGATGGAGCAAGATTGTATGTAATTTAGTAAGTACGTACGTGCAAATGTCTGTCTGTCAGTGAATTTTTCTATTTGCACTTCTCTGACTAGCTACGGTGCGCTGCGGTGTTTTTTCCGTGTGTGCTATATAGCATATTTGTTCTGCCTTGACCAGAATGGTTGCACTGTCGTATTTACACATGTACTCATGGTTCTATGGTAGTGCAAGGATATCTACTTAGGCAGTTTTTGAAATGATCATCTAGAAGAAGTTTATACTCTATTTAGTGCGCTGAAAATATAATTTTCACACATAGGGATGGAAGAGTGTTTTTAGTGGTGCATTCACTACCCACGTAAATTTAGGTGCACTGCCTCGTACATACGTATATTCTACCTTGTGCTGATTTTTGGCACTGCCTTCTTTACTTATATATGCAATTTGTCCATGGTAGTGCAAGGATACCTATGTAAGCAGTTTGTTTAAATACTACTTAGAGGAAGTTTATACTAAGTTGATTATTACCATCATGTGGATGTAGTTTATACTTGGTTCAGTGTGATGAAAATATAATTTTTACACATAGCTATGCAATTGTTTTTATCGCTGTATGTGTTTGTGGTATGCACTGCTCACATAGATGCCAGTTATTATTTGGTTCATTGTGATGAAATTATAATTTTTACACATAGCTATGCAAGAGTATATGCAGATGCACTGGCCCATAGATGCCAATACACTACAAGTAGATATTGCACTACCAACTTAAAATCAGAAAACAAGTTATCTGTTACAGATTAACAAGCGTGTACTTACACCCACAGATATTGTTATTTCCTTTGCCTCTGTCTAGTTAGATGCAATATGTGCATGCAATCAGGTTTGACTAAATAATGTACATGTCTCAGAATCTTCTTCTAAGCACTTAATGTTATTGCAATTTGTGGCATCTCCATGTCTGGGCCCAACTCCCTAAGATCTGTTGGTAGGTTCTTTAGTGCTTGCTTAGTTCTGTGGAACAACATTGTGTACAGTTGTTCATCTCTGATACTGGAGCTTGTGTCCTAATAAGTATTATAGAGTCTTATTAGTTTTCAAGTAAATGTAATCAACATTTTTGAAAAAATTCTATCTAACTACTGCATACACTTGATGTCTTCCTTTTTTCTATTATTTCGCCATTGTATCTCTGCAGGTAATATAATGTCCACAGTCCACATGGGTCTTCATCTTGTTTTTTAGTTCTGACGTAGCGTGCACTTTTGAATGATGCACTCTATCTTGGCAATGTGTCATCTTTGTAAATGCACTCTAGCACTTGTTCGAACCCGCTTAGTTGTATATTGAAACATTATAGTGACATTGTTAGATAAAAAGGCTAGTAGGTTCTGATATGTTTTTTTAGAAATAACACTCCTACTCTAGTAAAAGTTTTCTAGTAATGTCTACATTTTGGTAGGAGTCTTACCATAGTTTGTCCTTTGTTATTGTGGTAATCCTGTATCTCCGTAGTGTTATTGTATGCGAAGGAGTCTATGATCTCAACCTTTGGATTCCGAGCAGACTCATTTAAGACATAAACTGAAAATTGTTTCTTGCAATGAACCGATAGTAGTATCTGTCTATGGAAGTAGATATAATACTCAAGTAAGTTTTAAACATGTGGTAATTTCTAGTTTTATGAGGTGTCTTAATACTGAATATAAAAATTTATGCTTGTTCCTATGAGGTAATCAATTGTGCGTGCAATATCTTTAGGTTCGAAATTTCTGTTTTTGTCCATAAAATCTAATACTGATGTTACCTGTGTGGGTAGGATTACCCTTTTACCTTCCTGGAAAAGATATTTGAACTCATCATTACTTCTCCATGTGTGGATGACGGCATCCAAAAATTCATTGTCTATCCATCCATTCTCTTTGAAACTGTCTGCTAGTTCACATGCAGTATATGTCAGATTAAAATCTCGTGATTCATTGGATCTTGTTGTCTTGATAAAAACTCTTCTGTTGTATTACAATAAACAGGATTAGTATTACAGGGGTGTTATTTTAGATTAGATCAAAAAATATCTAGGCTAATTAAAAGAGATCTAGTTGTATCAAGTTAAGCTCTACACTTACTCTCCGTAATCTGGTTTTCATACATATTCGATTAGTTTTTTCCGTACTTTCCTTGCATTCTCTGTTTCTTTAAATTCTGCTGGAATGAAAACAAGTCTTTCTTCTGGATTTCGATTTTTCTATTCTTCCATGGAAACCTTGCACCTTTTTGGATTTCTTCTATATCGTTCTCTGAAGATCTCTTTCTCCTTAGTTTCTTTTAGTTGTATCGTTGATTTGTTTGACATCTTGTTTTCTTTCTCTTGAATTCCTAGCAATATATCTCTCTTCAAGTCCTGGAAATGTCTTCTTGTGAATAGCTCTTGATATTCGGAATGGCCTGTAGATGCAGCAAATTTGTAAATACTTGTGTTGACTAGATAGTAACAATGTTATGAAACAACATACTGTAGTATGAAGAATACTAGTCAAAAAACTATGTAAAGGATTACCTAATATTCTATCATTTAATGTTTCGACGTTTACGTTGAAGATGTCTGACGTCAGCATCCTCATGAGAAGCATTTCCTTGTAACCCGGAATATCTTTTTTTGTGAATTCCAGAATGTGATCTCTGGTGCAGTTATCGATCATATAGAGCATGAAGAACCCACAGTCACATCTGCATAACGTTTTTCGTTTTAGTTGTTGTCAGATGGTTAAAAGTCGACAAAGATAAGTAGTTCAATCCAAGACTATATTTTATGTTATGTATGAACATTTACCCGTTATCTTGTAGAGGCATGTGTTCATATACTACCTCAAAATCATCCAGCGTTTGGACTTTTTTGTTGTTGTTCCAAAACCTTCACAATGTCTTTATTTTCCTGATCAATTTTGAGCATACTTTTTCAAGATCAATATCCCCTGGCTCTCTCAATGAATCATAAATTCTGAACTTCTTCTCCAAAATAACTACTGTCAATTTGAACCAGTGACCTACTGAACCTGAAGTTCCCTTAGGAGATCGCTTGAGAAAAGGAAACATGATCTGCATGAGAATTATTTAAAATTTGTTAACATATTTTTTCCGTTTAAAAAATGAATATACAAGCTTGTATTTTCGCAGTATGGTGTTCTTCAAGTTGTCAAAAAATATACTGTAATAAACATTATTGTTCTACTTACTAGTTCGTATTTGTCTAGACGGTCTTCTGCGTCTGGTTTAAACAAGTCCTCTACCCAACGCATACTTCTTTTATCGTCTTTCACTGCTCTAATGTTAATAAGTTTTCGCTGCAAAACAACCGTTAGTTTGTTTGCTATTAATATATAAAACCTTTGTTTATTATTTACATTTGCTTTTTCTATAGTACTTACAGTTGCTCTATAATGAATAATTTTCTTCTTCGACTTGGTTCTCCTAAGTTGTTCTTCAAGATAGGTTAACACAAATTCACCCTCTGTATCACCTAGCAGTCATTCGTTTCTGAAAGCATTTGATATGTAATACAGTGGCACCTTCATATTGGTTTTCTCGTGCTTCAAGATATACCGAGATCTGCAGAGTGTAGTAATTTTTATTATAACATAGTATGGTTCTGAAAAAATATGCAAAGTGCAAAATGATAATTTTTAAAATCATCTCACTTTAATATAGTTGTATGTTCTTTTGAAAGTATTTTGTCTGTGAACTTGTATACCAGGTTATACAATTTTGTCCATTCTGATTGTATTTTCCTGCTGTCCTTGTTTGCTTGGTCTCCACTATCTGTATCTGTGGAAAGAAAAAATTGTTAGTGTGTGAAAAAATGAAGTGCAGAAAAATCAGTGCAATGACTAATGTTAGGAAGTGCATCAGAATGGTAGTTCGATGACAGTTCATTTACAATAGTTGAGGCAGTTTACTGGTTCAACTGTCGTGTATGACAAGTGCAAATGGTAGACTGGCTAGTACTTGTAACCATAATCGTTCATACAAATATCTTCATGGTCATTACAACCAGATTTTTTGATATGTTTAGCAAGCTCTATTTTGCAAGTGTATCTTTAATTTATTTACACCAGTAGAAACATGGTATGTTTATAAATGAATCAAATTGTTCAACAAATTAATTTTCATAGAGACCTTCTGCTGTCAGATTGGTACTGACTGGCAGTAAATTTTCTGCTTTGTGTCCAACTTCACTGTCGTTAACTTTGATCTTCTGTTTTTCTTTATCTTTTGTCTGATGTTCCTCTTGTTTATCCTGTTCCTGCCTGTTCGCTGTGTCAGATGAGCATATGCTTGTTGCTGCTGCTGCTTCGTTAGAGGGGGTTTGGTTGTTTGTATCTCCTCATTTGTCCTTCTACAATCAGAAGTTTATATTAGTTCTTTGTTGAATTATTATGAATGTTATAACCATCATCAGATTTTTCTTTTTGCTTTATATTATAGCAAATTGTCCCCTTTCTACTAAATGAGCGTCTACCTTTAGAGATTTGTCTTTTGTTATTGATGATGTTGCATGCTCTTGTCCTTCTACTGCAGTTTCATTATTGGTATCATCTGCCTGGTTGTCCAATCCATTTAGAAATAAAAATACAGCACAGTTAAACTAGGAGGAATCATTCTTATTATGTCGTGCAATAACTTGCAATAGGTATATAAATTACCTTTGTAGCTTCGATCGTTGTGTCTTCTGTTTTTTAGACGTATCAACACTGCCAGAGTTGTTTTTCAGAGTTTCATTCTGCGGCAATGAACATGATGCAGGATCTTCCATTCTGACAGGTCCTCTTTTGTTGTTAATCTAACTGCTATATCTTTTGCCAACTCCATGTATAACTTAAGCTTATCTATTGAGTCTAGAATCTCAAGTCCTGCTTTGTTGACATCTTATCTGTAGTTACTGATGAGGCCTAGTTCGTTGTTAGTTTCTAAATTTTGACATATGTTTTCTGGGTTGTCAGCAATCTGTCTCAGGAGATCCATTGCTTGCTGCATCTTCTCAACATCTGTCATGAGACCTCCAATTGGATTTGGCTAGACAGAAGGTTCTTCAGTTGGAATGTTTGAGTTGTCTCCAACAATAACTATTGCATACTTGTTCTTCCGGTTCTCCCATATTTGAGGAACTGTTTTTCTTTGTATGACAACCTTTGTTGTAGTGTTGCAACTCGGAACTAGTCTTAACCTGTTTCATGTGAAGAGGATAATTTAGATATTTTTATGCTCAATCTTAATATGTTACGGAATTAAATCAGATATGCAATAAGGAAATACAAAGATACATATTACCAGTATGTGTACTTACATATTTCAATGCTCCGAATTCCTCAATGTTATGTTTCTGTCTGTCCTTCTTCACAATGGATGACAATAATTCATTGTCAAGAACATGCAGCCGTGGTGTTTCAATCGTGTTGATTGAATTCTCACACCTTTTAGTGTCTAGATAGACTATTAAAGGCATAATTGCGCATCCCTCGGCTCCTTTGGTATTTTTTTTAACAGGACCATTACCCTTTTTCTTGTTTCTGTTTTTCTTTTCTGCAAAAAAATTATGAACTCCTCTCTTTAGTTCATCCACTACTACGCGACAGATATCCATTTTTTGAAGCTTCTTGTAGTCTACATTGTGTATCATTCTAGCCTCTCGGCCTATCCTTGCGTGTAGAGTGGGGCAGACAATACTCTTGAAAATGACCAGAAATATGCATTGCATTGTGAAAGGACTTGTGCCACCTTTCTTTATTTGCTTATACAAATCATTAAGTTGAACTTGTTTTGTCGCTGTTATTCCAAGTTCTTTCCTTAGCCATTTTAGAGCTTCTGTGTTACCATCCACTGATGGTAATGGAGCTGCGTTAGGTCCGTCAGGGAAGCCGAATACTGATTTCACAACTTCTGGTGTTATTTCAATGTCCATGCCGGCTCCAAGTTCCATTACCATTGTAACTCTATCAATTTTCTCGTATAACCACAAGATCATTGGCCATGACAGGTTTCATGTTACTTTGTAATTAAACAGGAATCCCCACCCAATATTTGATAGCTCTGTTTTTTGATCTTCGCTAAGGACCTCTGTAAGCAATTTGTTGAGCTCTTTGAGTGAACACCATACTCTATAGTTTTTGCCTGTATCCTTGCGTAGCTTTTTGTCACCTATTGTCAAGGTTCCTTGAATCATATTCTTGCTATGATCCTTGCATTTGTGTTTTCTCCCAGCTTGCTGCATGTAAGATTTTATGCTGTCAATTCATGCTATGGATTTTCCAAAATGAATGTCATATGGTTAATTTATTTATGTAAATCTTTACTAACCTGATTATCCAATTCTCCTTCACTTTCTTCCGTATCACCTGCAGCATCATCATCTTCTATTTCAGATTGTGTTCCTTCTGGAAGAATGTTGTAGTCTTCACCGTCGTCATCACTACTCTCATCCTCATCTTTGTTGTTATCTTGCTCTTTCAGATGTCCTTTTTCTTCCTTTGATATTCTAGATGCTCTCCTCTTTTTTTCCTGAGGGTTATCTTGCTCTTCTGGTACTATTGCTTTCCTCTTCTTCAATCTTCTTGTACTGGACTATAAATCTACTGTGGTACTGCTGTCTGGAAGCTGAACACTCAGTGGAATTGGGTCATCCTGGGGTATGTTTTGTTCATTCTTTCCATCGTCCACACTTTCTTCAGAGGTTGATGCAAGAGGTAGTTTCTTCTTAACTTTATCCAGGTTCAATTTCCTTTTTTTACTGCTTTCTTATTCTTTTTCTTCTCTTCCTCTTCTGCTAGTTGATCTTCCGCTTGCCATTCCTGTGTGGGTGTTTATGTCCAGTCCACACTTTGTGATGGTGTTATTGAAAGCTGGCTGGTGTGGACCTGACTGCTGTCCTGGTTATCTGTTTTGGGGCAATATTCTTCCTTACTACATGAAGAAGAAACACTAATAATATGTACTTTTACTTTGTTTTACAGCATTACCTTGGGTCAGCAATGACTTTTTTTGTCAGCATCCGTATTATCAGGTATGCTCTACAAACAAGTTGTATTAAATAAATGCTATTTCTATATTTATGTTAGTGATGACTACAATGTATGTTGTATATTGTTCTATACCTTCCCAGGACTAGGACTTCTGTTGTCCTCCATTTCACCTAATAATTAAATAATATTTTTAGCATAAGACAATTCTTAATAAGTGTGGCAGAAAATTAGTAATTCATTATGCAATCTTCTAATCCTTAGTAATTATTTTCACTGATTCGATGTTTTAATATATTTTTCTATCCTTTCTATATACGAATTCTATTTCCCTATTTTCTCAATAATTAGTTACGAAAAACAACTGTACATATGTAATCTCTAAACTGTTAGTCACATATGCTTTGTATGGCGATAAGGAACTAAAATGAATGAGTTAAAAGTGGAGTTAGATAGTATGTACTATAAATTCTACTTTCTGTTACAGATTTGTGAAGAATCTAGTGTTAAACCAGAATTATATGATTTTGATTGATATGAATTCGACATACCTCTTGTTGTAGGTTCCAACGCGTACTTATTTCTTGAATAAGAGGAAGCAGGGGCCTTCCGCCATGCTCTCGCCTTCTGCCGTTTACCTTTTTTGTGAATGTATCCTCTCTATCGAGATCACCGGGGACTTCCGTTCCAAATCGGTACAGGTTGCTAAGGACGAACTTGCTACCGTCGGAGGATTGTTTGGTGCGGGCGGTGGTGGGTTGGATTTGAAGGATTGGACTAGATTACGTTGGGTTGGGTCGGTGGGGGCGGGGTGATCTGGGGTGGTTGCTGTTGGCGGAGCGTGGTGTGTGCTGTTGGTGTTGGGGGTGTGGGAAGTGGTTGTTTTCATGGTTGCCGGTGTTGGGCGGTTTGCTCCTGGTCGACTGCGATGACGGTAGCAGAATGAGTCTGTTTTCCGCAGGTTTTGTTTCTTCGGACTACCTTTATGTGGGTTGGATACTAGAGGAACACTAAATCGTGTATGGGGTGGTAGTTTTGGTTGTTCTGCCTTGTTTAGAAGCAATGCACTGCCTTGTGTCTACTTTATTTTGACGCCTCGGGTGATCATGATTGATCTGCCGTAATTTTATTTGACTAACTGCCTTATTAGATTTCATTGATGCACTGCAGCAGCTGTATCTAAGTTGTACGGAGTGTACTGCCTAGGTTCTAACTCGTGCACTGCTTTCGTATTGACCAATATATGTTTACTTCTCTTTGCTTGCACACAGTTTGTATTTGATGTAAGTCCTATTTACTTTAGTTGTGGGGGAGCAACATTGTATTCTCTTGGTCGGGTGCACTGCCTAAGTTGTACGGGTGCACTGCCTGAGTCCTATTTACTTTAGTTCTGCCATTTGCACTGCCTAGGTTTTAAAGGGTGCACTGCCTAATTTATGCGCAGTTTTGTGTTAACTACTTAATTCTTCCATTTGCACTGCCTAGGTTTTAAAGGGTGCACTGCCAAATTTATCCGCAGTTTTGTGTTAACTGCTTTAGTTCTGCCATTTGCACTACCTAGGTTTTAAATGGTGCACTGCCTAATTTATGCGCAGTTTTGTGTTAACCGCTTCTAGGTTGGCGTAAGCACTGCCATAGCCGGTAATGTTAAAACGTGTGTTTTGATAATTTATGTACTGCCGGTCATACAGTTTATGTACTGCCCTGTTAATTTTTTTCCACTGTGTTTTCAGCTTTCGATTTCTTAGGTTTTGATGCACTGCACAAGTTCTACCATTTGCACGACCTAGGTTTTAAAGGTGCACTGCCTAATTTGTGCGCAGTTTTGTGTTAACTGCTTCTAGGTTGGAATAAGCACTGCCGTAGCCGGTAAGGTCAGAATGTGTGTTTAGATAAGTTTTGCACTGCCGGTCATACAGTTTATGTACTGCCCTGATAAGTTTTTTTTCACTACGTTTTCGGCTTTCGAGTTCCCAGATTTTGATGTACTACATAAGTTCTGCCATTTGTACTGCCTATGTTTTAAAGGGTGGACTGCCTAACTTATGCGCAGTTATGCACTGCTGATCATACGGTTTATGATCTGCCTGAATATTTATTTGTTTTTGTCCACTATGTTTTCCGGTTTCTGAGTTTTTATGCGTGGAGTCATACTGACTGATCTGCCTTAACTAGTAAATATGCACTGCCATTGAGTGTTCGTGTATGCACTGCATTTTTTACTTGTATTTGCATCTTTATTTATTTTTGTATTCTATACAGTTAAATGATGAGAATAACCATCATAATCCTACACAAACTAGAATATTGTATTTAAAATGGATATATGATTTGTTTTACTAGAATAAAACATTCAGAATGCACAGACTAGATATAATTACACATTGTTCAAAGTATTACACACACTAAGCTGAGTTTCAAGCTTTTTAAAATGACATTGTTCGGAAAACATCAAATGCTAAATAAAATCCACATTTTATATGTGGTTATCAACTAAAATCACGAAACTGATATAATATCGTAGCCATGCTATGAAAGTCTTTACTGAATTCACATTTCCTTCTAGCCATCTTCTTGCTTCTCCGATATGTCGATATCTTCTTTTGGAGTTACACCGTATTGCTCCTTCTGCCATATCTTCTTGGTATCCTCTGATGGACCTGCTTGTTTATGTCGTTTGTACGGTTTATAATCTCCATGACATCTGATGCAGAGGTTGTCATCCAAGATTGGTTTATCTAAACCGAGGAGATTCCTGATGAATGATATCCTCTTGTACAACTTGTATGTGACATATCCATCTATTGCTGAGTAACGCAGATTCTCTGGCGGCATTGGCTTGCACTCCCATATGTCATGCATGTTTGAGTTACGGGCTAGTATCTTCATCTGAATGTATGACCTATCAATGAGTGTTGCTGCAAGATTGCACATGCCATCCCTGTGATTATCTCATGGCACTCACTTGAATATATCCTATATGTCGACGTGGTACTCGTCAGGGATATCAAATTTCTCTTTCTGCATCATCTTTATGTCTGTCCTCTTGTCCACACTAACGAACGTGATCTGTTTTTGTTTTAGAAAATCCCGTAGCCCCTGGCATTCCTTAGTGCTCCTGGCGTAATGATACACTAGGACGTGCTCCCTCATGGCGAGTTGTACTACGGCGATGGTTTGTTGTTTGCCTCTAGGAGTGTATTCGAGGTCGAGTCCTATGTACCTCCTGCTGTCGTCCTGTCAAGTAAAATTTGATCATTTAGTAAGTAGCAGAATCTAGTGAAACATGTTTGATTCTTACGGCATGAAGAATAGGAGTAGGGGAAAATGTAGGATCGCATTTTCCATGCCCACTCTAAGGCTCCGTTTGGCTTCTTGGATTTTGTCAAACGAAAATATTCTAAAACCATAGTATATCAACGTCGGGCAATCAATACTACAGTTTGCACAAAAACATAGTATTTGTAAAAAAATAGGTCCAGGCCTCTTTCTTGAAACGTGCAAAAAAACCTAATTTTTTGCAATACCACAGTTTTGAAACTTTGGTGTTTTACTGTGGCCAAACTATGTAAAACTACAATATTTTTAGATACTACGTTATCTTCCGAATACTGAGAAAAAACAGCATGTGCCAAATAGAAAAATCCGTATATATGGGGTTACATTAATTCGTATTACAAATAGTTTGCTTGATCATAGGAAAAAACAATGGATTCTGAAAAATGATGTATGGGGTTAATGTTTGATTCGAATGAAAACTGGTTCAAAGTACTTGTTAGGAAAAGGTACTGCAAAATTTCTGCATAATTGGATCAGTACTAACCTCGTCAAGCCAATCTTCGTACATTGCGAGTACTTTTTCGATAGTGGATTCCTCGTTGGTGTACACCACGGTAAGAATCGTCGTTCCATGAGCAGGCATGTGATGAATCTCCGTTGTCTGAAGCCCGTCGTCCATGGGAGGACGACGTCTGGTACCACGGCTTGAATCTGTTTATTTCTGAAGTAGTAAACAAGGATGGATCTAATAAGAACAAGTATGTGATGGACTACAAAATAATATTTAATTATGCGCTAGATAGACACCTTGTTCTTCTGACTTTCGTCGCTGCAAATGATGAACTGGTGCGTCGTTGTTGCATCTTATGCCTTTACCGCTTCCACGACTCCTCGTATCCTTATAACCAACCGATCGTGCAAATCGTGCTACTAGTTATAAAAAAAGGCCCACTACGAAATTGTCCATACAAGACCTCAAAACTTCACAACCATGTAACTGTTCCTTATATACATTAAAGGCCCACTACGAAATTGTCCATTCAAGACCTCAAAACTTCGCAACCATGTAACTGTTCCTTATATACATTAAAGGCCCACTGATATAGTTCACAGGCCCATTGGTAGTTGCAGCATAGCACTGCTTTTGTAAAGTATTATGCACTGTCTCATATTACATCAAAATACAAAAAACTAATTAAAAACACTACATTTTAGACCTTAAAAGTACGTAAGCACAGCTCTGCTTCTTAAACACACGCCTGTTATGCATAGGCCCATTTGATTTGGTAACAAACTTAAGGATCCGACAGTTTGTCAGCCAATGGACTTTTAACTTAAAGAGCCATAGCATCAGACAAACAGCACAAAGAATTCTTTGTTGCTTCCATACACTGTTGATGAGGAGATGGCAATTTTAAAGCGGCCAACCCATGAAAAGGAGCACTGCCTTATAACTACTGCATTTCAAACATGCTATGCACTGCCTTGGTTTGTAAGATCCGGATGTATATTAATAAAGGTCATGCACTACTAGGTACGATGACTATGGACCGGATTTCTTTCGTGGTTACTGCTGAATCGTCGCATTTTGCGAAATTCAGATAAATTAATAGTCCATCCAAATCAGGAGATATTTTACAAGATTTGAATGACATTTATGGATATATAAAGAAAAACCTAATATAAAGCTAGATCCCCTAATCGTCTTCGTCGTTGTATGTGTGGATGACGTATAATGGACCTGCCTCGTCGTCGTTCGCCGCCACCACTGGAGCCACAGCCGCTTGTGCTGCTGCTGCCGCTGCCGCACATTGGTTCCTCCTCGCCTCTGCTGCTTGTCGAAACTGATTGGTCATCTCTAGAACTGCTATGTTGTTGGCCTCACGAACGATGGCCCTATGCGCCGTATAGGCAGCGACCCTCTCGTGGTTCCGGGCATCCTCCCTCCTCTTTTTTCCTTTCCAATGAGTCAACCTCCTCCTTCTCCTTCTTGACCTCCTCCTTCTCCTTCTCCGGCGCTGCTAGAGCAGAGATACTCTCGCTCTTCACGGAAGCGAGGAACACAGTCTGTTCCTCGCGGTTCCTTGCATCCTCCCACCTCTTCTTCTCCTTACCTAACGAGTCGAATTTTGTCGAGGTTGGCGGCAACATCAGGTCGTAGGATTGGTTGCTATCGGTGGAGGAAGAGGTGTATTCATGTAGGTTCTTGTAGCTTCCCTCCTTCTCCACAGCGGCTACCTCACCTTGAGCCGTGACCGACTCCTGCGACGAGACCTCCTCTTTCTCTTCTTCGTCGTGGGAGCTAGGTGGCGTTGGAAGTGGTATGCGAGCACCCGGAGGGAACTTGGCCCAACAGGTGGGTAGGCGGCGAGGCATTATGAAGCCGGTGGTAGGTATGTGAGATCGAATAGTTATCCCTGGTACTAATGATGTTTAGATGTGTGAAGAGGTGCCGGCACTATTTATAAGCCTGAGAGGAGTATAGCTCACACCAAATCCATAATGTCTCGCTGCTTGGGTGCTACGCTATCTTTAATAACGCTGACCCACCATTTTTAACACGTGCACAGGAAGTGCAGTGACCGTGGAATGCACTACACCTACCATGCGCACCAAGATACACTGCCTCTCTTTATTATCCAGGACGGCACTGCTAGTGACATCTATATGCACTGCCTGTGTTGACTGCATGTCGTGTGCTACCCTGATAAGTTATGGTTGCACTGCCTATGTGGTCTGTGCAGTGTGTTCTCCACCCGCGATGAATCTATGGTTGTGCAGAGCGTATGCACTACATCCATATGCTGGAATGCACTAAACCTGCCATGCAGCCGTATATGCACTGCCTGTGGAAATCTTGTGCACTGCATCCGTAGGCAGGAGTGAACCACCCTTTCTTACAATATGCACTGCCCCTGTGGAGTGCATGTCGTGTTCTACAATATAGTGTTGTGCGGTATATGCACTACCTATGTGGAGTTCATATCGTGTGCTACAAATAATTGCACGGTTATACAGCTCACACCAAATCCATAATGCCTCGCTGCTTGGGTGCTGAGCTATCTTTAATAACGCTGACCGACCGTTTTTAACGCGTGCGCAGGAAGTGCAGCGATCGTGGAATGGACTACACCTACCATGCACACCAAGATACACTGCCTCTCTTTATTATCCAGGAAGGCACTGCTAGTGACATCTCTATGCACTGCCTGTGTTGACTGCATGTCGTGTGCTACCCTGATAAGTTATGGTTGCACTGGCTATGCGGTCTGTGCAGTGTGTTCTCCACCCGCGATGAATCTATGGTTGTGCAGAGCGTATGCACTGCATCCATATGCTGGAATGCACTAAACCTGCCATGCAGCCGTATATGCACTGCCTGTGGAAATCTTGTGCACTGCATCCGTAGGCAGGAGTGAACCGCCCTTTCTTACAATATGCACTGCCCCTGTGGAGTGCATGTCGTGTTCTAAAATATAGTGTTGTGCGGTATATGCACTACCTATGTGGAGTGCATGTCGTGTGCTACAAATAATTGCACGGTTATACAGCTCACACCAAATCCATAATGCCTCGCTGCTTGGGTGCTGAGCTATCTTTAATAACGCTGACCGACCGTTTTTAACGCGTGCGCAGGAAGTGCAGCGACCGTGGAATGGACTACACCTACCATGCACACCAAGATACACTGCGTCTCTTTGCTATCCAGGTAGGCACTACTATTGACATCTATATGCACTCCTTGTGTTCACTGCATGTCGTGTGCTGCCCTGATTTGTTATGGTTGCACTGCCAGTGCGGTCTATGCAGTGTGTTCTCCACCCGCGATGAACGTATGGTTGTGCAGAGCTTATGCACTGTATCCTTATGCTGGAATGCACTGAACCTGCCATGCAGCCGCATATGCACTTCCTGTGGAAATCTTGTGCACTGCAACCATAGGCAGGAGTGAACCACCGTTTCTTACAATATGCACTGCCCCTGTGGAGTGTATGTCGTGTTCTACAATATAGTGTTGTGTGGTATATGCACTGCCTATGTGGACTGCATGTCACGTGCTACAAATAATTGGACGCTTATACAGCTCACACCAAATCCACAATGCCTCGCCGCTTGGGTGCTGTGCTATCTTTAAACACGCTGACCGACCGTTTTTAACGCATGCGCGAGTAGTGTAGTGACCGTGGAATGGACTATACCTACTATGCACACCAAGATACACTGCGTCCCTTCGCTCTCCAGGAAGGCACTGCTATTGACATCTATATGCACTACCTGTGTTGACTGCATCTCATGTGCTGCCCTGATAAGTTATGGTTGCACTGCCTCTGCGGTCTGTGTAGTGTGTTCTCCACCGGCGATGAAAGTATGGTTGTGCAGAGCATATGCACTGCATCCTTATGCTGGAATGCACTGAACCTGCCATGCAGCCGCATATGCACTGCCTGTGGAAATCTTGTGCACTACATCCGTAGGAAGGAGTGAACCGCTCTTTCTTACAATATGCACTGCCCCTGTGGAATGCATGTCGTGTTCTACAATATAGTGATGTGCGGTATATGCACTGCTTATGTGGAATGCATCTCGTGTGCTACTAATAATTGCACGCTTATACAGCTCACACCAAATCTATAATGCCTCGCCGCTTGGGTGTTGCGCTATCTTTAATAACGCTGACCGACCGTTTTTAATGCGTGCGCAGGCAGTGCAGTGACCGTGGAATGGACTATACCTACCATGCACACTAAGATACATTGCGTCTCTTAGCTATCCAGGAAGGCACTGCTATTGACATCTATATGCACTGCCTGTGTTGACTGCATGTCATGTGCTGCCCTAATAAGTTATGGTTGCACTGCCTGTGCGGTCTGTGCAGTGTGTTCTCCACCGGCGATGAAAGTATGGTTGTGCAGAGCATATGCACTGCATCCTTATGCTGGAATGCACTGAACCTGCCATGCAGCCGCATATGCACTGCCTGTGGAAATCTTGTGCACTACATCCGTAGGAAGGAGTGAACCGCTCTTTCTTACAATATGCACTGCCCCTGTGGAGTGCATGTCGTGTTCTACAATATAGTGATGTGCGGTATATGCACTGCTTATGTGGAATGCATCTCGTGTGCTACTAATAATTGCACGCTTATACAGCTCACACCAAATCTATAATGCCTCGCTGGTTGGGTGTTGCGCTATCTTTAATAATGCTGACCGACCGTTTTTAACGCGTGTGCAGGCTGTGCAGTGACCGTGGGATGGACTACACCTACCATGCACACCAAGATACACTGCGTCTTTTTGCTATCCAGGAAGGCACTGCTATTGACATCTATATGCACTGCCTGTGTTCACTGCATGTTATGTGCTGCCCTAATAAGTTATGGTTGCACTGCCTGTGCGGTCTGTGCAGTGTGTTCTCCACCCGCCTATGTGGACTGCATGTCGTGTGCTACAATATAGTGGTGTGCGAAGTGTGCAAGACTTTCGGCACGTACGGTGGACACAGACACGTACTATTCATTTAGAACGGATGCACTGCCTGTGGGAATCTTGTGCACTGCTCTTTAAGTCTTTGATAAAGTGATGTGTGGATGACGTAAGATAACGTGCAACGGAAGTGCGTTCACCGTGGTTTGTAATCAATTTTCGATGCAAACGGGCATATGCAAAATGTATCCACTACATACATAGTACTGCCCGTATAGTTTAGATTGTACTGCTGAGGGAGCTGTGCAATAAAACGTGGTTTGGCAGTGTATCGCCTAGCATAAAGGTCATACACTTATAAATGTAGCATCAGGCGGGTGGTTGCCCTTCCCGTCCCGACCTAGTCGTCCCTAGCGGCCAAGACTAACAGAGAGAACTCGCCTCCTATTCCCATCTCCCCTCCCTCTCAATTGTTCCCCCTAAAAACCATCGGATCTGAAGGATTTCACCGTTGTTTATCTCCCCAATCTCCCTCTCAAGGTATGCTCAACTTATTCCCTTGTTTTTATCCTATAAATCTTTCACATTTTAGTCTTGTTTGTTTCGAACCATAGTTCTAGATAAGATGTGTTCATATTTTTGGTCGATTCATATTATATATTGTACAGATAAAAAAATTTCTACAGCGTTTTAGATATAAGTTTTTTTTTTCAATTTATATATATATGGAGATATTTAGATTCTTAGTTAGCATTCAATGTGATGATGTAATGAGGATACACTTTTAGGTTGATTATGCTTTTGTACTTTCATTTTCCTATTGATTAGTTACAATATGATTATGAAATGAAGGGTTGGGGTGGTGTGATTTAGCCTTCTGGTATCTGAAAAAAAAATTATTTCTGCTTCCTACTTGGCTCACTTACTCCGTCCCTAAAATTAATATATGTTCATTCCAAATATGATGCCCTTTTTTTATCTTAGCTAGCTTTATCATAAATTAACGAGTGCTTTTCATTTTTTTAGGACATGGCACTGTGTCAGGTTTGTTTCACATACTACAGTGATGAAACAAAATCAGCCTCGCTATTCCTTGTCCGTCTTGTACATGGTCGATCTGAGCGTTCATTGGTATGCATGTAATTCTTGCTTTTTACATTTATTGAACTTTCTTTCCATACAATTGTCATTTATTTAATTATTTTAATCAATTTAGACTATCCCATGCAATATAAGGAGAAAATTCAATAGAATAACATGACAAAGCATTGAGTTTCAAGCTCTTGGGTGAATTTATGTTGTGGACGTGCGCAAAGAGCGATCAATGACTCGCCTTGCAGGTTCTTCATGGAGAAGGTTTATTGCTGACAACCAAATCGACTCTAGTGTGTATCTGGTATTTTCAATGGGAGCTCCTTGTCCAAGTATCACTGTTATACTTATGAACTATGAGGGGGATGAGGACGAGGATGATGAGACTAAGGATGACGAGGATGAGGGCGAAGAGGGTGAGTGTGATGAGGTGGATCGGGAGGATGAGGAGGAAGAAGGACCATTGGATAATACAATTGTTGCTTAGAGATGCAAGCTTACCAGGAGTAAAAAGTGTTATCTTCTCCACATCATTCCTTCAAAAGAATTGTACGTTGGCCTAGCACTTGTTACTCGCTTAACCAGGATGCATGTTCGCCGTCATGATATGGTATGTTATTAGTTCTAATTACTTTTCTACTTGCTTATTTTTTTATTGCTTGTTAGTTATTAGATTTCTAAGTTCTGCAACTTAATTAGAAACTACCTTCAAGAATGGTTTTTTCTCTTGAAATTGCCGAACAATGCATGGCTGGAGTTGGGCTTGGTGCAAATGGTGTCGTGAGCTTCATTTCGTACAAGACAGGGAGTGATGGTCGAATTATCATCAGCACCTCTGAGTGGAAGACCTTTATTGAATGTCATCATGAATGTCTTGAAGTTGGGCAAGCAATTCTCGTCACTGGCAGGACCACTTCAACCCGAAACATTAAGATAATGTTTGTCATTGACATCATCTTATATGATGACTACAGTTCCTTCTGATTGTTTTTTAGTGCAGATGTAAGTTGTGTTGAACCGCTTGTTGTTAGTATGTTTTGAACTGCTTGTTATGTGGTAATGCATTTCGTTATTTCTATTTATTTTGTTTGATGTGCTGTGAATATTCAATTGGAAGCATCAGAATTCGTTTCAATTGTCAAATGTTCAATTATTTTTTCGGAAATTTTATCTTGTTAATGGGATTTTGCTTATTTATTTTCAATTAACTTGCCTGCCTTCGAGACTAAATTAGGAATGTACATATGAAATACAAGTATACATTCATATGCTATAATTACAAACATTACATAATAATGATAAAAAGTAGTTTAATTTATACACACACATTAATTATATTGTACTTCTAATATAATATACTAGATCATAACCACTTTTGTGTAACTGAATTAACGAACTGAATTAAAACATTGCTAGCAGATCGTACTCACATAATCACAATCTTTAGCTAAATTCAGTCTTCTTTCTCGTCGTCTCTCTTCGTCCACCATTCATTGTTCTTCGTCCACCTATCGATATCTGCTGCCAGACTCATCGTGTATTCGTCATCCCACTTATTAGTGTTATCAGCTGATGGACCTACCTCCAAAAAACGTTTGTATGATTTATATCCTTCACCTCCTTTACACCCGGTGCACAGCCTATCATTGAGAATTTTTCTTCCTAAACTGAGGCAGTAGCTGCTGAATGTTATTCTCTTGCACAACTCGTATGTTACATACCCATCTTTTGCTGACTAATGCAGATTCTCCATTGGCATTGGCTTCCACTCCCATTTGTTATGCATTTCTGAGTCACTTGCTGCTATCTTGATCTGACTGTATGATGAATCAATGAGTACTGCTGCAATACTAGCCATGCGATACCTGTAATTGTCACCTTGGAATGTATTGAATATTCCCTGTATGTCTACATGGTACTCTTCAGGGATGAAATTTTTTTCTTTCATCAACATCTTTGAATCAGTCCTCTTGTCGACGCTAATGAAGGTGATCTATTTTTCCTTGAAAAAATCACGGAGTGCCTGGCATTTTTTCGTGGCCCTATCGTAATGATAAACTAGGACGTGCTCTCTCACGGTGAGTTGTACGACGGCGATGGTTTTTTCACTTCCTTGAGTAGTATATTCAATGTCTAGTCCAACGTATCTGCTCTTATCCTGGTGTTAAATGAAATGTGATTATTAGTACCAGAGTCTGGTGAAATGAACACTAGAAGGATACAGTTTAGAACTTGTATTGTTGATTCTTATGACATGAAAGACGTAGGAGTATTGATAATGTAGGAATGCATTTCCTATATCCACTCTAATCGTGTAGAGATTCATATGATACACAGTATATTTGTTTCTACCATTGGAAAATCAAGGGATTCTGATAACATATGTATGGGTTGATGTTTCATTCGTATCTAAACTAGTGAAAAGGACTTGTTAGGAAAAACTAGTTCAAATTAATATGGTAAACTATTTTATACGAATCAAACTACCTTGAATTCATGTGTGTTGTAGTCATGCATAATTCATATGACAATCGTTTTAATAAAATCAGACGATAAGTTGGATGGGTACAAACCTCTTCAAGCCAAGCCTCGTACATGGAGAGGATTCTGTTCATCGTTGATTCCTCGTTGGTGTACTTCACAGTAAGAACCGTCGTTCCTTGAACAGTAATGCTATGAGTTTTTGTGGTCTGAAGCCCGTCGTCCATCATGTCTGGAACGAAGATGTCTGGTACCACGCCTTGAATCGGTGATTCCTCGCTGTAGGGAACAATGATGAATCTATTAAGAACAAGTATGTGGTGGAATAGAAAAGGAATAAATAATTCAACGCTCGAGAGGCACCTTGGTTATTTTGAGTTTCGTCGGTGTTAATGATGAACTGCTGCGATCTTGTTTCAACTTGCCCCCTCCGCTTCCACGACTCCTCGTATCCTTATAACCAACTCGTGCAAATCGTGCTAGTAGTTATAAAATTTAAGGCCCAGTACGAAATTGTCCATCCGATACCTCAAGATTTCGCAACCATAAAACTGTTGCTTCCATAAAAGAAAGGCCCACTAATACAATTCACATGCCCTGCTTCTCTAAAGGATTATGCACTGCTTTATTTTGTTTTATCCTCATGTATTTTAATGCAGTTCATGTACTGCCAGCGATGTTAGTTATGTATTGCCCTGGTTCCTTGTTTATTTTTTAATTCCCTAATTCATCTGTTATATTGTGATTGCATAGATGTACGAGTGGTCTATCTTATAGTTTGTAAGAATAACATGTAAATTATTTCAAAAAAATAAAAATATGTAAATGTTCTATTTTTTTGTTAAATAAAATATTTCTAGTTGTTAAGTTTCTATGATATATATATATAGTGCAATTCTTTTTTAAAGCATTGTTCCATTAAATATCCGGTACAAAACTATTCTTTCGAACTATAGTAGATTGTTCTAGAGTTTCATGGCTATTGTGTGTAATGTTTTTATCTTATTTGCAAAACCGGTGTAATGGTATGTATGGTTGTAGTCAATTTATCCTTTTTAAACCAGTAAATAACAAGTGATGCCATGATACAAAAAACTTTCCTCTAGAACTTTATGATAAGTTGATAAGAATACACAATCTGCTCTATAATTTCTTGCATTTATTATGAGTGAATTTTTAATTCTGAGTCTGTCTGCTATAAAACAATATGTGTATCATGACCTGATCCTGCTTCTTCTCCTGCATAAAATAAAGAAACATTGTTAGCAATCATTTTTTATAACATGTATGTAGAGCAAACTATTTGGGCAATCCTAATTGTAATGTTTTAAATATTATGAAATTTAAAACTTGCCTTGGCTCTTGAACTTGTCTAGTCAAATACCATTGTAGATGGCCATGTCCTTTTCTGGGGATTTTTAAACTGCTTGTGCCTTCCTTTTTATTATTGCTTCTGGACCGATCACTATCGAGATCTTCATCTTGAACGGTGCTTTGTCTTGTTCTGACGGTTCTAATCACCGGACTTTTCGTACTATTCCTTTTATGTACATTGAACAGTAATGAATTCACGGGGCTACTTCTTGTATGTACATTCCTCTCAACTGATGCTTGAGGTCTTTCATGGCTTGACACGGATGTCTGCACTGGACTACTCCTTGTAATCCCTGTTCTTTTTATTTGTATTTTTGTACTGCACTTCCTCTTTGGATTGTTCATTGCTTCTGCCGTTTTGCAGCTTCGTTCTGTATGACCATAACTTGGAGAAACATTTCCATCAATTCCGCTGAGGTTAGCATCTGTCTGAGGGATTTCATACATATTCACAACATTCCGTGTGGGATATGGATGAGATCTTTCTTTTCTGATGTCAGACTTTTGTCCATCAATCCCTCGTGTATAATTGCTTTCTTCTCTTGATTTTCGTGGTGTTCCTAATGAACTTCTCCTGTACTTCTGTGGTTTTGATATCATCTGCATCACATGTATCAAGCGTTTTATTTTCACGACTTAACAAATACCATGTCCAATAATTTCCTATTTTTAAAGTCAGCAGCTATAAATTTCATATAATACTTACTCTATCTGAATAAGTTGAGTTGCAATCACTTGATGTTGCTGATGGACTTTGTTGATCCTTCTCTTTCCATACTCATCTTCTTTTCTGTGGTGTCAAATTTTTCTTTACAAAAAGCAGACAAAATATTAGTCTTGCGTGGTTACAATCAGGTTCAAGATATGCTGTAATAGGTATCATTGTGTAAAATTAGCTTACTTCATCTGTACTAGTCTTGTCAACATAACTGCGCCCATGTTTTGATTTACTTTTCTGGCTTGTATTTTTCTGAAAAAATCTTCTCTTGGGTGGTGTCAGGTCGTCCTAAAGATTATTTGTTAAAATATTAGTTTGACTTAATGTATCGATTATTTTTTTTACAAGAAAACTTACACCAGTAGTATCAATCGTCTCGTAATCACTGCTTGAAGTTGGACGTTTCTCTGTTGTAGTTTTTGATCTTATCTTGCGCTTCTTCTGGATCATTGTGGCCTGCAAAGAAAAGTTAATATATAGTTCAATAACCTCAATCTGCAATAGTAAAAACTACATAGAAATACTTTGTCGCTAGGTATGATACTTTGTAAAATATAAGAAAAAATATTCATGTGTATATATATATACCACTCTCTCCTTAAGCCAGAATTCACATTTAGGTTTTGTGTGTCCTCTCTTTCCGTAGGTACCGCATTTTCTTTTCGTCTTCTCTGACCCTGGTGTTAGTCTCTGTCCTTTTTTCCTACCCTTTGTTTTTATTATCGGGGGATCTCTCAACGAAGTACGAATTGTTTCATGTAAGTTATCGATGCCATCTGCCATGCCCTCTGTGTTGCTTTGCTCATGCTAGTCTACTGAAGGATTCACTTTCTTCTCAGTTTCATCGATGCACTCTACCAGAACTTGGTATGATTTGTCTGCACTGCATGCTTTTGAGCAGATCTTAGCAAAATGAGTCAACTCAATCACATAACGTATTGGACCTGCTGCATTGCTCTTGTTACTGTCAGGAAGACGAAAAACATAGTTGGATGGCTGATGTGGGTTGCATCTTTTCCATCTAGGGTTCACAAAGCTATCTCGCATCTTATGTACTAAACCAAGACGTACCACAACCGAGAGGACGTGACAACACTAGATTCCATCCCTTGAGATTTTTTTGCAGTTGCACGAGAAAATCTTATTCTCATTATCCACTTCAACTATAAAAACATTTATATTGAAATATGGATGTGTGACATGACTTCTTTTGGTCAGTTCGTATTTGATTCCTCTGTCAGTTTTTTCTTCCCTTGTTATATCGAAAGCTGTCTTATCTGCTAGTTGCTTATGAAACTAGATAAATATGTCTGTAGTGTAAATGTTTATTGCATCTGTCTCAAGTCCATATCTGCTCCAAGTTGGTGATGTCTTCTCTGAAGTCCTGTTCCTTTTCCTGTAGAGCGCACTCAAGCTTTTATCCTGAATTGCCTCATATGAATATAGGAATTCCAGTATTGTGTCTGTGTGGTCGACATAGTCTTTCCACATGGAGTTGGTGCTCTCGCTTCTTGTAGTTGACGAGGAAAAGGGGTAGAAGCAGTCCATGAAGTAGGCTGGCACCCAGTGATCTCTGATATCCCATAAATCTAGCAGATGCTTGTTGTTTACAATTCCGTATTTTTCCAATACTTGCCTCCAGCATTTTTCAAACTCTTCTACAGTCAATGAGGTCTTTATCACATGTCTTAGTTCTTCCGACAGTCTTCATTTCTTGCCGAAATGCAAGCAAGCTTTTCTAGCATCTTTTTGATGATGTGCCACGGGAAGAACCTGTGGATTGTGTCAAGTAGTATATCCATTTCATCAATTGCTTTCTTCATTGCTATGTACTAGCCACTTCAACTATAAAAACATTTATGTTGAAATATGGATGTGTGACATGACTTCTTTTGGTCAGTTCGTATTTGATTCCTCTGTCAGTTTTTTCTTCCCTTGTTATATCGAAAGCTGTCTTATCTGCTAGTTGCTTATGAAACTAGATAAATATGTCTGTAGTGTAAATGTTTATTGCATCTGTCTCAAGTCCATATCTGCTCCAAGTTGGTGATGTCTTCTCTGAAGTCCTGTTCCTTTTCCTGTAGAGCGCACTCAAGCTTTTATCCTGAATTGCCTCATATGAATATAGGAATTCCAGTATTGTGTCTGTGTGGTCGACATAGTCTTTCCACATGGAGTTGGTGCTCTCGCTTCTTGTAGTTGACGAGGAAAAGGGGTAGAAGCAGTCCATGAAGTAGGCTGGCACCCAGTGATCTCTGATATCCCATAAATCTAGCAGATGCTTGTTGTTTACAATTCCGTATTTTTCCAATACTTGCCTCCAGCATTTTTCAAACTCTTCTACAGTCAATGAGGTCTTTATCACATGTCTTAGTTCTTCCGACAGTCTTCATTTCTTGCCGAAATGCAAGCAAGCTTTTCTAGCATCTTTTTGATGATGTGCCACGGGAAGAACCTGTGGATTGTGTCAAGTAGTATATCCATTTCATCAATTGCTTTCTTCATTGCTATGTACTAGCCACTTCAACTATAAAAACATTTATGTTGAAATATGGATGTGTGACATGACTTCTTTTGGTCAGTTCGTATTTGATTCCTCTGTCAGTTTTTTCTTCCCTTGTTATATCGAAAGCTGTCTTATCTGCTAGTTGCTTATGAAACTAGATAAATATGTCTGTAGTGTAAATGTTTATTGCATCTGTCTCAAGTCCATATCTGCTCCAAGTTGGTGATGTCTTCTCTGAAGTCCTGTTCCTTTTCCTGTAGAGCGCACTCAAGCTTTTATCCTGAATTGCCTCATATGAATATAGGAATTCCAGTATTGTGTCTGTGTGGTCGACATAGTCTTTCCACATGGAGTTGGTGCTCTCGCTTCTTGTAGTTGACGAGGAAAAGGGGTAGAAGCAGTCCATGAAGTAGGCTGGCACCCAGTGATCTCTGATATCCCATAAATCTAGCAGATGCTTGTTGTTTACAATTCCGTATTTTTCCAATACTTGCCTCCAGCATTTTTCAAACTCTTCTACAGTCAATGAGGTCTTTATCACATGTCTTAGTTCTTCCGACAGTCTTCATTTCTTGCCGAAATGCAAGCAAGCTTTTCTAGCATCTTTTTGATGATGTGCCACGGGAAGAACCTCTGGATTGTGTCAAGTAGTATATCCATTTCATCAATTGCTTTCTTCATTGCTATGTACTAGTCAGTGATTATGTACTTTGGTGCTTTACCACCCATTTCCAAGACAAAAGTTTTGAACAGCCACTTAAACGTTTCAGCTGACTCATTCTGCAGGAGACCGATTCCAAACAAAACCGTGTTTCCATGGTTGTTCACGCCAATGATTGGTGCAAAAGGCATGTTGTATACATTCGTCTGGAACATTGTGTCGAATGACACATATTCAACATACAGTTCGTAGTTCATCCTGCACATTGCGTCTATCCAGAAGATGCTACGAATGACGTTTGTGTGTTCAGTGTCGAATTTATATGAGAACCCATGAACCTTTGATTAAAGACGGGTAAACCTCTGCAAGCATTCCTCTATATCTTTATTCCTGCTGTCTTTCTTGTTTGCATACTTAAGGTTTGACACGTCTTTGCCGTTGAAACCAACTCCTCTGGTTAGAAGTTTCATTCCACTGTATATTTGCATCACTCTCCTCGGTGGAATCTTTCCAAGGTGTAGTATACGTATAAATTCCTTGTCTTCCTGTGTCATTGACTTGTGGCATTTTGAAAACCTGATGAGCCAATTTGTTGGGTGCAAAGGGTGATTGTGATCCATTTTTACTGTTTTGTACATCCATCCTTTTTCTGTTTTACCACAATGGATACAGGCAAGAGCACCTAATAGTAGAACTTGTTTTCCTTTGTTTTACAACTTTCTCACTTATTTGAGTGTGACCTTGTTTTGTGCAAACAAATGTCTGTTTAATCATTTCGCATGTTTTCTTGGAGTTAAGGCGGGTGTGTTTTCTTATAGAAAAATCGGTTTTCCTTGCATACAGTGCAAAGAATTGGAAAGCATTTTCCCTTGACTGAAATTCCATTCCTTCTTCCGGTGTCGTAGCATCACCAATTTCATCCACAGCTGGGTACTCGTTCTTAAATATTCTGTTCATCTCTAACTCTTCTTCCGTAGGTTCTCCTGGATTAATCTTTTTTTCAGGAATAGTGTCATCGCACTGGGGCACAGACTGCTCATTGCTCATTGCTTCTGAGTTGGTGTTAGTGCATCTAGTTTCTGTCGGTTCCTCTGAACAACTGACATTCTGATGACTTGTATTCTCTTCTCTTTCTGTGTTCAGTATGCTAGTTGAATCTCTCTTGCCTGCCTCAGAACAATTAGGTCTATCAATGCTTCTAGCTTGTGACTCTACTCTACTTGTAGCGATGGTTGCTGGCTGCACTGGAAAAAAATGTTGCTGACTGGTTCACTTGCAACACTCTGCTCATGTGTAATCTGTTCATGTGTGATCTTCTCTTTTGAATTTCTTATGCTACTCTCGTATCTAGGATATACTGTCTTGCTTTCGATTTTTTTCTCATCATTGCTCAGCACTCTCCTATCATGACAATTTTGAACAATCATGCTTGTTTGGAGTACGTTCGTTGTGATGATTGTTTTTGTTTTGTTTTCTGCAGAGCTACCAGCATACCTTACTAAAGCTTATCCTTCTGTGCCTCTCATTGCCATTCCGACCGCTATTAGGTCGATGTTTGCGTGTGTCTGACCATTCTGTGTTGAAGTATTCATGAGGATTCTCTGGCTTGCAGGAGCTGCTTGCACTGTATTTGATTTTTTCTCACTGTACCTAAACTGAATGTTGGTTACTTCATCTGTGTCCTTTGATGTCCTTGTCTGTGCAGAAGATGCTGCAGTAGTACCACTGTTTTGTTGCATTGAGACCAACACATCAACCTCCACCTGACAAAATAGAAATAAAATAAAATAGTTGTTAGCAGTACTCATTCAAAATTATTTTCTTTTTAAATTTTTTTACTGATTGCAAGAGCAAACTCACCAAACTATTCCCATTACACTTTGCATCTTTCAATTTACAACTATTCTTGACTGCGTTGTTGCCTTTCACTGAAACAGCCGATTTTCTTGGCATCGTAGCTTTGTTATACCACTAGGGTCTCTGGAAATTACTTGTGAAGCAGACATTGTGATGTTAATTTTTTCTAGCTTTGGCTTCAAGTTTGCGCGTGCTGCATTACATCTTCGTACAATTTCTGTTGACGCCGCGAGAGCTATCAGTTTCTGCTCACGCTCCTTATCCCACTTATCATGTAGTTCTCTAAGACGTTTCTGCCATGATATAATTAATATAGTAGCACCGTAATTATTCAAGGTCAATCTTTTGATTTTTAAAGCATTTAATTAAAAAAATTCATATATTATTCTTAAAAGTATATATACCATCCTGAATTGACGTGCACCACGTTCTGTTACACCTGGATCTTGGAATTTTGCACCTTTCATCATCTCTATTTCAGCCAATGTACGATCATTCAAATGAGATAATCTGGGTCCCTGCTGAATTTTGCAATTTGGTGTAATGCAGCATATATCGTATTCTCTAGATTTAGTAAAAAATAACACACAGATAAAAAATCAACACTCTGCTTGCGTATCTGTAACATCAACAATAATAATCTATCTACTATATAACTTATATAAGTAGGCTCCGATGCAAAAACAATCAGTTGAAATATGTATACCGAAACATTTTTAAATTTACTATGATATTATTTCCTCCTTTTACCTTTTTTGCAACAACCACCAACAACCTTGCTGATTATATACATCATAATAAATAGTATTTGTAGGGAATAGCTGAATTATATTAAGAGCTTAGTTTTATTGTACATCAACTGAACTTCTCAATGTATTGTATAATCTCTGGCTATTAAGTACACAGAGTAATAAATTACTTTGATAGAAAATGAATGAATTGGTTTAGCCTATAATTGAAGTGATCGACTGTGAAAAGTTTTTGTGATTACACATAGTGCTATCTGCTGCTCAAACTACATGCATAGCAAATGGTCATGTAGTTTCGTATATAACTATTTCCGCTATATCAATTGTACTACACTATGATGGTTATTAAACTGTTCCCATCACTGTAGAAACTATGCTCCGTGCTTTAAAACTAGGAAATTATATCTCCGTTGAATCCCAAGATAAAAATAAGCTACGTTGTTGGCAATTTTTTTTCAAAAAACTATTGCGTGGTCGCTACAATGTAGCTGCCAGCCATGTTTACCATGTCTACCATGTAGAGACGAAGTACAAGCTGAATCGCTTCATCACATATATCCCTAGAATTTCAATCGTTTGAGCAGGTTCGATATCTGGTTAACTGATTTGTGGTGCTAGTGATGACGACGTCTCTCTCCATTGCCTTGCCTTGGTGAGATGGAAATATCTTACTGCTTGTTTTGAAGCGTGGTTGAAACTTTCCTTAGATCGACATGCGGGCGGCAGCGGCGGCTAAGAAAGTTATGGGTTGTTCTAGCATTAGCTGGTTATGATAGTATGAAGAAGATACATTTTCCTACCTTCCCTTCCTCCTTTAAACACCAACGACGGGTGGAAACGTTTTATCTCCCGAAAACAAGTTGTCTGACAGGTGGGTCATAATTCAGTACGAAAATGCATTGCCCCTTTTCCAAGAAGAACACTTCAATATTGATAGCGACATATATGCGGGGTCTACTGTCTAACCAGTCCTTTGTCAGGAGAGAGGCAGTACATTTGTGCTGGGTTTCGTGGCTCTGTTTATCCGTTTTGCACTGCTCATATACGACCAGCAATGTGCACCGAGATGCACAGCTCGTATACAACGGATGCACTGATCGTGAGTGGTTTGTGATACTGCTTTTATAATGCCATGGACAATGAGATGTAGTGCCCGTGAACTATATATGAAGTCCCTTACAATTGCTTCACAATGCACTGGTCATCAAATAAAAAATGACCTGCCTATGTGCTGTATGCATGGTGCAAGATAACAATCTTTGGCAGTGCACTCACCTTGCAATACACCCCACCAGTTTTGTGAAACTCCTTTTAAAGGAGTTCAAAGTAGCATTTATTATATGTTATAAATGAAAATACAGAGTATTTCTGTATGTTATTAATGAGTTATGTATTAAAAAACGTACCATCTTAGGTTTGTGATACTGCTTTTATATGCAGATGCACTGCTCGAATACAAATCATGCACTGCTCATTGAGTACTTCGTGATGCTGTCATTACAATGCCATACACACGAGATGCATTGTCCTAAAGATGTAGATGAACTGCCTTAGAAATGCTTTGTAAACTGCTGTGCGCAAAGGTGCAAGATAACATGCGAGGGTAGTGCACTTACCGTGCAATGCACCCACGTGCTACGCACACTCATATGCACTGAAGGTAAACAAAGCATGGACTGCCCACGGTGAGCTTCAGGATACTACTACAATAATGCGGTCAAAAACAGGTATCCACTGCCATTGGAATATGTATGAGCTGCCTTCCAAATGCTTCGTAAAGTGCTGTACGTACGGTGCAAGACAAGTTTCTATGGAAGTTCAATGACCGTGCAATACACCCCACCTGCTATGCACAGCGATGTGCACTGCCGGTGTACGTAGTATGCACTGTGTAACGTTAGCTATATCAACATAGACTTTTGACGCGTGGGTTATTTTTTCAATAACGAGGACCTTTTCGTTTTTCTCCTATTGTGCACTGCTCGGTGAAAGATAATATGAAATGGCAGTGCACTAGCCGTGCATTTCAATCCCACCTGCTATATACACTGAGATGCACTGCTCGTTGATTGCATCGTCATACTTTCATTATAATGCCATGCACACGAGATGTACTATGCTAAAGCTCTGTATGAACTGCCTTAGAAATGCTTTGTAATCTGTTGTGTGCAAAGGTGCAAGATAACAGGAGAGGCAAGTGCACTTACCGTGCAATGCACCCAGCATGCTATGCACACTCATATGCACTGTAGGTAAACAAAGCATGCACTTCCCACGGAGCTCTTCAGGATACTACTACATAACGCGGTTAAAAACAGGTATGCACTACCATTGGAATATGTATGAACTGCCTTCCAAATGCTTCGTAAAGTATTGTACGCACGGTGCAAGACAAGTTTCTATGGCAGTTCAACGACCGTGCAATGCACCCCACCTGCTATACATAGCGATGAGCATTGCCGATGTACGTAGTATGAACTGCGTAATGTTATCTGTATCGACGTAGACTTTTGACGCGTGGGGTATTGTTTCATTAACGAGGACCTTTTCGTATTTCTCCTACTGTGCACTTCTCGGTGAAAGATAATATGAAATGGCAGCGCACTAGCCGTGCAATTCAATCCCACCTGCAATATACTCTGAGATGCACTGCTCATTGATTGCATCGTCATACTATCATTATAATGCCATGCACACGAGATGTACTGCGTTGAAGCTCTGCATGAACTGCCTTAAAAATGCTCTGTAAACTGTTGTGCGCAAAGGTGCAAGATAAGTTGCGAGGGCAGTGCACTTACCGTGCAATGCACCCTGCATGCTACGCACATTCATATGCACTACAGCTAAACAAAGTATGCAATGCCCATGGAGCGCTTCAGGATACTACTACAATAATGCGGTTAAAAACAGGTATGCACTGACATTGGAATACGTATGAACTGCCTTCCAAATGCTTCGTAAAGTGTTGTACATACGGTGCAAGACAAGTTTCTATGGCAGTTCAATGACCGTGAATGTACCCCACCTGCTATGCACAGCGATGTGCACTGCCGGTGTACGTAGTATGCTCTGTATAATGTTATCTGTATCGACATAGACTTTTGACGCGTGGGGTATTGTTTCAATAACGAGGACTTTTTTTGTTTTTCTCCTACTGTACACTGCTCGGTGAAAGATAATATGAAATAGCAGTGCACTAGCCGTGCAATTCAATCCCACCTGCTATATACACTGAGATGCACTGCTCGTTGATTGCATCGTCATACTTTCATTATAATGCCATGCACACGAGATGTACTATGCTAAAGCTCTGTATGAACTGCCTTAGAAATGCTTTGTAATCTGTTGTGTGCAAAGGTGCAAGATAACAGGAGAGGCAAGTGCACTTACCGTGCAATGCACCCAGCATGCTATGCACACTCATATGCACTGTAGGTAAACAAAGCATGCACTTCCCACGGAGCTCTTCAGGATACTACTACATAACGCGGTTAAAAACAGGTATGCACTACCATTGGAATATGTATGAACTGCCTTCCAAATGCTTCGTAAAGTATTGTACGCACGGTGCAAGACAAGTTTCTATGGCAGTTCAACGACCGTGCAATGCACCCCACCTGCTATACATAGCGATGAGCATTGCCGATGTACGTAGTATGAACTGCGTAATGTTATCTGTATCGACGTAGACTTTTGACGCGTGGGGTATTGTTTCATTAACGAGGACCTTTTCGTATTTCTCCTACTGTGCACTTCTCGGTGAAAGATAATATGAAATGGCAGCGCACTAGCCGTGCAATTCAATCCCACCTGCAATATACTCTGAGATGCACTGCTCATTGATTGCATCGTCATACTATCATTATAATGCCATGCACACGAGATGTACTGCGTTGAAGCTCTGCATGAACTGCCTTAAAAATGCTCTGTAAACTGTTGTGCGCAAAGGTGCAAGATAAGTTGCGAGGGCAGTGCACTTACCGTGCAATGCACCCTGCATGCTACGCACATTCATATGCACTACAGCTAAACAAAGTATGCAATGCCCATGGAGCGCTTCAGGATACTACTACAATAATGCGGTTAAAAACAGGTATGCACTGACATTGGAATACGTATGAACTGCCTTCCAAATGCTTCGTAAAGTGTTGTACATACGGTGCAAGACAAGTTTCTATGGCAGTTCAATGACCGTGAATGTACCCCACCTGCTATGCACAGCGATGTGCACTGCCGGTGTACGTAGTATGCTCTGTATAATGTTATCTGTATCGACATAGACTTTTGACGCGTGGGGTATTGTTTCAATAACGAGGACTTTTTTTGTTTTTCTCCTACTGTACACTGCTCGGTGAAAGATAATATGAAATAGCAGTGCACTAGCCGTGCAATTCAATCCCACCTGCTATATACACTGAGATGCACTGCTCGTTGATTGCATCGTCATACTATCATTATAATACCATGCACACGAGATGTACTGCGCTGAAGCTCTGTATGATCTACCTTAGAAATGCTTTGTAAATAGCTGTGCGCAAAGGTCCAAGATAACATGCGAGGGCAATGCACTTACCGTGCGATGCACCCTGCATGCTACGCACACTCATAGGCACTGAAGGTAAACAAAGCATGGACTGCCCACGGTGAGCTTCAGGATACTATTGCAATAATGCGGTCAAAAACAGGTATCCACTGCCATTGGAATATGTATGAGCTGCCTTCCAAATGCTTCGTAAAGTGTTGTACGCATGGTGCCATACAAGTTTCTATGGCAGTTCAATGACCGTGCAATACACCCCACCTGCTATGCACAGCGATGTGCACTGCAGGTATACGTAGTATGCTCTGTATAATGTTATCGGTATCGACGTAGCCTTTTGACGCGTGGGGTATTTTTTCAATAACGAGGACCTTTTCGTTTTTTTCCTACTGTGCACTGCTCGGTGAAAGATAATATGAAATGGCAGTGCACTAGCCGTGCATTTCAATCCCACCTGCTATATACACTGAGATGCACTGCTCGTTGATTGCATCGTCATACTTTCATTATAATGCCATGCACACGAGATGTACTATGCTGAAGCTCTGTATGAACTGCCTTAGAAATGCTTTGTAATCTGTTGTGTACAAAGGTGCAAGATAACAGGCGAGGGAAGTGCACTTACCGTGCAATGCACCCTGCATGCTATGCACACTCATATGCACTGTAGGGAAACAAAGCATGCACTTCCCACGGAGCTCTTCAGGATACTACTACATAACGCGGTTAAAAACAGGTATGCACTACCATTGGAATATGTATGAACTGCCTTCCAAATGCTTCGTAAAGTCTTGTACGCACGGTGCAAGACAAGTTTCTATGGCAGTTCAACGACCGTGCAATGCACCCCACCTGCTATACATAGCGATGTGCACAACCGATGTACGTAGTATGAACTGCGTAATGTTATCTATATCGACGTAGACTTTTGACGCGTGGGGTATTGTTTCATTAACGAGGACCTTTTCGTTTTTCTCCTACTGTGCACTTCTCAGTGAAAGATAATATGAAATGGCAGCGCACTAGCCGTGCAATTCAATCCCACCTGCAATATACTCTGAGATGCACTGCTCATTGATTGCATCGTCATACTGTCATTATAATGCCATGCACACGAGATGTACTGCGTTGACGCTCTGTATGAACTGCTTAAAAATGCTCTGTAAACTGTTGTGCGCAAAGGTGCAAGATAAGTTGCGAGGGCAGTGCACTTACCGTGCAATGCACCCTGCATGCTACGCACATTCATATGCACTACAGGTAAACAAAGCATGCACTGCCCACGGAGGGCTTCAGGATACTAGTACAATAATGCGGTTAAAAACAGGTATGCACTGACATTGGAATACGTATGAACTGCCTTCCAAATGCTTCGTAAAGTGTTGTACATACAGTGCAAGACAAGTTTCTATGGCAGTTCAATGACCGTGCAATGCACCCCACTTGCTATGCACAGCGATGTGCACTGCCGGTGTACGTAGTATGCTTTGTATAATGTTATCTGTATCGACATAGACTTTTGACGCGTGGGGTATTGTTTCAATAACGAGGACCTTTTCGTTTTTCTCCTACTGTACACTGCTCGGTGAAAGATAATATGAAATAGCAGTGCACTAGCCGTGCAATTCAATCCCACCTGCTATATACACTGAGATGCACTGCTCGTTGATTACATCGTCATACTATCATTATAATACCATGCACACGAGATGTACTGCGCTGAAGCTCTGTATGATCTACCTTAGAAATGCTTTGTAAACAGCTGTGCGCAAAGGTCCAAGATAACATGCGAGGGCAATGCACTTACCGTGCGATGCACCCTGCATGCTACGCACACTCATATGCACTGAAGGTAAACAAAGCATGGACTGCCCACGGAGAGCTTCAGGATACTACTACAATAATGCGGTTAAAAACAGGTATGCACTGTTATTGGAATACGTATGAACTGTCTTCCAAATGCTTCGTAAAGTGTTGTACGCATGGTGCCATACAAGTTTCTATGGCAGTTCAATGACCGTGTAATGCACCCCACCTGCTATGCACAGCGATGTGCACTGCCGGTGTACGTAGTATGCTCTGTATAATGTTATCTGTATCGACGTAGCTTTTGACGCGTGGGGTATTGTTTCAATAACAATGACCTTTTCGTTTTTCTCCTACTGTGCACTGCTTGGTGAAAGATAATATGAAATGGCAGTGCACTAGCCATGCAATTCAATCCCACCTGCTATATACTCTCAGATGCACTGCTCGTTGATTACATCATTATACTGTCATTATAATGCCATGCACACGAGATGTACTGGCTGAAGCTCTGTATGAACTGCCTTAAAAATGCTTTGTAAACTGATGTGCGCAAAGGTGCAAGATAACATGCGAGGGCAGTGCACTTACCGTGCAATGCACCCCGCATGCTACGCACACTCATATGCACTGTCATTGGAATACGTATGAACAGCCTTCCAAATGCTTCGTAAAGTGCTGTACGAATGGTGCAAGACAAGTTTCTATGGCAGTTCAATGACTGCGCAATGCACCCCACCTGCTATGCACAGCGATGTGCACTGCCGGTGTACGTAGTATGCTCTGCGTAATGTTATCTATATCGACGTAGACTTTTGACGCGTGGAGTATTGTTTGAATAACGAGGACCTTTTCGTTTTTCTCCTACTGTACACTGCTCGGTGAAAGATAATATGAAATAGCTGTGCACTAGCCGTGCAATTCAATCCCACCTGCTATATACACTGAGATGCACTGCTCGTTGATTGCATCGTCATACTATCATTATAATACCATGCACACGAGATGTACTGCGCTGAAGCTCTGTATGATCTGCCTTAGAAATGCTTTGTAAACTGCTGTGCGCAAAGGTCCAAGATAACATGTGAGGGCAGTGCACTTACCGTGCAATGCACCCCGCATGCTATGCACACTCATATGCACTACAGGTAAATAAAGCATGCACTGCCCATAGAGTGCTTCAAGATACTACTACAATAATGCGGATAAAAACAGGTATGCATTGTCATCGGAATACGTATAAACTGCCTTCCAAATGCTTCTTAAAGTGGTGTACGCACGGTGCAAGACAAGTTTCTATGGCAGTTCAATGACCGTGCAATGCACCCCACCCGCTATGCACAACGATGTGCAATGTTGGTGTACGTAGTATGCTCTGCGTAATGTTATCTGTATCGACGTAGACTTTTGATGTGTGGGGTATTGTTTCAATAACGATGACCTTTTCGTTTTTCTCCTACGGTGCATTGCTCGGTGAAAGATAATATGAAATGGCACTGCACTAGCCGTGCAATTCAATCCCACCTGCTATATACACTGAGATGCACTGCTCGTTGATTGCATCCTCATACTATCATTATAATGCCATGCACACGAGATGTACTGCGCTGGAGCTCTGTATGAACTGCCTTAAAAATGCATTGTAAACTGATGTGCGCAAAGGTGCAAGATAACATGCGAGGGCAGTGCACTTACCGTGCAATGCACCCCGCATGCTACGCACACTCATATGTACTGCAGGTAAACAAAGCATTCACTCCCCACGGAGCGCTTCAGGATACTACTACAATAATGCGATTAAAAACAGGTATGCACTGTCATTGGAATACGTATGAACTGCCTTCCAAATGCTTCGTAAAGTGCTGTACGTATGGTGCAAGACAAGTTTCTATGGCAATTCAATGACCGTGCAATGCACCCCACCTGCTATGCACATCGATGTGCACTGTCGGTGTACGTAGTATGCTCTGCGTAATGTTATTTGTATCGACGTAGACTTTTGACGCGTGGGGTATTGTTTCAATAACGAGGACCTTTTCGTTTTTATCCTACTGTACACTGCTCGGTGAAAGATAATATGAAATAGCAGTGCACTAGCCGTGCAATTCAATCCCACCTGCTATATACACTGAGATGCACTGCTCGTTGATTGCATCGTCATACATTCATTATAATACCATGCACACGAGATGTACTGCGTTGAAGCTCTGTATGATGTGCCTTAAAATGCTTTGTAAACTGCTGTGCACAAAGGTCCAAGATAACATGCGAGGGCAGTGCACTTACCGTGGAATACACCCCGCATGCGACACACACTCATATGCACTGCAGGTAAACAAAGCATGCACTGCCAATGGAGTGATTCAGGATACTACTACATTCATGCAGTTAAAAACTGGTATGCACTGTCATTGGAATACGTATAAACTGCCTTCCAAATGCTTCGTAAAGTGTTGTACACACGGTGCAAGACAAGTTTCTATGGCAGTTCAATGACCGTGCAATGCACCCCACCTGCTATGCACAACAATGTGGAATGTTGCTGTACGTAGTATGCTCTGCGTAATGTTATCTGTATCGACGTAGCCTTTTGACGTGTGGGGTATTGTTTCAATAACGAGGACCTTTTCGTTTTTCTCCTACTGTGCATTGCTCGGTGAAAGATAATATGAAATGGCAGTGCACTAGCCGTGCAATTCAATCCCACCTGCTATATACACTGAGATGCACTGCTCGTTGATTGCATCGTCATACTATCATTATAATTCCATGCACACGAGATGTACTGCGCTGAAGCTCTGTATGATCTGCCTTAGAAATGCTTTCTAAACTGTTGTGCGCAAAGGTCCAAGATAACATGCAAGGGCAATGCACTTACCGTGCAATGCACCCCGCATGCTACGCACACTCATATGCACTAAAGGTAAACAAAGCATGGACTACCCACGGAGCACTTCAGGATACTACTATAATAATGCAGTAAAAAACAGGTATGCACTGCCATTGGAATACGTATGAACTGCCTTCCAAATTCTTCGTAAAGTGCTGTATGCACGGTGCAAGACAAGCTTCTATGGCATTTCAACGACCGTGCAATGCACCCCATGTAGCACCCCGGTAAAACCACTACTAGAAAATCGTTGTGTTTTTGTTTGGTGCATCATCATGACCGCATGCTCATGTCATCATGCCACATTGTATTTGAGCATTGTCATCATCATGCATAGGTTTGTCTAAACTATTTTCTAAAAGCCTATATTTGTTTTCTAAATATTCCCTGTCTTTATTTCTAATTAAAACCCCGGTGTCTTCCGGATATTTTATTTGTCTAAAAACAGATTACAAAAGCCATTTAAATAAATAAATAAAATTTATATTATTTTTGGGAGGCAGCCAGCCAGGCCCAAAAGCCCAGCCGGCCACCTCCAACAAAACCCTAGCTAACCCTAGACCAACACCACACCTATTCCCTATACCCGCCGCCACCCACCAGGTCCACCCCACCACCACACATCGTGCGCGTCTCGTGCCGCCCGCTCCACCCGAACCCTGCCGCATCTTGCCAAAAACCAACCTGGTCCCGCACGTCTCCTTGCTCCCGGCCCTACCCTCGTAGAAAAGCGCGTCCACCCCGCGTCGCACCTATCCACCTGCTCGATCCCCCTTCGCCTCCACCTATCCCGCTTCCTGCTCTGGATCGCCGTCTCCGCCAGCGAGCCGCGTAGCCGCGCCGCTCGCAGCTCGTCTCCGCCTTCTCCCGACTCCTCACGTGCCTGCCTCTGTGACCTCGCCGAGCCTCGCTAGAGGGCTACGCAGCCGCTGGCCTCTCTCTTTCTCTATAGACCCCACTGCCGTCGGAGACCCGACCTCACCGTCCTCTGCATCGTGTTCGCGGCCCCAGGTCGCCATCAACCCGCCGTCGGTCCTCACCCTCGCTGCTGGCCACTCCTCAGTGCAGCTCCCTCCAAGTGCGGGCTGCATCGATCTCTGTTGCTGCGTCGTGCCCTGCATGCGGCCACGTCCTCTGCTCGATCTCTCCATCGAGCCCGCGCTCGCCACCCGAAGCTCTGCACGAGACCGCCAGTCGTGCCGTCAGTGAGCTCCCCTGCCCCAACCCTGTGCGTTTCCTCGGATGTGAGCGCCGACGCCCCGATGCCCCGAGCCGTCCACCGCTTTCTGGCCTCTGCTCCACGTGGTCCGCACCTCGAGTCTGACCGTACCAAGCACGCACGCGCATCCTCCACCACCGCAGGTCGCGTCCCCCTCGGCTGTCATCCCCACCGCGGCATGGTGCTGTCGTGATCCGCATGTCCTCAGCCCCTGTGGGTGATGCCATGTTCTCCTTGTCCTACGCATGCGTATCGTGCCAGGATATGTTGGCAGATTACTTTGTATCATGTGTTTTGCTTCAGGTTACTGCCGCACTTGGTGGCAGATGGCCATATCTTCCTCTTATGTTTGGTGAAGGTTGCTCCCGAATCTCGTAAAGTGGTGGTGTGACCTGGAAGTGTATTCCCGTGTGAAGATGGCAAGGTTCTGCTCGATATTCCGATACCCGACCAAGTCCGTCATCGACATTAAATCCAGAACCCTCAAGTACTTCGACAGGAACCCTAAGACGATGCCGCCATACTATAAGCTCCACGTTTCGAACCCGAAGACGCCGAGCTCTCCCTCTTCCGAGCTTAATGTGTGTCCCTAATCCGAGCCCCTATTTTATAAATGCCATCTATATAAACTTGTTGCATATTAATTTTCCATAATCGCATGCATATTGTGGGTGTTTGGGGCTATTTCGATGATTCACCTAAATTAAATATGGAGCACATATGCGGATCAATGTAATGTTTTGCATGTTAAGGCAACATTTAAGTTGCGGGGTATCTAAATAACCTGAACCATTTAATTAATTGTCGGGGCCCCGGTTCTGCTTAATATTGCCTAGTTGCATCGCATCTTTGGCATGTCATACATCATACATGCATCATGCCCGATCTTCTGCCGTAGTATTAATTAGTGCATTCGGTGCTTCTTTTAGTGCTTTCCTTCTTCGCGGATTTGGCCGTTGAGTGGATACGAGTATCGACAAGTACTTCGGATAATGTATCTTCGACAGTGTTTCCTATGCGATCATTCTCTCCCATTCTACCTATTTTGCATTTACAGTCTTTATTTCCTCCTGTTGATCTATTGCTATCTGTGTCGCGATGCTTTAGTGTTCCGTACCAGTTATATTCCTTGCGGCCCCTATATTTCCTTGGACACATCTTATTGCCTGTTGTTTGATAGATAGTCGGCTTTGCGAGTCGTAGTTGTTTGCTTAGGTGCTTCTTCGCGTCGTTGTTGTTCCACCGTTATTGGAAGGTTGGCACATGCTTAATGGTGGAGATGCTTAATGGTGGAGATGATCATGACTTTAAATACAACTATTTAATTGCTGGGATAACTAATGAAAGAGGCACCGGTGGGCAATATAAGCTATTTGTTTTTTTCATGTCCACTTGTGTCACGTAGGCCCCGAGTACTTGATACCCGTTCCTTGATTATTCGCACTATCCATATCTAGGAGACCCTATGGACCCCCCTTATCTAGAGCTTGATTCATTTCTTATTTCTTGGGGCCACAAACTAGTTTGGGACTTTATTACTATCTTGTACTTATGCCATGTTTTACTGCTTTATTTACGATTGTCCGTGGAGCACCTGTACTGTTTAGGAATTGCGGAGTGTTTTCGCGGTATCAACAAGCCCAGTCACACTTTCGGGTTCCCAGTCGTTTACAGCCATTGGCGTTAACCTTGGGTCCATCTCGGAGCCGGCCAACTTCGTTGCGGGTAGCTTAATGGGGTGGCCTCCTGAAATATTTTATGAATCTTGTGATTGCTTTGTCGTGAAAGCCTCGTTGGGTTTTGATTTGGTTTTTCCGAGGTTCATCGTGTGTGTGTTGCTATTTGTGCAGCCCTACAGGGTAAATCTTTCTGAAAGCCGTGTCCGCGGTTATGGACGACTTGGAGCACAGTATCTCGATCATAGCCAAGCATAACTAAGTAGTGCTATAAATTTGACTTAATATGTGACTAGTAATCAGCTTCACTACAATGGAATGGATAATAAAAGTGCCAACAACTGGTGAAACTGGGGTGTATCGTGTCATGTTATACCTTCCTAGTAAGTATCACAACTCCAACGGAATGAAATAAAAGTGCCAACAACTGCTGGGTTTGGGATGTCACATGCTACTTGTATCTGACTAGTAAGTAGTGCAACCACAACTGAATGGTTAATTAAAACTGCCCACTACTTATGCTATCACGATGACTCATGCTATCTATATCTGATTAGTAAGAGCTTCAACTGTAATGGAATGAATAAAAGTGCCAACTGTGTGAGTTCCTCGGTTTTGACTTCCTTGTTTGGTATCGAGGGGGAAATACTAGGATGGGTATGATTGGTGTTAGTATAAGTTTGGTTCCTAATAGGTCTTCCTTATCTCTCTCTAATAGCCGACAGTTGAATCGAGTCTCTATAGGTTGTTTAGTGCATGCTTCGCTGCCGCTTCAGTCAACCATACCTATGTAGGCGAGAGCCGCCGAACTCTAGCCTCGGCGTGTACTGGCCTCAGTACTGACGCTCCTCTTTTTCCTTGCCCCTTTGTCGGCACCCCTTTTGTTTTAGCAGGTTTGAGATCGACATCGTTAGCAGGGTTACCCTTCCGGCTGGGCCTGGGTAGGGTTATGGACGCCATTGGTTATTCTTTAGGGCTCTTAGCCCCATTTGCATCTTATCCGTACTCGGATGTTGTATCGTTTTAAAGGTGATTTGGATCTTTGTACTGTATATTTGTATTCTTGACTCAGTGAGTCGTTGCTGTATATATATATGTTCTGTGGGTTCCATCATGGACTATTGTGTAATGATATTACTTCGTTTTCCACCCGCACGAAAGTGCCTGGTGGGCGTCCTTAAATCGTTTCTATGCTGGTTTAGCGGGAAGCGCTAAAACTTGCATAGGGCTGATTCGAGGGTGTTACAAAGTGGTATCAGAGCCCAGCAGTTGTGATACCCCACTAGTCGAGCCTGTAGGATAACCTAGCTAACGGTCGATGTAGAGTGACAAAACTATTTTACAAAATCGGTTGGATAGATCTGCTTAGGTCTGTATTTACTCCTTACCCCTATTCGATTCTCCTCTTACCTCTGCGTGTTTTGAATCTGCTCTCTTATCTTTTCCTCAAGTCCGGGAATTCTCGTCGTTGGGTTTCCGTCGTACCTTCAGGGTTTTGGCTCCTTCTTTGGTAAAAGTGCTTCTACATCCGGCCTTCATCCTATCTGAGGAATCCTTCATCTATTGGACTTCTCTTTTTTCCTTCTTGTGCCTTCTGGTGTTTTCCAACACGACGACCTCATCTACACCAGATCCGATGAAACCCTGCATCACTCCTTTGTTTTCGAACCTCGCTTGTCGAGATCTTCAGTCTGAATTCCGAGAGTTGGTCGCATCATTCTTCTATTCATGTACCGAGTAATGCTTTGAGTGCGGGATGGAGTCGCGACCATACCACTACTATTAGCATTCGCTTTGGTACATTGTATGGCGGACCGATGCAATTTACTCCTCCACTGAATTAGCGGTGGCCGTATCTTTTGATACCTCTATCTTCGTCTTTGTTTCTCCGGAGTGTTCTCGATGAATGTGACCAACAATCATTGTTGGTGGTGTCACCGATTTGAAGATGGACTAAGAATCTTTATTAGTGGTGCACGACGTGAGAAGGTTCAGATCGTCGGCCTTCTTCCCCATACCATGAGGCGGATCTTAAGGGCGAGATCCATTGTTAGTGGTGTCGAATTGTAGCACCCCGGTAAAACCACTACTAGAAAATCGTTGTGTTTTTGTTTGGCGCATCATCATGACCGCATGCTCATGTCATCATGCCACATTGCATTTGAGCATCGTCATCATCATGCATAGGTTTGTCTAAAACTATTTTCTAAAAGCCTATATTTGTTTTCTAAATATTCCTTGTCTTTATTTCTAATTAAAACCCCGGTCTCTTCCGGATATTTTATTTGTCTAAAAACATATTACAAAAGCCTTTTAATAAATAAAATTTATATTATTTTTGGGAGGCAGCCAGCCAGGTCCAAAAGCCTAGCCGGCCACCTCCAACAAAACCCTAGCTAACCCTAGACCAACACCACCCCTATTCCCTATACCGGCCGCCACCCACCAGGTCCACCCCACCACCACACAGCGCGCGGGCGTCGTGCGGCCCGCTCCACCCGAACCCTGGCGCATCTTGCCAAAAACCAACCCGATCCCACACGACGCCTCGCTCCTAGCCACACCCTCGTAGAAAACCACATCCACCCCGCGTCGTACCTACCGACGCTCTCGATCCCCCTTCGCCTCCACCTATCCCGCCTCCTGCTCTAGATCGTCGTCGCTGCCAGCGAGCCGCTAGCCGTGCCGCTTGCAGCTCGTCTCCGCCTTCTCCTAGCTCCTCACATGCCTGCCTCCGTGACCTCGCCGAGCCTCGCTAGAGGGCTACGCAGCCGCTGGCCTCTCTCTTTCTCTGTAGACCCCACTGCCATCAGAGACCCGACCTCGCCATCCTCTGCATCGTGTTCACGGCCCCATATCACCGTCGACCCGCCGTCAGTCCTCGCCCTCGCTGCTGGCCACTCCTCAGCGCAGCTCCCACCAAGTGCGGGCTGCATTGATCTCCGTTGCTGCATCGTGCCCCGCATGCGGCCACGTCCTCTGCTTGATCTCTCCACCGAGCTCACGCTCACCACCCAAAGCTTCGCACGAGACCGCCAGTCGTGCCGTCAGTGAGCTCCTCCGCCCCAACCCTGCGCGTTTCCTCGGCCGTGAGCGCCAACGCCCCGCTGCCCCGAGCCGTCCACCGCTTTCTGGCCTCTGCTCCGCGTGGTCCGCACCTCGAGTCCGACCGTACCAAGCACGCACGCGTGTCCTCCATCACCGCAGGTCGCGTCCCCCTCGGCTGCTGTCCCCACCGCGCCATGGTGCCGTCGCGATCCGCATGTCATCTGCCCCTATCGGTGATGCCATGTTCTCCTCGTCCTACGCATGCGTACCGTGCCAGGAGCTGTTGGCACATTCCTATGTATCATGTGTTTTGCTTCAGGTTTACTTCCGCACTTGGTGGCAGATGGCCATATCTTCCTCTTATGTTTGGTGAAGGTTGCTCCCAAATCTCGTGAAGTGGTGGTGTGACCTAGAAGTGTATTCCCATGTGAAGCTGGCAAGGTTCCGCTCGATATTCTGACACCCGACCAAGTCCGTCATCGACATTAAAGCCGGAACCCTCAAGTACTTCGACAGGAACCCTATGACAATGCCGCAATACTATAAGCTCTTCGTTTCGAACCCGAAGACGCCGAGCTCTCCCTCTTGGAACCCAAGGCCTTCTTCATGCACGGTGAAGACCCCGAACCCGGAGACCTCCTTCATGGACGCCAAGTTCGCCGAGGCCCCGGGTGTGTCGTCATGGATTCGAAGACTGAACCCCGTCAAACCCTCGGACCCAAGATCGTCGGAGCTTAATGGGTGTCCCTGATCCGAGCCCCTATTTTATAAATGCCATCTATATAAACTTGCTGCATATTAATTGTCCATTCTCGCATGCATATTGCGGGTGTTTGGGGCTATTTCGATGATTCACCTAAATTAAATATGGAGCACATATGCGGGCTATTCTAGACTTATATTGGCTCCATTTAAATTTGTGAAGCGAATCAATGTCATGTTTTGCATGTTAAGACAACATTTAAATTGCGGGGTATCTAAATAACCTGAACCATTTAATTAATTGTCGGTGCCTTGGTTCCTCTTAATATTGCCTAGTTGCATCGCATCTTTGACATGTCATACATCATACATGCATCATGCTCGGTCTTCTGCAGTAGTATTTAATAGTGCATTCGGTGCTTCTTTTAGTTCTTTGTTTCTTCGCGGATTAGGCCATTGAGTGGATACGAGTATTGACAAGTCCTTCGGATAATGTATCTCCGGCAGTGTTTCCCAGGCGAGCATTCTCCCCCTTTCTACCTATTTTGCATTTATAGTCTTTATTTCCTCCTGTTGATCTATTGCTATATGTGTCACGATGCTTTAGTGTTCCGTACCAGTTATATTCCTTGCAGCCCCTATATTGCCTTGGACATATCCTATTGCCTGTTGTTTGATAGATAGTTGGCCTTGCGAGTCATAGTTGCTTGCTCAGGTGCTGCTTCGCGTCGTTGTTATTCCACCGTTATTGGAAGGTTGGCACATGCTTCATGGTGGAGATGATCATGACTTTAAATACAACTATTAAATTGCTGGGATAACTAATGGAAGAGGCACCGGTGGGCAATATAAGCTATTTGTTTTTTCATGCCCACTTGTGTCCCGTAGGCCCCGAGTACTTGATACCTGTTCCTTGATTATTGTACTATCCACATCTGGGAGACCCTATGGATCCCCCTTAGCCAGAGCTTGATTAATTTCTTATTTCTTGGGGCCACAAACTAGTTTGGGGCTTTATTACTATCCTGTACTTATGCCATGTTTTACTGCTTTAGTTACGATTGTGCGTGGAGCACCTGTACTATTTAGGAATTGCCGAGTGTTTTCGCAGTATCGACAAGCCTAGTCACACTTTCGGGTTCCCAGTGGTTTAAATCCATTGGCGCAAACCTTGGGTCCGTCTTGGAGCCGGCCAACTTTGTTGCGGGTAGCTTAATGGGGTGGCCCCCTGAAATATTTTATGATTCCTGTGATTGCTTTGACGTGAAAGCCTCGTTGGGTTTTGATTTGGTTTTTCCGAGGTTGATCGTGTGTGTGTTGCTATTTGTGCACCCCTGCAGGGTAAATCTTTCTGAAAGCCGTGTCCGTGGTTATGGACGACTTGGAGCACAATATCTCGATCATGGACAAGCATAACTAAAGTAGTGCTATAAATTTGACTTAATATGTGACTAGTAATCAGCTTCACTACAATGGAATGGATAATAAAAGTGCCAACAACTGGTGAAACTGGGGTGTATCGTGTCATGTTATACCTGCCTAGTAAGTATCGCAACTCCAATGGAATCAAATAAAAGTGCCAACAACTGCTGGGTTTGGGATGTCACAGGCTAATTGTATCTGACTAGTAAGTAGTGCAACCACAACTGAATGGTTAATTAAACCCACTACTTATGCTATCAGGATGACTCATGCTATCTATATCTGATTAGTAAGAGCTTCAACTGTAATGGAATGAATAAAACTACAAACTGTGTGAGTTCCTCGGTTTTGACTTCCTCGTTTGGTATCGAGGGGGAAATACCAGGATGGGTATGATTGGTGTTAGTACAAGTTTGGTTCCGAATAGGTCTTCCTTACCTCTCTCTAATAGCCGGCAGTTGAATCGAGTCTCTATAGGTTGTTTAGTGCATGCTTCGCTGCCGCTTCAGTCCACCATACCTATGTGGGCGAGAGCCGCCGAACTCTAGCCTCGCTGTGTACTGGCCTCAGTACTGACGCTCCTCTTTTTCCTTTGCCCTTTGTCGGCACCCCTTTTGTTTTAGCAGGTTAGAGATCGACGTCATTAGCAGGGTTACCCTTCCGGCTTGGCCTGGGCAGGGTTATGGACGCCATTGGTTATTCTTCAGGGCTCTTAGCCCCATTTGCATCTTATCCGTGCTCGGATGTTGTATCGTTTTAAAGGTGATTTGGATGTTTATACTGTATATTTGTATTCTTGACTCAGTGAGTCGTTACTTTATATATATATATATATATATATATATATATATATATATATATATATGTTCTGTGGGTTCCATCATGGACTATTCTGTAATGATATTACTTCGTTTTCCACACGCACGAAAGTGCCTAGTGGGCGTCCTTGAATCGTTTCTATGCGGGTTTTGCGGGAAGCACTAAAACTTGCATAGGGCTGATTCGAGGGTGTTACACCCCACCTGCTATGCACAGCGATGTGCACTGCCGGTGTACGTAGTATGCAATGCGTAATGTTATTTGTATCGATGTAGACTTTTGACGCGTGGGGTATTGTTTCAATAACAAGGACCTTTTAGTTTTTCTCCAACTGTGCACTACTCGGTGAAAGATAATATGAAATGGCAGTGCACTAGCCGTGTAATTCAATCCCACCTGTTATATATACTGAGATGCACTGCTCGTTGATTGCATCGTCATACTATCATTATAATACCATGCACACGAGATGCACTACGCTGAAGCTCTGTATGATCTGCCTTAGAAATGCTTTGTAAACTGCTGTGCGCAAAGGTCCAAGATAATATGCGAGGGCAGTGCACTTACCGTGCAATGCACCCCGCATTCTACGCACACTCATATGCACTTCAGGTAAACAAAGCATGCACTGCCCACGGAGCGCTTCAGGATACTACTAAAATAATGCGGTTAAAAACAGGTATGCACTACCATTGGAATACGTATGAACCGCCTTCCAAATGCTTCTTAAAGTGCTGTACGCACGGTGCAAGACAAGTTTCTATGGTAGTTCAATGACCGTGCAATGCACCCCACCTGCTATGCATAGTGATGTGCACTGCTGGTGTACGTAGTATGCACTGCGTAATGTTATCTATATCGACGTAGACTTTTGATGCGTGCGGTATTGTTTCAATAATGAGCACCTTTTCGTTTTTCTCCTACTGTACACTGCTCGGTGAAAGATAATATGAAATGGCAGTGTACTGCTTGTAAACAAAAAATGCACGGCCTACGGAGTGCTTCACGATATGATATAATGTTGGTAAACAAAGTAGAGCTCTGACATGTGCAGTCTTGGTTTATTATAAGGACCTTCTTGTTTCTCAAGAATCACAGGTTGCGGCAGGCGGATATAGCGTTTAACGAACGCTGCTCTCTCCTCGTTCTTCTTTCAGGGTTGTTCTTCCACATTTTCAAATTTACTTTTACTGGCGAAGTTCATCTATTCATCTTGCATCCCTCCATGTCTATGTGATTCGTCATATCCTATAAGGTTGATTTTCCGTCTAGCTCACTTGTAGATCTCTGTATTATGCATATGTTTAGCTACTTCATATAAATATTTCCGCGCTCACGATGAAAGTGTTTGTTGCTAGCGATATATTACTTGCACATCCATAATTAAGAATAATATAGGACGATTGTTGGTTAAGCACGTTTCAATTTCTATTTATTATTTCATTTTATGATCATTGTATAGTGTTTGCGAGGTGTTTTTTTTAATTTCGAATTATTTTTTTGTACTGTTTCTATCATGTGTGCTATGTCGAATGTATAACTTTGAAATCTGACATATATGACTTACTAAAAAAATCTATACCTCATTAACTGATAACTTTTTTTACCCTGTCGACAGAAAAAACATACTCATACAGAAATAGCTGATCATGTTTTGACCACAGAGTTATCTCTTCCAAAGTTTATAAAACTTGGGAAAAGGCTGAGTAATGAACAGAAGGTTTTGCTAAGGAGCATACAATTTGATGGTATGCTTGCTATGTGTTGTGAAGAGTTGCCAAGGTCACTAGTTTTGTGGCTTGTTGCTCACTTTAACGTTACTACAAGAAGTTTTGAATTTCCCAAGGGATGTGGCTTTGAACTGAAGCCCTTTCACTTCAACAAGATACTTGGCATCCTCTTTGGGGGTAGAACCATAAAGAAGGCGTGTCCGCAATGGATACGTGATATGATCAGAGAATTAACTCATTGTGCAGGGCCAACACCAACTATCAGTGAACTCGAAAAGAGGATTACTCCTAACCTGGTAGGATCTCAGTTCAAAACATGTTTTGTTCTATTTGCAAACACTGTTATGCTATGTCCGAGCACATATGATGGAGCCAGCCCGAACTACTTCTCTGCAATTGGAGTGTCTGATGATATTGACTCCTATGACTGGTGTCTAGCTGCATTCAACAAGCTTATTGGCTGTATTGACACTTTCTAGAAAAATGGTTTGAAAGGTGCACTTGGTGGTTTCCTTCCAATTATTTCGGTTAGTTACCCACCGTGATAATTATTTTCTATAATATTAGTTGTCAGTAGTTTCTGTGGGTTTGTTGTTTTAATATGGTTGTAACAATTTTAATGCAGGTAATGTACTTTGAACTACTGGACACAAATGCTCTGCTTCTATGCCATGCACTGCCTAGAATATCTTTCTGGTCAACTGAAAATATGGCATTATATGAGAGTCTTGACCAGATGCCTCATCAACAAAACATTTATGGTGTTCACAAGGCAAGATTCCCATAGTTATTAATATTGTGTGGAATTATTACTACGGTCTTGTTGCTTCTTACTCATATTATTGTATTGTATTTTTTGTTTTGTCCATGTTGAATATGCAGTAGAAGGATATAAATGAAACTGTGTTTTCTAATGCTGAGCTGAATGAAGAGATAGTTCAGAATGTTACAACTTTCATTGAAAAGTTTGTAACAGACCCACTTATGCATGCGGAGGTAAGAATTTTTATAATCTTCCCAATTCTTTCATTCGTGATCATGATGAATCTTCTTATGTTTGTGTTCTAAATATACATTGCCTACTTGACCTTAAGCATTCATGTTTTTTATTTCTCGACCTGGTTGTAGTAGAGTATTAAATTCTCTCATCGTTTCATTATACGATTTTTGTGCCTGCTTTAGCTACTTCCTACCAGGATGAACATTCTTTCTACAACTGCATGTTCTACTAGGTTTAATTAGGTAACCATACTACTAGTGTTCGATCATAGTGTTACATATTCAGTTATCTGAGCAGTGCACTGTTATATTTATGATATTAAAAATAGGCGATACCGATAATGCTTATAATATGAAAACTTCCAGGCTGCCAGAGAAATACAGGCCATACTGACGGACATGTTGTCTATGATGAATCTCAATATGAAGAGCAATATTAGAAATATTTCTAGAATATCTATGCTCAATCATGAGAACAGGGGTATGTACTCTACACCTCAAGGGTCCCTATGCGCAAGAGAAGATAATGAGCGCGATGTTGAAGACAAAGGCAGTGTGCTGGATAAATCAACATATGGGCTAACATCTGTATGTAGAAGGCTAGCAGAAGACTATGAGCTGCTTGTCAAGTTAACTTTTGCGGACCAAAGTTATGGATCCCCTGAAAATATGAAATATATGCAGGAGTTGGAATATTGTTGCAAGGCCCTGGTACATATGTTACCGACATGTGATAATTTGTCGAGAATTGAACAATTACCAAAGATGAACTCTGAACCAACAGATTGTAGTGCTACTGATGACGTCTTGCGGTCAGATGAAGTGATAATTCCTATCGCAAATTCAACGCAATCCATGCAATCTTTCAAATAATATGCAGGTCAGGGTTCTGGTAACGGGATGATCGCTAAGCCTGCTACAGCTACAAATTGTGTAGCAACAAGTGCAACTTCAGTCGAAAATCAGCATGTTCATACAGTTATTGTTCAGGGCAACACTAGTACATTATGTACAACGACTTCCATTACATGTACTGATAATGAATCCTGGGCAAAGCTATCGTCAGGAACAAGGTGTACAGAGCATGCAAGGAATGAGGTGGACACTGCTGATACAGTTCATGTGTCAGAAGCAGCATCTTAATGGAACAGAACTAAGGCACAAATTGCCGTGTTGGCTGTTTCCAATGGCATGTCAAATACATTTGACAATGAAGACAGATCAAGAATTCAGGTGCAAACACGTGGTTTCGATCATAGCCATTTTTTACATTCTGAGTCAGCAACTCATTGCGCACAAGATAATTTTGATGAGAGACTGTCTGGTTCTGAACATACATTTCGTGATGCTCAGAAGATGGGCTTGAACCACCTTCAGGTACATGTCGTTGCAGAAGCTGCTGGTTCGGTGCATGCTGCATCGTCTGATATTACTAATCTAGTTACGGTTCCTATGCCTGGTCCGGATGTTTTCAACCGCTACAAATTACGAAAGACAGCTACAAATTTCCAACCCACAACATGTCCCTGTGCCTGGTCTGGATGTTTTCCATCGCTTGAATGTAAGCCTTTGCATCCCAAGTGCAGAAGCAGGACCAAGTCATCATGCAAGTGATCAAGAAGAAGAGAGGCAGCCTACTGCAAATGGTACAAATACATTTCAGCTCTTACAGAACTCCAACTATCTTGGTGAAAAATGGGTGGTTGCGAGATCGCTGCAATTTGAGTTTAATCTTGTTTCTGATGATCGCATTTCAAAGACACAGAAGACAAAAGATAACAGTAATGATTCGTTTTCTTTTTGTGAAGGAAATGATGAATTTTGGACAGAAGTTTCAGATCTGGCTGTCCTTACATAGAGAGCGAAAGAAAAACATGTTATCAGTTCAGCAGCCCAGCCTGAAATAGGAGCTAATCCAACACAACTTAACTGTCTGTCAAGTGAAACGTACGGACCAGCATCTACAAATGTGCATTCATCTGGTATTCAGCACGACGGACAAGTCTGATAATTATGATTCGTATTGTTCTATATCAATAAGTGGCAGCACGTCAGTGGTAGACATGTCTATGACACTGAAAAATATAAACCTAGGCCATGACAATGGCGATGCGAGAACATTCTCCCATTTTGTGCAGCTTCAGCAGTCTGCCAAAAGTTATACACCAACTAGTGGAGCTTCTGCCATGAAAAATTTCTCTGGAGAAACCAATTCCAGCATAAGAGGTTCAAGTACTGATCATTTATCTAGAGGAATCAATTCCAGCATAAGAGATTCACTTACAAATGAAACCACTAATAACAGGAAAAGGTATAATGATACGACAACTCCTAATTTTGCAATTCAGATACCAAGAGTCAGCAGAATCACTCGCAGTGAAAACATCTCTGCTAAACATGCGCAATGTTTGGTTGATACTATTGGAATGCTGGATCAGGAGAGAAATATGTGCAATCGGAGCATGTTGTGCAGCAGGCATCCACACAACGGCCTAACATGTGGAACCACAGAAGTTCTACAGAGACAGCAAGATCGGATAAGACTACAGAACATGACAAATCAATGGATGGACGTGGCTTCATAAAGCAGGACGGAGGAAGTGGAACAAACTCAAAAACAACATTGTAAGACCATGACTCTAAAAATCTAGGACATACAAATCACAGAGATTTTCATACATCAAGTTAGTATTCAAATTCGTTTTCGCGTATACAAATGCAACAACAGTATGAGGCAACGCATGCTACTACTGGGATGGCAGTATCTCAGAGCCAACTAACAGGAAGTAGTTACTCTGTAAGACTAATGCACCAAGCTTACAGTCATCGGCGTAACATTGCCAGCAGTCAAATGTATAGCGAAAATACAATATCCTCGAGTATGCCTAGGTCAATTTTGAGAAATACTGGAAACCAACAACCCGACTACACAAGAAGCTATCCTAAGTGAGAAAACTCTCGAGACCCTAGACTGCAGCATAATAATGTATCATTCCGCACCGCTGGACCATCATTTGAGCAGGAAGCTTGCAGAAGACATGTCTCTTTTGCATCAGCATCCATACCAAGCATTGGATCGGGTATGCAAACAAACAGTGCTAACAATGCTGAAACAAGAACAGGCATTAATCGCTGCCGAATTCCATATCCTGCTGTGAAACAATCAAAAGATGTTGAAGTAGCTTTATTTGAATTCATAGTAGGGACCACTCCGAATCAAAAGGCGAGAAGGTAACGTTTTGTCTCGCATACTTTACTATGAAAATATATTTAATTGTTTTCATCGCATTGTAATAATGGAGAATTTCAATTCTATTTTTTCTGTATTCTACCAGCAACAAGGTGGTTCTGTGCAGGAAGAAATGGACTTGCCAGAGAGTGTTTGGTTTATCAATGTAGGTTTATGGAAGTGTGAATTTGCACGTAATGAACTATATGGTAATGTTGGTCATGACAGAACATAAACACAAGCTAGATAATAATCAACACAAACATGAATTGTTTCCAACTAGGTACATCATGATGCACGAAGATGCGGTAAGCGCAGTTAGAAAGTTTTTTTAGTAACACCCGGTCTATCTATACATGTTTTCATGTGCGACTGAACACGCATACATCGATCCATGAACACAGAGATATCTACTGACTGATTTGTTTTTTTCTAAAAAACTTATGTTATTAGCTTTTGCTCACAAGACCAGAATTTAATCCAAGATCGTTCAAACGATACTTACAAGAGAATCACACTGGATGGAACCTGGCGAATGTATCAATGGTAATTTTTAAATTTTAGTGTCTATGTTATTTTCTAGTGACATTATTTTTAGATCTGCAAGCCAATTGTTTCGTCTCTTTGTTTGTTTAGATCATCATACCTCTACAGCCAAATGATGTGTGGTATGCCGTGATTGCTGACCTTCAAGGTCGGAAATATGATATTGTTTGTTCGAACGTCATGAACGAGACTGTTGAAGAGGAAGCAGCCATTGTGATAAACAACTTCAAGTTTGCGTTTGAAGAAGCATACAGTTTTTCGTACAGGGTTGAATTTCCAAATATTAGAACCGCACATGTTCAGTGGATATCTGACAATGAAAACTAGTTAAGTATCGTTAACACTACGTGATCCTTGCCCTATTAAAAGTTATATATCAACAAGCAACTGAAATATGGGTCTGTCTATGAAATGAGCAGGAAAGATAGCGGAGTAGGTAGCTGAGGTTGCTCAAATCTTACGATGGTGTTGTTGACCATTGGTTCCAGTCTGTAAGTATATAATTTCAAGGCAGACATAATTTCGTACTTGCACTAGTATAAAACAGTACTAAATTAAAATTTATTTGATATGAACTTTTATTTGTATGGAGTGATACTAAAGCCTTGTGGGAACAGCTGACGTTTGACATGGTTTTGTCAAAATTCAGTGGAAAGTACACAAGAAAGATTAAGGAACTTGTCAATCAATATAGATGTATGTACTTCTATAATTGCACCAGAATAATAACTATTTATTCAGTGTCTATCATCATTGAGTGAAGTTTTATTTGTTTTTTGTTTGATTCGCAGGAGTGATGAATATGATGAATAATGCTGCTTCATTCAGAAACAAATTCCTGACGTGCGTTTCCGGCATGACTAGAAATTTATCGATGGAATTGTTGGCACTCCAAAAAATAGTCTGAATTAATTGTAATAGGGATTAGTACCATTTAAAATTTCAGACCACTGTCGGATCATTAAATTTATAAATTTGTTTTGATAGCAGTTTACAAAGCATTTTTAGGGAAGTTCATCTACAGCTTTGGGGCAGTGCATCTCATGTGCATTGCATTATAATGACAGCATCACGAAGTACTCAACGAGCAGTGCATGATTTGTATTTCGGCGGTGCATCTCAGTGTACATAGCAAGTGGGAATGCCCTTTCATATTATCTTGCACTGAGCAGTACAGTTTGTGAGAAATAAAAAGTTGTTTATTAGCGGAAAAACGTACTAATGCACGCACTGTCTATACTATAAATATAGCACTGTCATCTATATTGCACAACACTTTGTTCAGATGAATAAGCAAGTAGTATTCAGTACAATTCTTGACCATCGTTAATCATTAATGGAAATTCATTATTTTCAATTAAAAGCAATATGCAAACATGTAAAAAACGAGCAAATTCGGAGCGCTTCAGGATAATACTAATACATTGCGGTTAAAGACAGGTATGCACTGCCAATGAAGTATATGTGAACTGCCTTCCAAATGCTTCATAAAGTGTTGTACACATAGTGCAAGTCAAGATTCTATGGCAGTTCAATGAGCGTGCAATGCACTCCATCTGCTATGCACAGCGAGGTGTACTGCCCGTGTACGTAGTATGCACTGCTGAACGTTATTTGCATTGATGTATACTTTTGACATGTTGGGTATTGGTTCAACCTTTTCGTTTTTCACCTACTGTGCACTACTTGGTGAAAGATAATATGAAATGGCAGTGTACTAAACGTGCAATTCAATACCACCTGCTATATACACTGTGATGCACAACTCGAATATCAATCATGCACTGCTCGTTGGGTGCATCGTGGTACTGACATTATAATGCCATACACACAAACATGCACTGCCCATGAATCATTGTTCTGCCAACTAGTTTACTATTGAACTGCCCCTTAAAAAAAATTGCACTGCCCTGGAAAAATCTTAATATAATCGGGCATTACAACAGTTATTATGGACGACGGGAGACACGGTTCTCCGTTATTGTATCTAATTAGCCTTCATCTGCTTCCTCTACTATCCATCATCAGAAGAGAAACAACTATTCCGCAGATTGCGGAAAATCTGCAGCAGGAGGAACGGGCGGCGCCGTCCTCTTTCCTAGGTAAGGATTCTCTATAGCAACTTAACAAAACATCCCCATTGCTAAGGATTCGAGATCATCCCTGCTACTACTAAGTTGCGAAGAACTTACCGCTCTTGCTTGATAGCAAAGATTTCCTTGTAGAATCATTGATTCATCGTCCATACTATGGAAACCTTGGTATTGAGATCAAGTCCATGATAAATTGAAATACTATTATAGCCTAAATTAGTTTTTCAAGTTTGTTTCAGTGAAATACGATTGTAGACAGTATTTAGTACTCCCTCCGATCCAAATTAATTGACTTGGATTTGTCTATACTCGGATGAACCTAGATATGTTTTAGTACTAGATACAACCGAATCTATATAAATCCAAGTCAATTAATTTGGATCGGAGGGAGTATATAGATACATCCAAATTTAAACAAACTTTTGATATCCTTTTTAGGACGGAGGGAATAGGTTAGTAACATTTAAATATCGAAACCCTAGCTTTCTATATCTAATACTTTCTCCGTTTCAAAATATAAGATGTTTTATCTTTGTGAATGAAGTGTATCTAGACTTCTTTTAGTGTGTAGGTTCATCAAGGTGTGGAGTGAACATGGATACTAAAAGGGGTCTAGATACACTCATGTCACAAAGCCAAAACATCTTATATTTTGAAACAGAGGGAGCATTTTGTTACTACATCATATTTTTTCTATGAGAAATCCTGTTGCATAAATCGTTCGATAAGTAAAAAATATATTTATTATGCACTCGGACAACATACACAATATTTTTCACCAGTTGGATCAGCTTCGGTAAATTAGATTTTATTGTTACTTCAAGTCAATTCCGATATTCAATTAATGATTAGTAATGCGTTCTGGTTAGTTTAATTTTTTTCTTAGTTTTTATTGCACACATAATTTTATAACTACTTGCACCTGCACCTGCACCTGCACTTGTCCTATTCTGCAACTTGATGTTACACTGTACAGCTAGGTGTAGTTAAAGTTTAAATTAAGCACGTCCAATTGAAGTGCTTCAGGTGGTCGGTTCAAAAATTATAACGTGAAATAAGATTGGTATTTCTCTTCCACCAGGGAAAAATGAGCTCTTGCAATGCTAGCGATGGAGAATCTTCTGACGGTATGGCACGGACTGACAATGAGTTTGATGTGTCAGAAAATGAACTTAACAAGAAGATTGAGAATTACAAAATAAAGCTGGAGCTAAAAGAGAAACGTAAAATAGGTTCAAACATCAAAGGCGGTGTACGTAAGAAGAAACGAAAGATTGGTGGAGAACAACATGGCAGTCCGGACAACCAGAATAATGTTGTCATGGTAAGCTTACGTAATGTTAATGCATGTCATATTCCTTAAGTGGGGAAAAAATTATGTCACTAACTATGCTCTACATACTGGTTTTTTCAGCTAAAGAGATTTGACAAGTTCGTTGACGAACTCTACCCGAAGAACAAGCTTCCAAAGTGGGAAAATATTGTATCTAGGTCAAAACATTTGAAGGTACAAAAAGGAGTTGAAGACATGAATGGTTTTTGGATTCTAAAGAGCATTGAGAACTACAATGGCATTGAACTTGTACATGATCTTAAAGATGTAAGTAATGCCAGTTTTGAATCAATAGTTTTATCAAATACAAATTTTTGATTGACATTAACAATATATCTTCTTGATTCGTTTGAACCATTCGACCAGATGGACACGAGCTCAGTCATGGAGGAGTATCTGTTCTAGGCACTGTTCTCCGAGGCCAACAAAGCAAAAGATGAACTACCGAAAGAACTGAGAGCTTTAGCACCTAAGTCGAGCTGAAAATAAACAACGATGTTGTGTACTGTGGTGTTATAAAAAATGATGAATTAATTTGTTTATTATGTAGCAGTAGAGTTGCTGTTTTCCAAGCAGTACAGTTCTCTGTGGTAAAGAAAAACAACTTATCCCCGTGTATTTCATAGGCACCGCCGTGCCAGATGCAGATATATATGCACTATCTGCGCTTCCGTGTTTACAATAAGAGTTTAATATATAACTAACCACCTGAGTTCGACATGCAGAACTGATTCCTATTCAGACTATGAACTAGTAAATGGTTTTCAAAATGAAATCGTTCACAGTAAAAGAAATTTGATATTCCGTTTGAATCTTATGGATTAACCACCATTAGATATACTACTTGATTTGCCGTATGTTTTCTTTTCTTGGCTGTCACGCAGAGCTAGCGCATCACGTCTTTCTCCATAAGTTCATCAATCTTTCCCGCTGTCTTTCTCGATTAGTTCATCAATCATTCCCGCCACTAACATGTATTTATCCCGCCATGCAGGAAATTTAACAAAGCTAGATTTCTATTTATAGCCCTTAACATTGTCCACCTGCAACTACACCTATCAAGAATGTTTTTCCGTCGCCAACAACGCCACCCACCATCCCCCTTGTCGCCAGACCCAAACAGAGCAAACTCCGCCAGCTTTACACCTTTCCGATCAACCAAGAGATGCTACGCGCATAGATCTGAGTTGCCAACACTAGTAGTACAATAAATGGAGGAGGAGATCCATGTCGAAGGATTCGCCGAAGAAGCGGTGGATCCCCAAGCGGAAATAGCAGAAAATCAACAAGGACCTCAAGTAGAAGAAGAAGAAGAAGAAGAAGACGATGAGGAAATGGATCAGGAAGAGCCTGGTTCACAAAATCTAGATTCAGAAGATGATCCTTGCGTGGTTGAACCAACCACAGGAGAAGAACAAGTTTCCGATCTAGAAATTTCTGCAGAAAAGGGTCAAACAATTCCCTCATATATTCAACAATGCAAGGAAAAAGAAGTTTTTCAATAGTATCCTCTTCTAGGCATAAGTTCGTGGAATGTATTAATTAGGATGCTTATTTGCAATTCAATATTGTTTCCATGCATGTGTGTATATGAATATTACTGCCAGAAAAATTTCATCTTACCTTTGTGTTTATCATGTGGCTTGAAATCGTCGAGATAACAAAGATATTATTCAAGTCTATACCTCTACACTTCCTTGTAAACATATATATGTAAGGATGCTTCTCTATTCGTTCTTTACATTGTCTGTGGCAATTATATCACACTGCCGAGACTATAGGTGTAGTTGATTGCGCTAAAGGGTGATTTCTTGACACATAGTGTTATGCTCTTGTCTGCTCTTGTGCGTGTGCACTGCCTTGTAAACAAATAATGCACCGCTCTTTACATTGAAGTATGCTTTCTTCTCTAGTCGGTGTTGTCACTGCCTTCGAAAGGTATATTGCACTGCCTGTGCTATGGACGTAGCGATATATGACTTACCTCAGGCAGTGTACAGTGTCCATTTTGCGTCGGATGGGCTGCTTAATTTTTTTTTGACGGCAATGTATTACTGCCTCGTAAATTCATAGCGCACTCCCTTAGTATATATGTGTATTGCTTTGGACCAATAATTGCACTGCTTACTTTATTTTTTCATAAAGTTGCTTCCTATTGACGTAGTTGACTGTGAACCTAAGCACTGCCTTGTGAACAAATATAAGACTGCATATACTCTTGACGTAACCATATATATTACTTTGCTCACGTAGTGCAAAGGGTCTATAATGCATCGAACGAGGTAATTAATATATATCTATACTGAAAAATACTACTTCTTTCAAAACACATAATGCACTGCTCTTATAGATGTGCACTGCGTTGTGACCGAGTACTGTTTTTTTTGCATTTTTTAATGATTAATTCTCTAATCGTTATTTGCACTACCCGTGGTTATTCTATCCAACTCCCTATAAAAATGTAACTGTGCTCACGGGGTGCACAATGTCCATTTTGCTTACAATGAGCTGCTAAAAGGCATTCTTTTCTTCCGCACCATATAACTGCCTTATTAACAGACAATGCACTACTATTGTTATAATACTTAACTTTGTTAGCCTATAGTTATTTGCACTGCTTATGAACATTCTATCGCACTGCGTTTAATATTGCTATAATATTCACGTGCAATATATTGTTTTCTCCGACAATTAGGTTAACTGAATTTCCGTCCGAGCACGAATTTCAATATTTTTTGATATTCTAATATAGTTGGTTCTCTTATGGCTTTATGCCTTGCCAGTTTTAGTTATATCCTCATGCCTGTAATATGGACTAAAAGATATATTTCTTATTATATTTCTGTCAGACACAAAACAATGCAGTGGAATTATTAAGATTGAAGTTTGCTTAATTTTGTTTGCACTGCTCTGAAATAGTACAGTAGCTCTACGTTCAGTCCTGACAATTTTTGATAAGGTAGAATTTATCTAATTTGCTGGCAATCACAAAACACTGCACGACCATTTTTAAAAGTATTGTTTCCTGGTAATCTTGTATAACTGATAAAGATAATAACAAAACTTAGGTGTCCTACAACACTAGTCACATAACGTAAAAACACAAAAAAACAAGCGACTGCGGTGAAATTCAGTTTCCAGGTGGCTAGTAATTATTCAACCATTCAGCGTGGGTAAACTGCAATGTGAACACTAATTGCCCTGCCTATTTCATTTTAATATAGTTGTTTCGTTGTAGTTTGTTTGCACTGCCTCTAGTACCACTATTGCACTACGGTGAATATCGATAAAATAAATTGATATACGTGCCTCTGTTACATAGCACTAAATTTCCATAGATCATGAAGAACTATACGTTGCATTTGTCAAGTGTGAGAATATATTCTATTACTTAGCAATCTCCAAGCAGTGCACCTTCGCATCTAGAGGCAGTGCTCCTTAGTTGGGCTCATATGTAAACTACGTGGCGTCAACCCGCTGACGGTTAACACGTGTGCATACAGCAATACATCCCAACGGACGGCTATGATTACACTGTTCCTCTTCTTTCCTCTTCTTCTCCGACACTGCTCCACTTTCTCTCTCTTCCTCCACCCTAACTGCACGGGGGCAAGCAACATCGGCAACTCCTTGGCAGCGAAAAGCTTCATCAGCGCAAAGGACTCCTGCTACTCCAGATTCTCAACTAGCGGCACGGCGACAAGATAGGTATCACAGATTCTCCATTCCCATCCCAGATTCGGCCTGGTGTTGCCTGAAATTCCATGAAGTATTTTCCTCTCATTCTCCCTTTAGTTTGGACACGATTTTACGAGCACTAATTGAAGTTTTATTAGGGTTTTCTCAGGGAAAAAAAGGATAGATATAACGCGGATCGAAATCGCCCATAGAAGGTTCCTGGAATTTTCATCCCCAAAACACTTATTCATCGATTTCATGGCTGACGAAAATTGCGGTCACGAAGGTTCAATGCAGGTATTTTGATTATTTCTGGCCATAGTTTATAGTGAAGCATATATTAAAAAATGGCCAGCACACATGGTTTGAACAATTTTGAGAATAACAAACCACGAGCAAGAAAACCACTAATCAAAATATTCTAGGGTTTCTTTCGATTTATTGTTTTTAATGTCCGTAGTGAAGTAACATTTTTCTCAACAACATGGTTGAGATTCGAAACAATGACATAGTTTTCAGATAAGAACTGCCAATTATAACTTCAATGAACTGCTCCTCTACTGAGTACACAGATTAACAGTTCAAATTTTGGTGGGCAAGTTTGCACCTTTGCTGCACCAATTTAGTAACTGAAATGCACTGCCAGAAATTTTGTTTACTTGTGTTGATTTCGTACTAGTTGATTGTTCTTGATTCATGAGCTCTTTGTTGACTATACATCTTTTAATTTATTCACTTCATTCTAGTAATTTAATTTAAATTACGTATGTGTTTAACTGTTGCTCTGTTTTTAATTTTTTTTACATAACATCATAGTGTAAAATATAAATTATAATGCATGATTTAATTTTTTCAACATAAACTTCAGCAGTTGAGTATTTGTTCATCTCATGGAACACAACAATTAACCAAGAGGAAACACAACAGTATGGATGAAAACATAGAAGCTGGGTCTGGTACTCAAGAAAACCCTAATGCTGCTCAAGCTTTCATAGATAAACCTAGTTCCAAGAAGAAAAAACGTGACACAGTTCACAAAGAACTAGCAGACATCAACGATGGTGACATCATAGTGAGAGGGTCACTTTCAGAATTATACAACTTTCTAGAAAACTATGTAACAAATGAACAGAAGATTTATTTGACGAATCATGGTTGTGGTTTTGTAGTTGATTTCAAATTGAATGGCAACATTTCCAAGAAGATGATGCTATGGCTATATAGTAAATTCAGACCTGGTTCTCTAACAATTGTTCTTGAACAAGGGGAAGAGCTTGAAATAACACAAGATGTGGTGCAAGAAATTTATGGTTTCCCAAAGAAGAATATGTTTGATGCTCCACGACCTTCAACTGACCGCGATACAAAAGCTTTGTGGTGGCTGAAACAACAGCTCAGTTTGAGTGAGTCAGATAACATTATACCGAGTAAGCTTTACGATCATGTGAAGAATGGTGGAACATCAGATCTCGCAATAAAGCTCATATTTCTTGTGTTCTTCATCAAGACAACGTGCGCAACGAGTAATGCACGTATAGGATAGGAGGCTGGTATGGTCATGGATCTCGATATCAAGAAAATTCAACAGATGAACCTCTGTAAAGTTCACCTTGATGAGCTTAGGAGGAGGCTGAGAAAATACCAAGATAAGAAGGGAAATAAAAACATAGCTGAGGGTCCAGCGGCATTGCCTCTGATCTATTATTTGTACACTCGTGCACACAAGAAAGCAAACTTGACTAACCTTGCACCAAGAGTTGGTCACCTCAAATTGGAATATTTGGAGGAAATCAGATCAGATGACTGGAGCAGTGACACTAGAAGCTACGGAAGCCTTAGGGTAAGTTGTATTTATTATAAAAATCATGTTTATATCTTCATCTAAGAATTTTTCCGATTCGATTTGAGTCAAATAAATTTAAACTATGTTAATTATCCAAGTCAACAAAAATTAATCACTACTACGAAAAAATCTACACTAATGCAACAAAACACCTACGAAAAAGAACATACCGTCTAACTGTGTTTATTTAATTATTTTATACTGTCGGCAAGAAGTGATTATCAACTTTCAGACTTAATTAGATGTGTCAACACTACTTGCCTAACAGTTTCCCAAAGCTCAGATGCTGCCGCAGGTTCTGAAATAGCAAATATCGTTTTAACCAAAACCATAAATACAATTGGTAACAGCACTCCATTGATACAAAACATAGATGATGAAGCATCTAACCAAGAGGAGATTGGTAAGCTCAATGAGATTGTTCGGTCAAGAAAGGAGGATCTGGAAGTATCTCTGGCTAGATTAAGGATTGTGAAGGTTGACCTCGTGGAAAAGAACAATATTATGGCCAAGGAGAATGAAATGGCTATATCAAACATCATCATACACAATGTAGAGTATGAACTAGTTCTGGCAAACATGGACCAAATGGTGGAAGTGGACGAAGCAGATAAACCAAAGAAGGTGGTGCTAAAAGAATCTACTGAACCCTCTTCATCTAATCTAGAAGCATAATCAAGTGAGGAGCCCCCCGTCATACATGCTGAAGACACCGCCATACCATCATTGAGTATACCTGGCACAGACGTCAATGAACCAATCAATGACTAAACAACGGAATTAAGTAAAGGAGCTACAGAAGTTGTGGACGATGGAAAAAAGAATATAATGACCAGAGAATGAATGATGCCTGTACAACTCCAATTACACATGAGATTGTGGCAGACAACATGCCTTGTTCTGGTACAATAGATACAAATGTATATGATACAGATCTGATAGACAACATGGAGGTTATTAACAACGAGAGACAACTTGAATATGGTAATGATAAAGTTGATGTCTGCGTGCCCCAGTTATGCACAGTTTCAGTTACAACCACAAGGACCAGGATCATAATGTGGAACACGATGAAACAGGAGTAGAGAAGCAGGCAGGACAAGTAGAAGACAAAACGAATATCAACGCTGAATATTCAATGACAAGTGATCATCTGGAAGAACTGTCGGATGCATCAAATGTTATTGAAACAACTCAAATACCTGTAACTACAAACACTATGGCATCTGCAGTTACAACACCTGTTGGGTCTGTCGAGAAAACACTGAAGATAATTCTACCTCACATGCTGAAGACACCACCGTACCGTCATCAAGTAAACCTGGCACAGAAGTTGATGAACTTATTAGTGAGCAGTCAGAAGCACTTGTTGACGAAGGAATGAAAGAAGACAACGACCAGAAAATGAATGATCCCAATGATACAATAATTACACCTGAGATTACGACAGAAAAAATGCTTGTTATGGTAAAGCAGATACAAATGAATGTCATGATGAAGATTACAACGATGAAATTCAACGCGCTAAAGATGAAGTTCATCAATTCGTGATTGAGTTACAAATTGATTCAGGGAGCACACAGGACCAGGAGCAGGATGTTGAAGTCAATGAAACAGAAACTGAGCAGCCGACAGAACCAGGAGAAAACCAAACATCAATTGATGATGAGTATTCAACGAAGGGTGATGTTTTGGACGACTTGACGCATGCACAAATTGTTATTAACACATTGCAAATACCAACACCTGCAAACACTGCGTCAAATGCAGTTGTAACACCTGTTACATTTGTGGAGCAAAATATTGACGAAAACGCATATGGTAATCTGGTTGAGCAGGAAAGACACAATGAAGAAAAAGAAGATGACTTATGCAACATGGATAATAATATTATACAAGATGAAGCAATGAGGAATCCTGATGACAGACTGCCATATGACAACAAAAAGAATCCCACACTTGAACATCCAGCAGAAACAGAAGCATCTTCTATTGAAAATAACTCAATGCCAGATGAAGAAATGATAATTATCGATGGCATAAAAGATTTCAATGCCATTGATAATATGGATCAATTGAATTGGCAGGGAGTTCAGTTTAATGAAACCATGCCATACCAACAGGTTATCTATCTTTTAGATCTTACCAACGATATTTATTCTTTTTATTTCTACGTATATTTATAAACATTATATTATGCTATCTGATCACTTTTAAATGTATAATTTAACTAGGAAAGCTGCATAGACGATGGTAAGAACATAGCAAACCCAGACCTTGATGCCGAAGTAGATAGTTGGATTACTGACAACAATGCTTCAACAGATTTACATGGTTGTAATCTCCAAGAAGATAAGTACAGTTATAGTGAACAAATATTTTGTCAAAAAAAAGGTTTACCTGTGAATAACTGAAAAAAAAAATTAAAAAAAATGAATGGCTGTCAAGATTGTTATTACAAATAACAATGATGATATCAATATGTTTCTACTCGTGGAACAGGCAAAAATTAGTACGAACAACCTGGTGCTATAGTACCTGTTCGCGATGAGGCGCCTTTCAACCAAGGTGATTTTTACAAACAAAAACAGTAATAAGGAAAAAATTATAATCCTACGTAAACGAAATATCACATTTTATCACAAAGTTGCAGAGGAGGAAGCACACGAAGACTGACGGATTACTAGTCAAATGTTTCACAGTATGATGTTGAGATTCCACATTGGAGAAAAACCGCGAAGGCAATTTTTTCAAGAATAAATTATCTATAGTAATCTAACTTATATTAGTATTGCTATAATATACTGAAAGTTATTATCAAACTAACTTATTCACAATAATTCATGCATGTTATACATTTTGATAAAAAGAAAATGAAGAAAGATAGTAACTGCAGGAGAAATTGCAGATTCATTCCGTGATAGAGGAACTATACAAAAAATGTTCTCGAGTTTGCTGTAGATTATCTTACAATTTGTAAAGCAGAACAAGGAACGAAATTTTTTGGTCCTAACATAGGGGTAAGCTCACAAAACTATTATATCATATATAATGTTAATAAATATGTTTACATATATTTCAACACAACCTTGTTGTTCATGCAAAAATAAAAAAATAAAATTTTTTCAATTCTTTAAATGATAGTAAACAATATAAGCTTGTTACGGGTATTTTTGACTGCTGATATCAACCAAATTCCACAAAGGACAAGGAATCTATTTTCAGCTCAAGTAGAAGACACGTTACCCGCATATAATTTCGTAAGGTGAATTTTTCCAAACAATAGTGAATAATCACCAAGTAATATATTTCAGAAATTTTACATTAAATTGTTTACATATTACATAATTAGTAATGATACCTATAATTTTGATAGGTAATGATTACTATACCAGACGCCACATATGCATATAAGAATCAAGTGAAAAATCACTACTTCTTCTTTATAATTGATTTCGTATCAAGGAAGATGAGAATACTGGACTCAGGAAGAAATCCAGACGATGAGAGTTTGCAAACAATAGCTATCAAAGTCGCAAACAATGTTAAAAATTTATGGCTACATGGGTTCAGTCAAGAGCATCAAGAATTAATGATCTTCGACATTGAGTTTGGTGATATGCCAAAACATATCAATGTATAAGCACTAACTTCTCCCCTTGTTTTTAAATTTAGATATATCAATTTATGTTTTAGAATTAATTGATAATTTATTATTACATTTTATTCAATTCCCAGTGAAGACGGTACCTTCATGATGCTACAAGCGAAGGAAACCACAGTAATGGATTCTTACACAGAATTTACAGTAGAAGACATGCCTATTATTCGCAACCTATGGTTCTATAGAATGTTCAACGAAATGCAGAACACCAATGTGTTGTTGAGTGGGTTGACTACAAATACCGAAGGTATGTTGCGTTATAATGTAACAATAATATAATAACAATTAGAAGTTCAATTTATACAATTATAATCATGATGTACGTAGACTAACAATATGCTTTTGATTTTGTTTTGTAGGAATTCCTGCACTTGATTTGAGTACAGATGCAAAACAAAACACTGTCATGCAGTCTCTTGAGTCGGCGGCTAAAGAAACAAAGAGATTGTTGGTTGACGAAAGGAGTCCTGCTCAACTCCATTTCACAGACATGGAAGTACTCAGATTGGCTAAGGACATTGAAAATGAATCTAGTTAGGACCGTGGGAAAAAAATCAAGAAGAGCAGAAAGCCAAGAAACCTGGCTATGATATCAACAATGTCTCTAGAAAAGGCTGGAACATCCGGAAGAGTAACCAGAAACAAAAAAATCAGGGATGAAACACCTGTGGTGAAAATGTCAATCTATTACAACACTACTAGAAACATCGAGGATGCCATCAAGGCCGGCTCGAAAAGGTCAAAATACCTTTCCAGTTTTTAAGCATGTGCCTTTTAAATACAAGAAGCACGCAGCCGCTGCTCGAAAGGCTATCTTGGATGAAATTTTTCAAGATAAATATGCCGAGTAAGACATAATATAGAGTTGTGTTTACATACTAATGTTGTTCTAAAAAATATATATTTCAGATGTTTCATTTAAAACACTCCCGCAAGGGCGCCCTTTTTCTAGTGTTTTTATTTAAAACATGCACATATAAAAGTAATAGATAGTATGCTAACTTTTCAATGTTCCAAGGATAAAAGCTTAAATGCATGAAGATTTGTTAAATTTTATAATAAAAGGTTAAAAACAAATTACAATTTTGGGAAGATAAGTATCAGTACTTGCTTTACCATCATAATTTGGAGTAATGACAACAAACTTCTCTGATCTGTTACATCAAAATCATTATTCAGATTCGAAGAATACAATCTAGAATAATGATAGAAACACAATGGACATGCCGAGATCTGAAAAACAATCTTAAACAAGGAGGGATGGCTGACAATCAATTGGTTCAACATTATATAGACACATTTATGATAAGAAATTCCTTTAAAGGCTTTGTGGACAGAGGAAAAAGATTCATATGCAAAATTTCAGTCTCTATGATGATAGAATTCGAGAAGGAAAATTGGATCTGCATAGAGCAACGTGTGAAGCAATTCAAATCATTGATGGAAAATTTTAAACCAGACATGGCAAAACTGGTAAGTCTCTAAATTTTCAAAACATCTATTTCGAAGAGGATTATACAATAAATTTCGAGAGCTTACTATTAATGCTATAAAATTTTCTGTTTATGGACTTACTGTTATGTATTCATTGTAGATTGAAATACCTGTTGTCTACAACTCTCACTTTACAGTTTACACCCTCCACATGTATATCAGTGGAGGTCGACTTGACATAATTGACTCAAGGAAATACAACAAGGATTACTTGTTTAAAACAAGAGCAGAATATCACAGCAACATTGGACCAATCATGGTTAGAACATTACTTTCACATTAATCTTCTAACTTCACTATTTAGAATACTGATCAATAAATGTTGCATTTCATGAAAACAGCTTAAAAGAATATATGAACTTCTTAATGTGGCATATCCTAGTCACAATTTTCGATAATTTGCAGAGAAGTTCAACGAAGCAAAGTTCCGTAGTTGTCCAAAGAAACAGAGAATGAGTGTGCTTACTCGATCCTGAGAAGTATATAGTGGTACAATGGAGACACGATAAAATGCAACCAAGAAGAGGTAACTCGCGTTGTTTATGTTACAATATAATCGGCTTTGTATTTTTTCTATTGGCAACATACGTTCAAAACATACCGATTTCGTGATTGTTGAACAGTTCTCCCCTTCCACAATGAGAGAAGAATGTAACTACAAGATGATATACGGGATAGAAAACGATCTACTTGATGAACTTCGTGAAGAATTGAGAGCATTTAGACCTACTGTGAATGAGAAGGACATCTCTGACTGAAGATGGTCATTAGATTGATACTTGTAATAATATTAATACACTAGGTTGTTCAGTAAATCTATGTAAATAAAATATTCCTTATATTTAAGATGTTTGTATGTATCAATATGCTAATAATATAGACAACTAATACACGCACTTTGAATGTACATGGACAGGCTCTACGTGTGTATGGCGTATGCACTGCTATCCTATTTTCATAAAATACATGTGCGCACGGTGCAACGTAAGGTGCCACGACACTTCACTGAACATGCATTACACTGCACCTACAATACGAACAGAAACGAACTGCCTGTGAAGGAGGTATGCACTGCCTTACTATGGTCCGTAAAATTACTGTGCGTACGGTGCCAGTTAACGTGTCGAGGCAGTACACTGACCCTGCAATGCATTCCTCACCCAATGCACATTGAATTGAAACTGCCTGTGCAACACGTATGCACTGCGTTATTATGGTCCCCGACTGAAGTTGTTGTGAGAAACGTTCAGCAAAAGGTGCCATAGCAATGCATTAATCATGCAGTGCACACCAACTACAATGCACAGTGACACGCACAGCCTGTGAAGCCGATAATACACTACGATCCTAATATGCAAAATAAGGTGCCACGGCAGAGCAATAAACGTGCAATGCACTGCACCTATGACAAAAAGTGATACGCACTGCCTCCAACATAAATATGCACTAAGGTCCTATGCTTCTTAAAGCTGCTTTGCGAACGGGAAAAGATAAGGTGCCGTAGCAGTGTAGTGACCGTGCAATACACTTCACCTACAGCGCACTACACATGTACCAGCAATACACTACACATAATAAATAAGTATGCACTGCGTTCCTATGGTTCGTAAAGGTACCGTGCGTATGGTTCAAAATAAGGTAGAGCAATAACCCTGTAATGTGCACTACACCTAAAATTTAAAGTACCACGCACTGCACCTGTAACAAATAGTGACACCCACTGCCTCTGAAATAACTATGCACTGCGGTGCTATGCTTCTTAAAGCAGCTTTGCGATCGGTGTAAGATAAGGACCCGTTATAGTGCACTGACCGTGCAATACACTGCACCTGCAGTGCACTACACCTGTAACTGCAATACACTACACCTGACAAATAAGTATGCATTGCGTTCTTATGCTTAGTTAAATTACCGTGAGTATGGAGCAAAATACGGGGCCAAGGCAAAGACATAACCGTGTATTGAACTGCAACTAAAATTTACAGTACCACACACTGCTTGTTAATCATGTACGCACTGTGTTGACATCATCGATGAAACTGCTGTGCAAACGGTTCAAAATATTGAAACTACTGTGCACCAGACGCACTGCATTCCGTCTTTCTGCACTGCATATCCTATCTACCGATAACTGCATAAAACGGAAGTACACAAAGGGTTTCGTTGAAATAATTAGCATTATAGTATCTTTCTATAACACGAAGCGACGCCATCTATCCATTTAAGTACTCCTTTTCCAAATTCCTCTAAAGCTCGTTCCCGTTTCTGCCGCCGCCAAGAAACCAACTCCTAGCCGAACTTCTGCCGCAGCCTTCAATGAAAGATCATCGATTCACCACTCCCGCGTCTTCGGTAAGCAACCAACATCGTATAATTTTTTAGCAAATTGTTTACATTATACAAACATTAGCAAAAACGTTTGCGTGCTTATATTCCTCCAGATCTAAATCAATGTACTGAGATTTATAATGTCCAGATTTTCACAAATATGAGTCCATTAGTATGAGTTAAAGATAGAACAAATTATATCTATATGATGTTGAACTAACACTAAAGTTCTTATACTTTTTTAATGGTATGATGAGAATGTTCATTTGTTTAATTTGACGAACATCAATAGTAGTTTAATTACTAGATTAACCCTACTTATTAGTTCCAGTCTAAATGAACCATATCTACAGAATCAGATTATTAGAAGCAGCATAATTACAAAATATAAGAAAAAATCCAAGCACAAATTATAAATTATTTTATATATGTATAGAGATTTAATAATACACAACTATTTTTATTGCAGAAGAAATGGCGCCATGTCAAGTTTTTTTCCTTCACTTGGTCAAAATTTAGGACATTGAGGCTCGGAATTCACTGTTCGTTTCGTAGAAGGCCGGTTCGAGAATTCACTGGTATATATATACTACGTTTCAATATATATAAATCCATTTCTTAATATTTATTAACATTATAGTCCTCTCCTTCACTAAATCATTCCACAGACTATACCATGCAATCCAAGGTTGCAATTCAATGACATAACTGAACTTGGAGTGAAATTCCAAGCTCTTGGAAAAACATATTATGCTGAAGTCCACAAACAACGCATAATTACTCATATTACCGGTCCAGGTTGGACAAGGTTCGTCACAGAGAACAGGATCGGCACAGGAGCACACCTATTCTTTTCATTGGGAGCTCTAGGTCCAAAGATCACTGTGATATATTTTGATTCTGAAGAAGATAACAACAATAGTGATGATGAAAACAGCAATGTCCAAGTGCTTAATTCTACAATTATTTCCAAGACATGCACCCTTACAGATTCTGAGGAAAATTACTTATTCGATATCTTCCCCTCGGCCAATTCATTTGTAGGGTTGCCATTTGTGACTTGTTTGACAAAAACAAACATTAAACAACAAAATATGGTATGTTTCTAAATTTAACTATATTTATTTGTTTATTGATTTCACATTGGTTTAATACATTCATAATATTATTCCTAAAAACGTCTTCCTTCTATTGCAACTCAGAAACTACCATTAAAGTTCATTTCTACACTTGAAATTGCTAAAGAAGGTCTTGTTGGAGTACGCTTAGGAGCACGTGGTAATGTCAACACCATGGCGTACAAAACAAAAAAAATGGCCGCTTCTCATTCAATAAATACGCATCGAAGAACTTCGTTGAAACTACAAATCTCAGTGTTGGACAAGCAATACTGATTACAGCGAAAAAATATTCACAGTTTAACCCTGAAATGATCTTGTCATGAACATCATTATTCATAATAGCCAGACATTAGCAGAGTCGTCGGAATCAAACTCCAGTTGATAATTTGCTTATTTCTTATGTCTGTTAAGAACATGTACTTGTTTATCTCTTATGTCTATTTACAATTTGCAATGTACGGAAAACGAAATGTTTGTGTCCTGCTGTTATCTCGTTATACTATTATCGGTGCTTAAACTATGCACTGGTTGTTATAAATTCTATGTGGAATCAAATTACCAGAATATAAACAATAGACATTGTGCTCCTGGAGATTTGATTAGTGCACAATATACATATTTAACATGAACATATTGTAATTACAATGGAAAAATAATATTAGATTAAATAATGATTATCTGCTATAAGTGTATAGCCATACAATGGAAAAATATATAACTCAAGCGGTACATGTACAAGCCAAGTTTTTAAAGAACTGCAACATCTACACTGATAGTTTAGCACAACAAGGCCCAGCAGACGGAAACCCTAGAACAACCAAGAATTGTATATAAAGACATACAATGACCACAACTAGTCTCACACAGCTCAGAAGCCGCCACCTTCCATTTTGCAGCATGCTAAGCGGGTCGATGAAAAAATACATGCTTGTAGATGGAATCATAGGTCCAAGAAATATTAGATACAAATCAAATTGTTCAGCTAGAGGTGAAGCCAACCAGAGAATTACATATAGGAAGGGATCTACCAATTCAAGAGCAAATCAATATCGTCAAGTGCATCTGTCATGCCCAAGTCGTTTTACACACCCAAGGTACTACTTTATGTATAAGTTTACTATAAAATAGCGATATACAGGAGTTAATATGCTCTAGATTTATACTAATCTTGCTTATGAGACAAACACCTAACACTGCTACAAAATCTAAAAATAGGTATATTATTTCGGTCACACTATATAAGAAATCCTTTGTACGAGAGGGATATTAGCATGCTTGCAAACCCAGACCTTGAATATCGAGTTGAGAGTTTTACCTGGTAAGAACAAATAACTGAACACTCAAAAAATTATAACTCATATGCTTAAACTAATATATTTGTTTTCTACCTTTGTCTCTACAGGGTGCAACATATTGCAGCATGTCACAATTTGTTCTGCAGTCCGTTGCTGCTATGATATTTTTGTGCACTACATAAGATATATTTTTAATTAAGAGTGTCTTATACAGTGTGACCAAAATATCACATGAAGGTGACGACGATTGGACTACATTATGTACAAATCAAGAATATTAGTCTGTAATACATCGACCGCAATAGAAACAACGAACTAATATGCTACGACTGTGTATTATAACTACACTACCATTATATTCATATATGCCATGCTCTTTATAATGCTACGCGCAGCCTAGTTTAATTTCGAAGCACTGTAACTGCACTTGTTAGCCCGCGTGCACTACCTTATAAATAAATTACTTGCAGTCCTATAGAAAACTGCTTTCGCTTATCCTGCTGGAACACCTCTTTACTTTTGAAGAACTGCCCTATTTATCCTGAGTACACTGGATTACCTAAAGTTACAGTGCACTACACGTGTACACTGGTTTAGATAAGAACCACTACGCTTCTACACTAAATGCACTGCCTGTGAAACCAATTAACCATGGTTTTCTACCAACACAAACAAATATGCAATGACCGTGTACTCTTCCCGCACTGCCATTATTAGAATATATGCACTGCTCTGTGAGTTGATCCAGCCAAATTAGTTTACTATGAGGCACTGCCATATTTAACCCTCGCGTGCACTGCCCTGTACTGCTCAGACTACTTGCACAGCCTTTAATTCGACAATTGCACTATTCTATGTAATGCTGCAGGTACACTGGGTTTTTTCGAAGCACTGCGCTTCTTTAGCCACGTGCACTGCCTAAACTAGAAACAATACTAGCCCCTAACGAATGCGGGACGACCCTGCACACTAAGTACACTGCCCATATAGTCATATATAAAACTGCTTTCTACACCGATAGACACCTATGTACTTTCGAAGAACTGCCTTATTTATCCTGCGTGCACTGCCCTTATTTCGACAATTGCACTGCTCTATGTAATGGTCCAGGTACATTTGTTTCTGTTCGAAGCACTGTGCTTCCTTAGCCACATGCACTACCTTACCTAGAAACTATACTAGCCCCTAATGAATGCGGGACGACCATATACTCTAAGTGCACTACCCTTATAGTCATATAGAAAACTGGTTTCTACACGGATACAAACCTATGTACTTTCGAAGAACTGCCCTATTTATCCTACGTGCACTACCCTTATTTTGACAATTGCATTCCCCTATGTAATGCTGCAGGTACACTGGTTTCTGTTCGAAGCACTGCGCTTTCTCAGCTTTGTACACTGCCTAACCTAGAAACTATACTAGCCCCTAATGAATGCGGGACGACCCCGCACTCTAAGTGCACTGCCCGTATAGTCATATAGAAAACTACTTTCTACACGGATACACACCTATGTACTTTCGAAAAACTGCCCTATGTACTCTAAGTGCACTGCCCGTATAGTCATATCGAAAACTGCTTTCTACATGGATACAAACCTATGTACTTTCAAAGAACTTCCCTATTTATCTTGCGTGCACTACCCTTATTTCGATAATTGCACTGCTCTATGTATTGCTGCAGGTACACTGGTTTCTGTTCGAAGCACTGCGCTTCCTCAGCTTTGTGCACTGCCTAACCTAGAAACTATACTAGCCCCTTATGCATGCGGGACGACTCTGCACTCTAAGTGCACTTCCCGTATAGTCATATAGAAAACTGCTTTCTACACGGATACACACCGATGTACTTTCAAAGAACTGCCCTATTTATCCTGCGTGCATTGCGCTTATTTCGACAATTGCACTGCTCTATGTAATGCTGCGGGTACACTGGTTTCTATTCGAAGCACTACGCTTCCTCAGCCACATGCACTGCCTAACCTAGAAACTATTCTAGCCCCTAACGAATGCCGGCGACCCCGCACTCTAAGTGCACTGCCCGTATAGTCATATAGAAAACAGCTTTCTACACGGATACACACCTATCTACTTTCGAAAAACTACCCTATGTACTCTAAGTGCACTGCCCGTATAGTCATATAGAAAATTGATTTCTACACGTATACACACCTATGTACTTTCGAAGAACTTAACTATTTATCCTCCGTGCACTGCCCTTATTTCGACAATTGCACTACTCTATGCAATGCAGCAGGTACACTGGTTTCTGTTCGAGGTACTGCGCTTCAATAGCTTTGTACATTGCCTAACCTAGAAACTATACTAGGCCTAATGAATGCGGGATGACCCCGCACTCTAAGTGCACTGCCCGTATAGTCATATTGAAAATTGCTTTCTACACGGATACATACCTATGTATTTTCGAAAAACTGTCCTATGTACTCTAAATGCACTGCCTGTATAGTCATATAGAAAACTGCTTTCTACACGGATACAAACCTATGTACTTTCGAAGAACTGCCCTATTTATCCTACGTGCACTGCCCTTATTTCGACAATTGCACTGCTCTATGTAATGCTGCAGGTACACTGGTTTCTGTTTGAAGCACTATGCTTCCTCAGCCACGTGCATTGCCTAACCTAGAAACTATACTAGCCCCTAACGAATGCGGGACGACCCCGAACTCTAATTGCACTGCCCGTATAGTCATATAGAAAATAGCTTTCTACACGGATACACACCTATGTACTTTCGAAAAAATGGCCTATGTACTCTATGTGCACTGCCCGTATAGTCATATAGAAAACTGCTTTCTACACGGATAGACACCTGTGTACTTTTGAAGAACTGTCCTATTTATCCTGTGTGTACTGCCCTTATTTCGACAATTGCACTACTGTATGTAATGTTGCAGGTACACTGGTTTCTGTTCGTAGCACTGCGCTTCCTCAGCCATGTGCACTGCCTAACCTAGAAAAAATACTAGCGCCTAACGAATGCGGGGCGACCCTGCACTCTAAGTGCACTGCCCGTATAGTCATATAGAAAACTGCTTTCTACACGCATACACACCTATGTTCTTTCGAAAAACTGCCCTATGTACTCTAAGTGCACTACCCGTATAGTCATATAGAAAACTGTTTTCTACACGGATACAAACCTATGTACTTTCGAAAAACTGTCATAATTATCCTGCGTGCACTACCCTTACTTCGACAATTGCACTGCTCTATGTAATGTTGCAGGTACACTAGTTTCTGTTCGAAGGACTGCGCTTCCTCAGCTTTGTGCACCGCCTAACCTAGAAACTATACTAGCCCCTAATGAATGCCGGACGACCCCGGACTCTAAGTGCACTGCCCGTATAGTCATATAGAAAACTGCTTTCTACACGGATACACACCTATGTACTTTCGAATAACTGCCATATTTATCGTGCGTGCACTTCCCTTATTTTGACAATTGCACTGCTCTATGAAATGATGCAGGTACACTGGTTTCTGTTCGAAGCACTGCGCTTCCTCAGCCACGTGCACTTCCTAACCTACAAACTATACTAGCCCCTAACGAATGCAGGACGACCCCGCACTCTAAGTGCACTGCCCATATAGTCATACAGAAAACTGCTTTCTACACAGATACATACCTATGTACTTTTGAAAAACTGCCCTATTTATCCTGCGTGCACTTCCCTTATTTTGACAATTGCACTGCTCTATGAAATGCTGCAGGTACACTGGTTTCTGTTCGAAGCAGTGTGCTTCCTCAGCCACGTGCACTGCCTAACCTACAAACTATAGTAGCCCCTAACGAATGCAGGACGACCTCGCACTCTAAGTGCACTGCCCGTATAGTCATATAGAAAACTGCTTTCTACATAGATACACACCTATGTACTTTCGAAAAACTACCCTATGTACTCTAAGTGCATTGCCCGTATAGTCATATAGAAAACTGCTTTCTACACGGATACACACTTATGTACTTTCGAAGAACTTGCCTATTTATCTTGCGTGCACTCCCCTTATTTCGACAATTGCACTGCTCTATGTAATGCTGCAGCTACTTTGGTTTCTGTTCGAAGCACTGCGTTTCTTGTGCCACGTGCACTTCCTAACCTTGAAACTATACTAGCGCCTAACGAATGCGGGACGACACCGCACTCTAAGTGCACTGCCCTATAGTCATATAGAAAACTGCTTTCTACAAGGATACAAACCTATGTACTTTCGAAAAACTGCCCTATGTACTCTAAGTGCACTGGCCGTATAGTCATATAGAAAACTGCTTTCTACACGGATACAAACCTATGTAATTTCGAAGAACTGCCCGATTTATCCTGCCTGCACTGCCCTTATTTCGACAATTGCACTGCTCTATGTAATGTTGCAGGTACACTAGTTTCTGTTCGAACCACTGCGCTTCCTCAGCCACGTGCACTTCCTAACCTACAAACTATACTAGGCCCTAACGAATGCAGGACGATCCCGCACTCTAAGTGCACTGCCTGTATAGTCATATAAAAACTGCTTTCTACACGGATACACACCTATGTACTTTTGAAAAACTGCCCTATGTACTGTAAGTGCACTGCCGTATAGTCATATAGAAAACTGCTTTCTACACGGATACACACCTATGTACTTTCGAAGAACTGCCCTATTTATCTTGCGTGCACTGCCCTTATTTCGACAATTCACTGCTCTATGTAATGCTGCAGCTACTTTGGTTTCTGTTCGAAGCACTGTGTTTCTTGTGCCACGTGCACTGCCTAACCAAGAAACTATACTAGCCCCTAACGAATGCGGGATGACCCTACACTCTAAGTGCACTTCCCGTATAGTCATATAGAAAACTGCTTTCTACAAGGATACACACCTATGTACTTTCGAAAAACTGCCCTATGTACTCTAAGTGCACTGCCCGTATAGTCATATAGAAAACTGCTTTCTACACAGATACAAACCTACGTACTTTCGAAGAACTGCCCTATTTATCCTGCGGGCACTGCCCTTTTTTCGACAATTGCACTGCTCTATGTAATGTTGCAGGTACACTAGTTTCTGTTCGAAGCACTGCGCTTCCTCAGCCACGTGCACTGCATAACCTACAAACTATACTAGCTCCTAACGAATGCAGGACGACCCCGCACTCTAAGTGCACTGCCCATATAGTCATATAGAAAACTGCTTTCTACACGGATACACACCTATGTACTTTTGAAAAACTGCCCTATGTACTCTAAGTGCACTGCCCGTATAGTCATGTAGAAAACTTCTTTATACACGGATACAAACCTATGTAATTTCGAAGAACTGCCCTATTTATCCTGCGTTCACTTCCCTTATTTCGACAATTGCACTTCTCTATGTAATGTTGCAGGTACACTGGTTTCTGTTCGAAGCACTCCGCTTCCTCAGCTTTGTGCACTACCTAACCTGGAAACTATACTAGCCCCTAATGAATGCTAGACGACCCCGCACTCTAAGTGCACTGCCCGTATAGTCATATAGAAAACTGCTTTCTACACGGATACACACCTATGTACTTTCGAAGAACTGCCCTATTTATCCTACGTGCACTGCCCTTATTTCGACATTTGCACTGCTCTATGTAATGCTACAGGTACACTGCTTTCTGGTCGAAGCACTGTGCTTCCTCAGCTTTAGGCACTTCCTAACCTAGAAACTATGCTAGCCCCTGATGAATGCGGGACGACTCCGGACTCTAAGTGCACTTCCCGTATAGTCATATAGAAAACTGCTTTCTACACGGATACACACCGATGTACTTTCAAAGAAGTGTCCTATTTATCCTGCGTGCATTGCGCTTATTTCGACAATTGCAGTGCTCTATGTAATGTTGCGGGTACACTGCTTTCTTTTCGAAGCACTACGCTTCCTCAGCCACATGCACTGCCTAACCTAGAAACTATTCTAGCCCCTAATGATTGCGGGTGACCCCGCACTCTAAGTGCACTGCCCGTATAGTCATATAGAAAACTGCTTTCTACACGGATACACACCTATCTTCTTTCGAAAAACTTCCCTATGTATTCTAAGTGCACTGCCCGTATAGTCATATAGAATGCGGGACGACCCCGCACTCTAAGTGCACTGCCCGTATAGTCATATAGAAAAGTGCTTTCTACAAGGATACACACCTATGTACTTTCGAAGACCTGCCCTATGTACTCTAAGTGCACTTCTCGTAGAGTCATATAGAAAACTGCTTTCTACACGGATACAAACCTATGTACTTTTGAAGAACTGCCCTATTTATCCTGCGTGCTCTTCCCTTATTTTGACAATTGCACTGCTGTATGTAATGCTGCAGGTACACTGGTTTCTGTTCGAAACACTGCGCTTCCTCAGCCACGTGCACTGCCTAACCTAGAAACTATACTAGCCCCTAACGAATGCGGGATAACACCGCACTCTAAGTGCACTGCCCGTATAGTCATATATAAAACTGCTTTCTACACGGATACACACCTATGTACTTTCGAAAAACTGCCCTATGTACTCTAAGTGCACTGCCCATATAGTCATATAGAAAACTGCTTTCTACACGGATATACACATATGTACTTTCGAAGAACTGTCCTATTTATCCTGCGTGCACTGCCCTTATTTTGACAATTGCACTGATGTATGTAATGTTGTAGGTACACTGGTTTCTGTTCGAAGCACTGCGCTTCCTCAGCTTTGTGCACTGCCTAACCTAGAATCTATACTAGCCCCTAACGTATGCGGGGCGACCCCGTACTCTAAGTGCACTGCCCGTATAGTCATATAGAAAACTGCTTTCTACACAGATACACTCCTATGTACTTCCGAAAAACTGCCCTATGTACTCTAAGTGCACTGCCCGTATAGTCATATAGAAAACTTCTTTCTACACGGATACACACCTATGTACTTTCGAAGAACTTCCCTATTTATCTTGCATACACTGCCCTTATTTCGACAATTGCACTGCTCTATGTAATGCTGCAGGTACACTGGATTCTTTTCGAAGCACTGCGCTTCCTCAGCCACGTGCACTGCCTATCCTAGAAACTATACTAGCCCCTAACGAATGTGGGATGACCCCGCACTCTAAGTGCACTCCCGTATAGTCATATAGAAAACTTCTTTCTACACGGATACACACCTATGTACTTTCAAAAAACTGCCCTATGTACGCTAAGTGCACTGCCCGTATAGTCATATAGAAAACTGCTTTTCTACACGGATACAAACCTATGTACTTTTGAAAAACTGCCCTATTTATCCTCCGTGCACTGCCCTTATTTCGACAATTGCACTGCTCTATGTAATGCTTCAGGTACACTGGTTTCTATTCGAAGCACTACGCTTCCTCAGCTTTGTGCACTGCCTAACCTAGAAACTATACTAGCCCCTAACGAATGCGGGACGACCCCGCACTCTAAGTGCACTGCCCGTATAGTCATATAGAAACTGCTTTCTACAAGGATACACACCTATGTACTTTCGCAGACCTGCCCTATGTACTCTAAGTGCACTGCCCGTATAGTCATATAGAAAACTGCTTTCTACACGGATACAAACCTATGTACTTTGGAGGAACTGCCCTATATATCGTGCGTGCACTGCCCTTATTTCGACAATTGCACTGCTCTATGTAATGCTGCAGATACACTGGATTCTGTTCGAAGCACTGCGCTTCCTCAGCCACGTGCACTGCCTATCCTAGAAACTATACTAGCCCCTAACGAATGCGGGATGACCCGGCACTCTAAGTGCACTGCCGTATAGTCATATAGAAAACTGCTTTCTACATGGATACACACCTATGTACTTTCGAAAAACTGCCCTATGTACTCTAAGTGCACTTCCCGTATAGTCATATAGAAAACTGCTTTCTACACGGATACAAACCTATGTATTTTCGAAAAACTGCCCTATTTATCCTCCGTGCACTGCCCTTATTTTGACAATTGCACTGCTCTATGTAATGCTTCAGGTACACTGGTTTCTGTTCGAAGCACTACGCTTCCTCAGCTTTGTGCACTGCCTAACCTAGAAACTATACTAGTCCCTAATGAATGCGGGACGACCCCGCAGTCTTAGTGCACTGCCGGTATAGTCATATAGAAAATTGCTTTCTACACGGATACACACCAATGTACTTTCGAAAAACTACCCTATGTACTCTAAGTGCTATGCCCGTATAGTCATATAGAAAACTGATTTCTACACGGATACAAACCTATGTACTTTCGAAGAACTGCCATATTTATCCTGCGTGCACTGCCCTTATTTCGACAATTGCACTTCTCTATGTAATGTTGCAGGTACATTGGATTCTGGTCGAAGCACTACGCATCCTCAGCTTTGTGCACTGCCTAAACTAGAAACTATACTAGCCCCTAATGAATGCGGGACGACCCCGCACTCTAAGTGCACTGCTCGTATAGTCATATATAAAACTGCATTCAACACGGATACACACCTATGTATTTTTGAAGAACTGCTCTATTTATCCTGCATGCACTGCCCTTATTTCGACAATTGCATTGCTCTATGTAATGCTGCAGGTACACTGGTTTCTGTTCGAGGTACTGCGGTTCCTCAGCCACGTGCACTACCTATCCTAGAAACTATACTAGCCCCTAACGAATGCAGTACGACCCCGCCCTCTAAGTGCACTGCCCGTATAGTCATATAGAAAACTACTTTCTACACGGATACACAACTATGTACTTTGAAAACTGCCCTATGTACTCTAAGTGCACTGCCCGTATATCATATAGAAAACTGCTTTCTACACGGATACACACCTATGTACTTTCGAAGAACTGCCCTATTTATCCTACGTGCATTGCCCTTTTGACAATTGCACTGCTCTATGTAATGCTGTAGGTACACTGGTTTCTGTTCGAAGCACTATGCTTCCTCAGCCACGTGCACTGCCTAACCTAGCAACTATATTAGCCCCTAACGAATGCGGGACGACCCCGCACTCTAAGTGCACTACCCGTATAGTCATATAGAAAACAGCTTTCTACACGGATACACACCTATGTACTTTCGAAAAACTGCCCTATGTACTCTAAGTGCGTTGCCCGTATAGTCATATAGAAAACTGCTTTCTACACGGATATACACCTATGTTCTTTCGAAGAACTGTCCTATTTATCGTGTGTGCTCTGCCCTTATTTCGAAAATTGCACTGCTGTATGTAATGCTGCAGGTACACTGGTTTCTGTTCGAAGCACTGCGCTTCCTCAGCCACGTGCAGTGCCTAACCTAGAAACTATACTAGCGCCTAACGAATGCGGGGCGACCCCACACTCTAAGTGCACTGCTCGTATAGTCATATAGAAAACTGCTTTCTACACGGATACACACCTATGTACTTTCGAAAAACGGTCCTATGTACTCTAAGTGCACTACCCGTATAGTCATATAGAAAACTGCTTTCTACATGGATACAAACCTATGTACTTTCGAAAAACTGTCCTATTTATCCTGCGTGCACTACCCTTATTTCGACAATTGCACTGCTCTATGTAAATTTGCAGGTACACTAGTTTCTGTTCGAAGCACTACGCTTCATGAGCTTTGTGCACTACCTAACCTAGAAACTATACTAGCCCCTAATGAATGCGAGACGACCCCGCACTCTAAGTGCACTGCCCGTATAGTCATATAGAAAACTGCTTTCTACATGGAAACAAACCTATGTACTTTCAAAGAACTGTCGTATTTATCCTACGTGCACTGCCCTTATTTCGACAATTGCACTTCTCTATGTAATGTTGCGGGTATACTATTTCTGTTCGAAGCACTGCGCTTCCTCTGCTTTGGGCACTGCCTAACCTAGAAACTATACTAGCCACTAATGAATGCGGGACGACCCCGCACTCTAACTGCACTGCCCGTATAGTCATATAGAAAACTGCTTTCTACACGGATACACACCTATGTACTTTCGATGAACTGCCCTATTTATTCTGCGTGCACTTCCCTTATTTTGACAATTGCACTGCTCTATGAAATGCTGCAGGTACACTGGTTTCTGTTCGAAGCACTGCGCTTCCTCAGCCACGTGCACTGCCTAACGTACAAACTATACTAGCCCCTAACGAATGCAGGACGACCCCACACTCTAAGTGCACTGCCCGTATAGTCATATAGAAAACTGCTTCTACATAGATACACACCTATGTACTTTCGAAAAACTGCCCTATGTACTCTAAGTGCACTGCCCGTATAGTCATATAGAAAACTGCATTCTACACGGATACACACCTATGTACTTTCGAAGAAATGCCCTATTTATCTAGTGTGCACTGCCCTTATTTCGACAATTGCACTGCTCTATATAATGACGCAGCTACTTTGGTTTCTGTTCGAAGCACTGCGTTTCTTGTGCAACGTGCACTGCCTAACCTAGAAACTATACTAGCCCCTAACGAATGCGGGATGACCCCGCACTCTAAGTGCACTGCCCGTATAGTCATATAGAAAACTGCTTTCTACAAGGATACACACCTATGTACTTTCGAAGACCTGCCCTATGTACTCTAAGTGCACTTCCCGTAGAGTCATATAGAAAACTGCTTTCTACACGGATACAAACCTATGTACTTTTGAAGAACAACCCTATTTATCCTGCGTGCTCTTCCCTTATTTTGACAATTGCACTGCTGTATGTAATGCTGCAGGTACACTGGTTTCTGTTCGAAACACTGCGCTTCCTCAGCCACGCGCACTTCCTAACCTAGAAACTATACTAGCCCCTAACGAATGCGGGACAATACCGCACTCTAAGTGCACTGCCCGTATAGTCATATATAAAACTGCTTTCTACACGGATACACACCTATGTACTTTCAAAAAACTGCCCTATGTACTCTAAGTGCACTGCCCGTATAGTCATATAGAAAACTGCTTTCTACACGGATATACACATATGTACTTTCGAAGAACTGTCCTATTTATCCTGCGTGCACTGCCGTTATTTTGACAATTGCACTGATGTATGTAATGTTGTAGGTACACTGGTTTCTGTTCGAAGCACTGCGCTTCCTCAGCTTTGTGCACTGCCTAACCTAGAATCTATACTAGCCCCTAACGTATGCGGGGCGACCCCGCACTCTAAGTGCACTGCCCGTATAGTCATATAGAAAACTGCTTTCTACACAGATACACTCCTATGTACTTTCGAAAAACTGCCCTATGTACTCTAAGTGCACTGCCCGTATAGTCATATAGAAAACTGCTTTCTACACGGATACACACCTATGTACTTTCGAAGAACTGCCCTAGTTAGCTTGCGTGCACTGCCCTTATTTCGACAATTGCACTACTGTATGTAATGCTGCAGCTACTTTGGTTTCTGTTCGAAGCACTGCGTTTCTTGTGCCACGTGCACTTCCTAACCTAGAAACTATACTAGCCCCTAACGAATGCGGGACGACCCCGCACTCTAAGTGCACTGCCCGTATAGTCATATAGAAAACTGCTTTCTACAAGGATACACACCTATGTACTTTCAAAGACCTGCCCTATGTACTCTTAGTGCACTGCTCGTATAGTCATACAGAAAACTGCTTTCTACACGGATACAAACCTATGTACTTTCGAAGAACTGCCCTATTTATCCTGCGTGGTCTGCCCTTATTTTGACAATTGCACTGCTGTATGTAATGCTGCAGGTACACTGGTTTCTGTTCGGAACACTGCGCTTCCTCAGCCACGTGCACTGCCTAACCTAGAAACTATACTAGCCCTAACGAATGCGGGACAACACCGCACTCTAAGTGCACTGCCCGTATAGTCATATAGAAAACTGCTTTCTACACGGATACACACCTATGTACTTTCGAAAAACTGCCCTATGTACTCTAAGTGCACTGCCCGTATAGTCATATAGAAAACTGCTTTCTACACGGATATACACATATGTACTTTCGAAGAACTGCCCTATTTATCCTGCGTGCACTACCCTTATTTCGACAATTGCACTGATGTATATAATGTTGTAGGTACACTGGTTTTTGTTCGAAGCACTGCACTTCCTCAGCTTTGTGCACTGCCTAACCTAGAAACTATACTAGCCCCTAACGTATGCGGGGCGACCCCGCACTCTAAGTGCACTGCCTGTATAGTCATATAGAAAACTGCTTTCTAGACGGATACACACCTATGTACTTTCGAAAATCTGCCCTATGTACTCTAAGTGCACTGCCCGTATAGTCATATAGAAAACTGCTTTCTACAAGGATACACACCTATGTACTTTCGAAGACCTGTCCTATGTACTCTAAGTGCACTGCCCGTATAGTCATATAGAAAACTGCTTTCTACACGGATACAAACCTATGTACTTTCGAAGAACTGCCCTATTTATCCTGCGTTCTCTGCCCTTCTTTTGACAATTGCACTGCTGTATGTAATGCTGCAGGTACACTGGTTTCTGTTCGAAACACTGCGCTTCCTCAGCCACGTGCACTGCCTAACCTAGAAACTATACTAGCCCGTAACGAATGCGGGACAACACCGCACTCTAAGTGCACTGCCTGTATAGTCATATAGAATACTGCTTTCTACACGGATACACACCTATGTACTTTCGAAAAACTGCCCTATGTACTCTAAGTGCACTGCCCGTATAGTCATATAGAAAACGGCTATCTACACGGATATACACATATGTACTTTCGAAGAACTGTCCTATTTATCCTGCGTGCACTGCCCTTATTTCGACATTTGCACTGATGTATGTAATGTTGTAGGTACACTGGTTTCTGTTCGAAGCACTGCGGTTCCTCAGCTTTGTGCACTGCCTAACCTAGAATCTATACTAGCCCCTAATGTATGCGGGGCGACCCCGCACTCTAAGTGCACTGCCCGTATAGTCATATAGAAAACTGCTTTCTACACAGATACACACCTATGTACTTTCGAAAAACTGCCCTATGTACTCTAAGTGCACTGCCCGTATAGTCATATAGAAAACTGCTTTCTACACAGATACACACCTATGTACTTTCGAAGAACTGCCCTATTTATCTTGCGTGCACTGCCCTTATTTTGACAATTGCACTGCTCTATGTAATGCTGCAGCTACTTTCGTTTCTGTTCGAAGCACTGCGCTTCCTCAGCCACGTGCACTGCCTAACCTAGAAACTATACTAGCTCCTAACGAATGCAGGACGACCCCGCACTCTAAGTGCACTGCCCGTATAGTCATATAGAAAACTGCTTTCTACACGGATATACACATATGTACTTTCGAAGAACTGTCCTATTTATCCTGCGTGCACTGCCGTTATTTTGACAATTGCACTGATGTATGTAATGTTGTAGGTACACTGGTTTCTGTTCGAAGCACTGCGCTTCCTCAGCTTTGTGCACTGCCTAACCTAGAATCTATACTAGCCCCTAACGTATGCGGGGCGACCCCGCACTCTAAGTGCACTGCCCGTATAGTCATATAGAAAACTGCTTTCTACACAGATACACTCCTATGTACTTTCGAAAAACTGCCCTATGTACTCTAAGTGCACTGCCCGTATAGTCATATAGAAAACTGCTTTCTACACGGATACACACCTATGTACTTTCGAAGAACTGCCCTAGTTAGCTTGCGTGCACTGCCCTTATTTCGACAATTGCACTACTGTATGTAATGCTGCAGCTACTTTGGTTTCTGTTCGAAGCACTGCGTTTCTTGTGCCACGTGCACTTCCTAACCTAGAAACTATACTAGCCCCTAACGAATGCGGGACGACCCCGCACTCTAAGTGCACTGCCCGTATAGTCATATAGAAAACTGCTTTCTACAAGGATACACACCTATGTACTTTCAAAGACCTGCCCTATGTACTCTTAGTGCACTGCTCGTATAGTCATACAGAAAACTGCTTTCTACACGGATACAAACCTATGTACTTTCGAAGAACTGCCCTATTTATCCTGCGTGGTCTGCCCTTATTTTGACAATTGCACTGCTGTATGTAATGCTGCAGGTACACTGGTTTCTGTTCGGAACACTGCGCTTCCTCAGCCACGTGCACTGCCTAACCTAGAAACTATACTAGCCCTAACGAATGCGGGACAACACCGCACTCTAAGTGCACTGCCCGTATAGTCATATAGAAAACTGCTTTCTACACGGATACACACCTATGTACTTTCGAAAAACTGCCCTATGTACTCTAAGTGCACTGCCCGTATAGTCATATAGAAAACTGCTTTCTACACGGATATACACATATGTACTTTCGAAGAACTGCCCTATTTATCCTGCGTGCACTACCCTTATTTCGACAATTGCACTGATGTATGTAATGTTGTAGGTACACTGGTTTTTGTTCGAAGCACTGCACTTCCTCAGCTTTGTGCACTGCCTAACCTAGAAACTATACTAGCCCCTAACGTATGCGGGGCGACCCCGCACTCTAAGTGCACTGCCTGTATAGTCATATAGAAAACTGCTTTCTAGACGGATACACACCTATGTACTTTCGAAAATCTGCCCTATGTACTCTAAGTGCACTGCCCGTATAGTCATATAGAAAACTGCTTTCTACAAGGATACACACCTATGTACTTTCGAAGACCTGTCCTATGTACTCTAAGTGCACTGCCCGTATAGTCATATAGAAAACTGCTTTCTACACGGATACAAACCTATGTACTTTCGAAGAACTGCCCTATTTATCCTGCGTTCTCTGCCCTTCTTTTGACAATTGCACTGCTGTATGTAATGCTGCAGGTACACTGGTTTCTGTTCGAAACACTGCGCTTCCTCAGCCACGTGCACTGCCTAACCTAGAAACTATACTAGCCCGTAACGAATGCGGGACAACACCGCACTCTAAGTGCACTGCCTGTATAGTCATATAGAATACTGCTTTCTACACGGATACACACCTATGTACTTTCGAAAAACTGCCCTATGTACTCTAAGTGCACTGCCCGTATAGTCATATAGAAAACGGCTATCTACACGGATATACACATATGTACTTTCGAAGAACTGTCCTATTTATCCTGCGTGCACTGCCCTTATTTCGACATTTGCACTGATGTATGTAATGTTGTAGGTACACTGGTTTCTGTTCGAAGCACTGCGGTTCCTCAGCTTTGTGCACTGCCTAACCTAGAATCTATACTAGCCCCTAATGTATGCGGGGCGACCCCGCACTCTAAGTGCACTGCCCGTATAGTCATATAGAAAACTGCTTTCTACACAGATACACACCTATGTACTTTCGAAAAACTGCCCTATGTACTCTAAGTGCACTGCCCGTATAGTCATATAGAAAACTGCTTTCTACACAGATACACACCTATGTACTTTCGAAGAACTGCCCTATTTATCTTGCGTGCACTGCCCTTATTTTGACAATTGCACTGCTCTATGTAATGCTGCAGCTACTTTCGTTTCTGTTCGAAGCACTGCGCTTCCTCAGCCACGTGCACTGCCTAACCTAGAAACTATACTAGCTCCTAACGAATGCAGGACGACCCCGCACTCTAAGTGCACTGCCCATATAGTCATATAGAAAACTGCTTTCTACACGGATACACACCTATGTACTTTTGAAAAACTGCCCTATGTACTCTAAGTGCACTGCCCGTATAGTCATGTAGAAAACTTCTTTATACACGGATACAAACCTATGTAATTTCGAAGAACTGCCCTATTTATCCTGCGTTCACTTCCCTTATTTCGACAATTGCACTTCTCTATGTAATGTTGCAGGTACACTGGTTTCTGTTCGAAGCACTCCGCTTCCTCAGCTTTGTGCACTACCTAACCTGGAAACTATACTAGCCCCTAATGAATGCTAGACGACCCCGCACTCTAAGTGCACTGCCCGTATAGTCATATAGAAAACTGCTTTCTACACGGATACACACCTATGTACTTTCGAAGAACTGCCCTATTTATCCTACGTGCACTGCCCTTATTTCGACATTTGCACTGCTCTATGTAATGCTACAGGTACACTGCTTTCTGGTCGAAGCACTGTGCTTCCTCAGCTTTAGGCACTTCCTAACCTAGAAACTATGCTAGCCCCTGATGAATGCGGGACGACTCCGGACTCTAAGTGCACTTCCCGTATAGTCATATAGAAAACTGCTTTCTACACGGATACACACCGATGTACTTTCAAAGAAGTGTCCTATTTATCCTGCGTGCATTGCGCTTATTTCGACAATTGCAGTGCTCTATGTAATGTTGCGGGTACACTGCTTTCTTTTCGAAGCACTACGCTTCCTCAGCCACATGCACTGCCTAACCTAGAAACTATTCTAGCCCCTAATGATTGCGGGTGACCCCGCACTCTAAGTGCACTGCCCGTATAGTCATATAGAAAACTGCTTTCTACACGGATACACACCTATCTTCTTTCGAAAAACTTCCCTATGTATTCTAAGTGCACTGCCCGTATAGTCATATAGAATGCGGGACGACCCCGCACTCTAAGTGCACTGCCCGTATAGTCATATAGAAAAGTGCTTTCTACAAGGATACACACCTATGTACTTTCGAAGACCTGCCCTATGTACTCTAAGTGCACTTCCCGTAGAGTCATATAGAAAACTGCTTTCTACACGGATACAAACCTATGTACTTTTGAAGAACTGCCCTATTTATCCTGCGTGCTCTTCCCTTATTTTGACAATTGCACTGCTGTATGTAATGCTGCAGGTACACTGGTTTCTGTTCGAAACACTGCGCTTCCTCAGCCACGTGCACTGCCTAACCTAGAAACTATACTAGCCCCTAACGAATGCGGGATAACACCGCACTCTAAGTGCACTGCCCGTATAGTCATATATAAAACTGCTTTCTACACGGATACACACCTATGTACTTTCGAAAAACTGCCCTATGTACTCTAAGTGCACTGCCCATATAGTCATATAGAAAACTGCTTTCTACACGGATATACACATATGTACTTTCGAAGAACTGTCCTATATATCCTGCGTGCACTGCCCTTATTTTGACAATTGCACTGATGTATGTAATGTTGTAGGTACACTGGTTTCTGTTCGAAGCACTGCGCTTCCTCAGCTTTGTGCACTGCCTAACCTAGAATCTATACTAGCCCCTAACATATGCGGGGCGACCCCGTACTCTAAGTGCACTGCCCGTATAGTCATATAGAAAACTGCTTTCTACACAGATACACTCCTATGTACTTCCGAAAAACTGCCCTATGTACTCTAAGTGCACTGCCCGTATAGTCATATAGAAAACTTCTTTCTACACGGATACACACCTATGTACTTTCGAAGAACTGCCCTATTTATCTTGCATGCACTGCCCTTATTTCGACAATTGCACTGCTCTATGTAATGCTGCAGGTACACTGGATTCTTTTCGAAGCACTGCGCTTCCTCAGCCACGTGCACTGCCTATCCTAGAAACTATACTAGCCCCTAACGAATGTGGGATGACCCCGCACTCTAAGTGCACTCCCGTATAGTCATATAGAAAACTTCTTTCTACACGGATACACACCTATGTACTTTCAAAAAACTGCCCTATGTACGCTAAGTGCACTGCCCGTATAGTCATATAGAAAACTGCTTTTCTACACGGATACAAACCTATGTACTTTTGAAAAACTGCCCTATTTATCCTCCGTGCACTGCCCTTATTTCGACAATTGCACTGCTCTATGTAATGCTTCAGGTACACTGGTTTCTATTCGAAGCACTACGCTTCCTCAGCTTTGTGCACTGCCTAACCTAGAAACTATACTAGCCCCTAACGAATGCGGGACGACCCCGCACTCTAAGTGCACTGCCCGTATAGTCATATAGAAACTGCTTTCTACAAGGATACACACCTATGTACTTTCGCAGACCTGCCCTATGTACTCTAAGTGCACTGCCCGTATAGTCATATAGAAAACTGCTTTCTACACGGATACAAACCTATGTACTTTGGAGGAACTGCCCTATATATCGTGCGTGCACTGCCCTTATTTCGACAATTGCACTGCTCTATGTAATGCTGCAGATACACTGGATTCTGTTCGAAGCACTGCGCTTCCTCAGCCACGTGCACTGCCTATCCTAGAAACTATACTAGCCCCTAACGAATGCGGGATGACCCGGCACTCTAAGTGCACTGCCGTATAGTCATATAGAAAACTGCTTTCTACATGGATACACACCTATGTACTTTCGAAAAACTGCCCTATGTACTCTAAGTGCACTTCCCGTATAGTCATATAGAAAACTGCTTTCTACACGGATACAAACCTATGTATTTTCGAAAAACTGCCCTATTTATCCTCCGTGCACTGCCCTTATTTTGACAATTGCACTGCTCTATGTAATGCTTCAGGTACACTGGTTTCTATTCGAAGCACTACGCTTCCTCAGCTTTGTGCACTGCCTAACCTAGAAACTATACTAGTCCCTAATGAATGCGGGACGACCCCGCAGTCTTAGTGCACTGCCGGTATAGTCATATAGAAAATTGCTTTCTACACGGATACACACCAATGTACTTTCGAAAAACTACCCTATGTACTCTAAGTGCTATGCCCGTATAGTCATATAGAAAACTGATTTCTACACGGATACAAACCTATGTACTTTCGAAGAACTGCCATATTTATCCTGCGTGCACTGCCCTTATTTCGACAATTGCACTTCTCTATGTAATGTTGCAGGTACATTGGATTCTGGTCGAAGCACTACGCATCCTCAGCTTTGTGCACTGCCTAAACTAGAAACTATACTAGCCCCTAATGAATGCGGGACGACCCCGCACTCTAAGTGCACTGCTCGTATAGTCATATATAAAACTGCATTCAACACGGATACACACCTATGTATTTTTGAAGAACTGCTCTATTTATCCTGCATGCACTGCCCTTATTTCGACAATTGCATTGCTCTATGTAATGCTGCAGGTACACTGGTTTCTGTTCGAGGTACTGCGGTTCCTCAGCCACGTGCACTACCTATCCTAGAAACTATACTAGCCCCTAACGAATGCAGTACGACCCCGCCCTCTAAGTGCACTGCCCGTATAGTCATATAGAAAACTACTTTCTACACGGATACACAACTATGTACTTTGAAAACTGCCCTATGTACTCTAAGTGCACTGCCCGTATATCATATAGAAAACTGCTTTCTACACGGATACACACCTATGTACTTTCGAAGAACTGCCCTATTTATCCTACGTGCATTGCCCTTTTGACAATTGCACTGCTCTATGTAATGCTGTAGGTACACTGGTTTCTGTTCGAAGCACTATGCTTCCTCAGCCACGTGCACTGCCTAACCTAGCAACTATATTAGCCCCTAACGAATGCGGGACGACCCCGCACTCTAAGTGCACTACCCGTATAGTCATATAGAAAACAGCTTTCTACACGGATACACACCTATGTACTTTCGAAAAACTGCCCTATGTACTCTAAGTGCGTTGCCCGTATAGTCATATAGAAAACTGCTTTCTACACGGATATACACCTATGTTCTTTCGAAGAACTGTCCTATTTATCGTGTGTGCTCTGCCCTTATTTCGAAAATTGCACTGCTGTATGTAATGCTGCAGGTACACTGGTTTCTGTTCGAAGCACTGCGCTTCCTCAGCCACGTGCAGTGCCTAACCTAGAAACTATACTAGCGCCTAACGAATGCGGGGCGACCCCACACTCTAAGTGCACTGCTCGTATAGTCATATAGAAAACTGCTTTCTACACGGATACACACCTATGTACTTTCGAAAAACGGCCCTATGTACTCTAAGTGCACTACCCGTATAGTCATATAGAAAACTGCTTTCTACATGGATACAAACCTATGTACTTTCGAAAAACTGTCCTATTTATCCTGCGTGCACTACCCTTATTTCGACAATTGCACTGCTCTATGTAAATTTGCAGGTACACTAGTTTCTGTTCGAAGCACTACGCTTCATGAGCTTTGTGCACTACCTAACCTAGAAACTATACTAGCCCCTAATGAATGCGGGACGACCCCGCACTCTAAGTGCACTGCCCGTATAGTCATATAGAAAACTGCTTTCTACATGGAAACAAACCTATGTACTTTCAAAGAACTGTCGTATTTATCCTACGTGCACTGCCCTTATTTCGACAATTGCACTTCTCTATGTAATGTTGCGGGTATACTATTTCTGTTCGAAGCACTGCGCTTCCTCTGCTTTGGGCACTGCCTAACCTAGAAACTATACTAGCCACTAATGAATGCGGGACGACCCCGCACTCTAACTGCACTGCCCGTATAGTCATATAGAAAACTGCTTTCTACACGGATACACACCTATGTACTTTCGATGAACTGCCCTATTTATTCTGCGTGCACTTCCCTTATTTTGACAATTGCACTGCTCTATGAAATGCTGCAGGTACACTGGTTTCTGTTCGAAGCACTGCGCTTCCTCAGCCACGTGCACTGCCTAACGTACAAACTATACTAGCCCCTAACGAATGCAGGACGACCCCACACTCTAAGTGCACTGCCCGTATAGTCATATAGAAAACTGCTTCTACATAGATACACACCTATGTACTTTCGAAAAACTGCCCTATGTACTCTAAGTGCACTGCCTGTATAGTCATATAGAAAACTGCATTCTACACGGATACACACCTATGTACTTTCGAAGAAATGCCCTATTTATCTAGTGTGCACTGCCCTTATTTCGACAATTGCACTGCTCTATATAATGACGCAGCTACTTTGGTTTCTGTTCGAAGCACTGCGTTTCTTGTGCAACGTGCACTGCCTAACCTAGAAACTATACTAGCCCCTAACGAATGCGGGATGACCCCGCACTCTAAGTGCACTGCCCGTATAGTCATATAGAAAACTGCTTTCTACAAGGATACACACCTATGTACTTTCGAAGACCTGCCCTATGTACTCTAAGTGCACTTCCCGTAGAGTCATATAGAAAACTGCTTTCTACACGGATACAAACCTATGTACTTTTGAAGAACAACCCTATTTATCCTGCGTGCTCTTCCCTTATTTTGACAATTGCACTGCTGTATGTAATGCTGCAGGTACACTGGTTTCTGTTCGAAACACTGCGCTTCCTCAGCCACGTGCACTTCCTAACCTAGAAACTATACTAGCCCCTAACGAATGCGGGACAATACCGCACTCTAAGTGCACTGCCCGTATAGTCATATATAAAACTGCTTTCTACACGGATACACACCTATGTACTTTCAAAAAACTGCCCTATGTACTCTAAGTGCACTGCCCGTATAGTCATATAGAAAACTGCTTTCTACACGGATATACACATATGTACTTTCGAAGAACTGTCCTATTTATCCTGCGTGCACTGCCGTTATTTTGACAATTGCACTGATGTATGTAATGTTGTAGGTACACTGGTTTCTGTTCGAAGCACTGCGCTTCCTCAGCTTTGTGCACTGCCTAACCTAGAATCTATACTAGCCCCTAACGTATGCGGGGCGACCCCGCACTCTAAGTGCACTGCCCGTATAGTCATATAGAAAACTGCTTTCTACACAGATACACTCCTATGTACTTTCGAAAAACTGCCCTATGTACTCTAAGTGCACTGCCCGTATAGTCATATAGAAAACTGCTTTCTACACGGATACACACCTATGTACTTTCGAAGAACTGCCCTAGTTAGCTTGCGTGCACTGCCCTTATTTCGACAATTGCACTACTGTATGTAATGCTGCAGCTACTTTGGTTTCTGTTCGAAGCACTGCGTTTCTTGTGCCACGTGCACTTCCTAACCTAGAAACTATACTAGCCCCTAACGAATGCGGGACGACCCCGCACTCTAAGTGCACTGCCCGTATAGTCATATAGAAAACTGCTTTCTACAAGGATACACACCTATGTACTTTCAAAGACCTGCCCTATGTACTCTTAGTGCACTGCTCGTATAGTCATACAGAAAACTGCTTTCTACACGGATACAAACCTATGTACTTTCGAAGAACTGCCCTATTTATCCTGCGTGGTCTGCCCTTATTTTGACAATTGCACTGCTGTATGTAATGCTGCAGGTACACTGGTTTCTGTTCGGAACACTGCGCTTCCTCAGCCACGTGCACTGCCTAACCTAGAAACTATACTAGCCCTAACGAATGCGGGACAACACCGCACTCTAAGTGCACTGCCCGTATAGTCATATAGAAAACTGCTTTCTACACGGATACACACCTATGTACTTTCGAAAAACTGCCCTATGTACTCTAAGTGCACTGCCCGTATAGTCATATAGAAAACTGCTTTCTACACGGATATACACATATGTACTTTCGAAGAACTGCCCTATTTATCCTGCGTGCACTACCCTTATTTCGACAATTGCACTGATGTATGTAATGTTGTAGGTACACTGGTTTTTGTTCGAAGCACTGCACTTCCTCAGCTTTGTGCACTGCCTAACCTAGAAACTATACTAGCCCCTAACGTATGCGGGGCGACCCCGCACTCTAAGTGCACTGCCTGTATAGTCATATAGAAAACTGCTTTCTAGACGGATACACACCTATGTACTTTCGAAAATCTGCCCTATGTACTCTAAGTGCACTGCCCGTATAGTCATATAGAAAACTGCTTTCTACAAGGATACACACCTATGTACTTTCGAAGACCTGTCCTATGTACTCTAAGTGCACTGCCCGTATAGTCATATAGAAAACTGCTTTCTACACGGATACAAACCTATGTACTTTCGAAGAACTGCCCTATTTATCCTGCGTTCTCTGCCCTTCTTTTGACAATTGCACTGCTGTATGTAATGCTGCAGGTACACTGGTTTCTGTTCGAAACACTGCGCTTCCTCAGCCACGTGCACTGCCTAACCTAGAAACTATACTAGCCCGTAACGAATGCGGGACAACACCGCACTCTAAGTGCACTGCCTGTATAGTCATATAGAATACTGCTTTCTACACGGATACACACCTATGTACTTTCGAAAAACTGCCCTATGTACTCTAAGTGCACTGCCCGTATAGTCATATAGAAAACGGCTATCTACACGGATATACACATATGTACTTTCGAAGAACTGTCCTATTTATCCTGCGTGCACTGCCCTTATTTCGACATTTGCACTGATGTATGTAATGTTGTAGGTACACTGGTTTCTGTTCGAAGCACTGCGGTTCCTCAGCTTTGTGCACTGCCTAACCTAGAATCTATACTAGCCCCTAATGTATGCGGGGCGACCCCGCACTCTAAGTGCACTGCCCGTATAGTCATATAGAAAACTGCTTTCTACACAGATACACACCTATGTACTTTCGAAAAACTGCCCTATGTACTCTAAGTGCACTGCCCGTATAGTCATATAGAAAACTGCTTTCTACACAGATACACACCTATGTACTTTCGAAGAACTGCCCTATTTATCTTGCGTGCACTGCCCTTATTTTGACAATTGCACTGCTCTATGTAATGCTGCAGCTACTTTCGTTTCTGTTCGAAGCACTGCGTTTCTTGTGCCACGTGCACTGCCTAACCTAGAAACTATACTAGCCCCTAACGAATGCGGGACGACCCCGCACTCTAAGTGCACTGCCCGTATAGTCATATAGAAAACTGCTTTCTACAAGGATACACACCTATGTACTTTCGAAGACCTGCCCTATGTACTCTAAGTGCACTTCCCATAGAGTCATATAGAAAACTGCTTTCTACACGGATACAAACCTATGTAGTTTTGAAGAACTGCCCTATTTATCCTGCGTGCTCTTCCCTTATTTTGACAATTGCACTGCTGTATGTAATGCTGCAGGTACACTGGTTTCTGTTCGAAACACTGCGCTTCCTCAGCCACGTGCACTGCCTAACCTAGAAACTATACTAGCCCCTAACGAATGCGGGACAACACCACACTCTAAGTGCACTGCCCGTATACTCATATAGAAAACTGCTTTGTACACGGATACACACCTATGTACTTTCGAAAAACTGCCCTATGTACTCTAAGTGCACTGCCCATATACTCATATAGAAAACTGCTTTCTACACGGATATACACATATGTACTTTTGAAGAACTGTCCTATTTATCCTGCGTGCACTGCCGTTATTTTGACAATTGCACTGATGTATGTAATGTTGTAGGTACACTGGTTTCTCTTCGAAGCACTGCGCTTCCTCAGCTTTGTGCACTGCCTAACCTAGAATCTATACTAGCCCCTAACGTATGCGGGGCGACCCCGCACTCTAAGTGCACTGCCTGTATAGTCATATAGAAATTGCTTTCTACACAGATACACACCTATGTACTTTCGAAAAACTTCCCTATGTACTCTAAGTGCACTGCCCGTATAGTCATATAGAAAACTGCTTTCTACACAGATACACACCTATGTACTTTCGAAGAACTGCCCTATTTATCTTGCGTGCACTGCCCTTATTTTGACAATTGCACTGCTCTATGTAATGCTGCAGCTACTTTGGTTTCTGTTCGAAGCACTGCGTTTCTTGTGCCACGTGCACTGCCTAACCTAGAAACTATACTAGCCCCTAACGAATGCGGGACGACCCCGCACTCTAAGTGCACTGCCCGTATAGTCATATAGAAAACTGGTTTCTACAAGGATACACACCTATGTACTTTCGAAGACCTGCCCTATGTACTCTAAGTGCACTTCCCATAGAGTCATATAGAAAACTGCTTTCTACACGGATACAAACCTATGTAGTTTTGAAGAACTGCCCTATTTATCCTGCGTGCTCTTCCCTTATTTTGACAATTGCACTGCTGTATGTAATGCTGCAGGTACACTGGTTTCTGTTCGAAACACTGTGCTTCCTCAGCCACGTGCACTGCCTAACCTAGAAACTATACTAGCCCCTAACGAATGCGGGACAACACCGCACTCTAAGTGCACTGCCCGTATAGTCATATAGAAAACTGCTTTGTACACGGATACACACCTATGTACTTTCGAAAAACTGCCCTATGTACTCTAAGTGCACTGCCCGTATAGTCATATAGAAAACTGCTTTCTACACGGATATACACATATGTACTTTTGAAGAACTGTCCTATTTATCCTGCGTGCACTGCCGTTATTTTGACAATTGCACTGATGTATGTAATGTTGTAGGTACACTGGTTTCTGTTCGAAGCACTGCGCTTCCTCAGCTTTGTGCACTGCCTAACCTAGAATCTATACTAGCCCCTAACGTATGCGGGGCGACCCCGCACTCTAAGTGCACTGCCTGTATAGTCATATAGAAAACTGCCTTCTACACAGATACACTCCTATGTACTTTCGAAAAACTGCCCTATGTACTCTAAGTGCACTGCCCGTATAGTCATATAGAAGACTGCTTTCTACACGGATACACACCTATGTACTTTCGAAGAACTGCCCTATTTATCTTGCGTGCACTGCCCTTATTTCGACAATTGCATTGCTCTATGTAATGCTGCAGCTACTTTGGTTTCTGTTCGAAGCACTGCGTTTCTTGTGCCACGTGCACTTCCTAACCTAGAAACTATACTAGCCCCTAACGAATGCGGGACGACCCCGCACTCTAAGTGCACTGCCCGTATAGTCATATAGAAAACTGCTTTCTACAAGGATACACACCTATGTACTTTCGAAGACCTGCCCTATGTACTCTTAGTGCACTGCTCGTATAGTCATACAGAAAACTGCTTTCTACACGGATACAAACCTATGTACTTTCGAAGAACTGCCCTATTTATCCTGCGTGCTCTGCCCTTATTTTGACAATTGCACTGCTGTATGTAATCCTGCAGGTCCACTGGTTTCTGTTCGAAACACTGCGCTTCCTCAGCCACGTGCACTGCCTAACCTAGAAACTATACTAGCCCGTAACGAATGCGGGACAACACCGCACTCTAAGTGCACTGCCTGTATAGTCATATAGAAAACTGCTTTCTACACGGATACACACCTATGTACTTTCGAAAAACTGCCCTATGTACTCTAAGTGCACTGCCCGTATAGTCATATAGAAAACTACTTTCTACACGGATACAAACCTATGTACTTTCGAAGAACTGCCCTATTTATCCTGCGTGCTCTGCCCTTATTTTGACAATTGCACTGCTATATGTAATGCTGCAGGTACACTGGTTTCTGTTCGAAACACTACGCTTCCTCAGCCACGTGCAGTGCCTAACCTAGAAACTATACTAGCCCCTAACAAATGCCGGACAACACCGCACTCTAAGTGCACTGCCCGTATAGTCATATAGAAAACTGCTTTCTACACGGATACACACCTATGTACTTTCGAAAAACTGCCCTATGTACTCTAAGTGCACTGCCCACATAGTCATATAGAAAACTGCTTTCTACACGGATATACACATATGTACTTTCGGAGAACTATCCTATTTATCCTGTGTGCACTACCCTTATTTCGACAATTGCACTGATGTATGTAATGTTGTAGGTACACTGGTTTCTGTTCGAATCACTGCGCTTCCTCAGTTTTGTGCACTGCTTAACCTAGAAACTATACTAGCCCCTAACGTATGCGGAGCGACCCCGCACTCTAAGTGCACTGCCCGTATAGTCATATAGAAAACTGCTTTCTAGAAGGATACACACCTATGTACTTTCGAAAAACTGCCCTATGTACTCTAAGTGCACCGCCCGTATAGTCATATAGAAAACTGCTTTCTACAAGAATAGACATCTATGTACTTTCGAAGACCTGCCCTATGTACTATAAGTGCACTGCCCGTATAGTCATATAGAAAACTGCTTTCTAGACGGATACAAACCTATGTACTTTCGAAGAACTGCCCTATTTATCCTGCGTGCTCTGCCCTTATTTTGACAATTACACTGTTGCATGTAATGCTGCAGGTACACTGGTTTCTGTTCGTAACACTGCGCTTCCTCATCCACGTGCACTGCCTAACCTAGAAACTATACTAGCCCCTAACGAATGCGGGACAACACCGCACTCTAAGTGCACTGCCCGTATAGTTATATAGAAAACTGCTTTCTACACGGATACACACCTATGTACTTTCGAAAAACTGCCCTATGTACTCTAAGTGCACTGCCCGTATAGTCATATAGAAAACTGCTTTCTACACGGATATACACATATGTACTTTCGAAGAATTATCCTATTTATCCTGCGTGCACTGCCCTTATTTCGACAATTGCACTGATGGATGTAATGTTGTAGGTACACTGGTTTCTGTTCGAAGCACTGCGCTTCCTCAGCTTTGTGCACTGCCTAACCTAGAATCTATACTAGCCCCTAACGTATGCGCGGCGACCCCGCACTCTAAGTGCACTGCCCGTATAGTCATATAGAAAACTGCTTTCTACACAGATACACACCTATGTACTTTCGAAAAACTGCCCTATGTACTCTAAGTGCACTGCCCGTATAGTCATATAGAAAACTGCTTTTTACACGGATACACACCTATGTACTTTCGAAGAACTGCCCTATTTATCTTGCATGCACTGCCCTTATTTCGACAATTGCACTGCTCTATGTAATGCTGCAGCTACTTTGGTTTCTGTTCGAAGCACTGCGTTTCTTGTGCCACGTGCACTGCCTAACCTAGAAACTATACTAGCCCCTAACAAATGCGGGACAACCCCACACTCTAAGTGCACGGCCCGTATAGTCATATAGAAAACTGCTTTCTATAAGGATACACACCTATGTACTTTCGAAGACCTGCCCTATGTACTCTAAGTGCACTGCCCGTATAGTCATATAGAAAACTGCTTTCTACACGGGACAAGCCTATGTACTTTCGAAGAACTTCCCTATTTATCCTGCGTGCTCTGCCCTTATTTTGACAATTGCACTGCTGTATGTAATGCTGCAGGTACACTGGTTTCTGTTCGAAACACTGCGCTTCCTCAGCCACGTGCACTGCCTAACCTAGAAACTATACTAGCCCCTAACAAATGCGGGACAACACCGCACTCTAAGTGCACTGCCCGTATAGTCATATAGAAAACTGCTTTGTACACGGATACACACCTATGTACTTTCGAAAAACTGCCCTATGTACTCTAAATGCACTGCCCGTATAGTCATATAGAAAACTGCTTTCTACACGGATATACACATATGTACTTTCGAAGAACTATCCTATTTATCCTGCGTGCACTACCCTTATTTCGACAATTGCACTAATGGATGTAATGTTGTAGGTACACTGGTTTCTTTTCGAAGCACTGCGCTTCCTCAGCTTTGTGCACTGCCTAACCTAGAATCTATACTAGCCCCTAACGTATGCGCGGCGACCCCGCACTCTAAGTGCACTGCCCGTATAGTCATATAGAAAACTGCTTTCTACACAGATACACACCTATGTACTTTCGAAAAACTGCCCTATGTACTCTAAGTGCACTGCCCGTATAGTCATATAGAAAACTGCTTTCTACACGGATACACACCTATGTACTTTCGAAGAACTGTCCTATTTATCTTGCGTGCACTGCCCTTATTTCGACAATTGCACTGCTCTATGTAATGCTGCAGCTACTTTGGTTTCTGTTCGAAGCACTGCGTTTCTTGTGCCACGTGCACTGCCTAACCTAGAAACTATACTAGCCCCTAACAAATGCGGGACGACCCCGCACTCTAAGTGCACTGCCCGTATAGTCATATAGAAAACTGCTTTCTATAAGGATACACACCTATGTACTTTCGAAGACCTGCCCTATGTACTCTAAGTGCACTGCCCGTATAGTCATATAGAAAACTGCTTTCTACACGGATACAAACCTATGTACTTTCGAAGAACTGCCCTATTTATCCTGCGTGCTCTGCCCTTATTTTGACAATTGCACATCTGTATGTAATGCTGCAGGTACACTGGTTTCTGTTCGAAACACTACGCTTCCTCAGCCACGTGCACTGCCTAACCTAGAAACTATACTAGCCCCTAACAAATGCGGGACAACACCGTACTCTAAGTGCACTGCCCGTATAATCATATAGAAAACTGCTTTCTACACGGATACACACCTATGTACTTTCGAAAAACTGCCCTATGTACTCTAAGTGCACTGCCCGTATAATCATATAGAAAACTGCTTTCTACACGGATATACACATATGTACTTTCGAAGAAACTGTCCTATTTATCCTGCGTGCACTGCCCTTATTTCGAAAATTGCACTGATGTATGTAATGTTTTAGGTACACTGGTTTCTGTTCGAAGCACTACGCTTCCTCAGCTTTGTGCACTGCCTAACCTAGAAACTATACTAGCCCCTAACGTATGCGGGGCGACCCCGCACTCTAAGTGTCATATAGAAAACTGCTTTCTACACGGATACACACCTATGTACTTTCGAAGAACTGCCCTATTTATCTTGCGTGCACTGCCCTTATTACGACAATTGCACTGCTCTATGTAATGCTGCAGCTACTTTGGTTTCTGTTCGAAGCACTGCGTTTCTTGTGCCACGTGCACTGCCTAACCTAGAAACTATACTAGCCCCTAACAAATGCGGGACGACCCCGCACTCTAAGTGCACTGCCCGTATAGTCATATAGAAAACTGCTTTCTATAAGGATACACACCTATGTACTTTCGAAGACCTGCCCTATGTACTCTAAGTGCACTGCCCGTATAGTCATATAGAAAACTGCTTTCTACACGGATACAAACCAATGTACTTTCGAAGAACTGCCCTATTTATCCTGCGTGCTCTGCCCTTATTTTGACAATTGCACTGCTGTATGTAATGCTGCAGGTACACTAGTTTCTGTTCGAAACACTGCGCTTCCTTAGCCACCTGCACTGCCTAACCTAGAAACTATACTAGCCCCTAACAAATGCGGGACAACACCGCACTCTAAGTACACTGCCCGTATAGTCATATAGAAAACTGCTTTCTACACGGATACACACCTATGTACTTTCGAAAAACTGCCCTATGTACTCTAAATGCACTGCCCGTATAGTCATATAGAAAACTGCTTTCTACACGGATATACACATATGTACTTTCGAAGAACTGTCCTATTTATCCTGCGTGCACTGCCCTTATTTCGACAATTGCACTGATGGATGTAATGTTGTAGGTACACTGGTTTCTATTCGAAGCACTGCGCTTCCTCAGCTTTGTGCACTGCCTAACCTAGAATCTATACTAGCCCCTAACGTATGCGCGGCGACCCCGCACTCTAAGTGCACTGCCCGTATAGTCATATAGAAAACTGCTTTCTACACAGATACACACCTATGTACTTTCGAAAAGCTGCCCTATGTACTCTAAGTGCACTGCCCGTATAGTCATATAGAAAACTGCTTTCTACACGGATACACACCTATGTACTTTCGAAGAACTGCCCTATTTATCTTGCGTGCACTGCCCTTATTTCGACAATTGCACAGCTCTATGTAATGCTGCAGCTACTTTGGTTTCTGTTCGAAGCACTACGTTTCTTGTGCCACGTGCACTGCCTAACCTAGAAACTATACTAGCCCCTAACAAATGCGGGACGACCCCGCACTCTAAGTGCACTGCCCGTATAGTCATATAGAAAACTGCTTTCTATAAGGATACACACCTATGTACTTTCGAAGACATGCCCTATGTACTCTAAGTGCACTGCCCGTATAGTCATATAAAAACTGCTTTCTACACGGATACAAACCTATGTACTTTCGAAGAACTGCCCTATTTATCCTGCGTGCTCTGCCCTTATTTTGACAATTGCACTGCTGTATGTAATGCTGCAGGTACACTGGTTTCTGTTCGAAACACTGCGCTTCCTCAGCAACGTGCACTGCCTAACCTAGAAACTATACTAGCCCCTAACAAATGCGGGACAACACCGCACTCTAAGTACACTGCCCGTATAGTCATATAGAAAACTGCTTTCTACACGGATACACACCTATGTACTTTCGAAAAACTGCCCTATGTACTCTAAATGCACTGCCCGTATAGTCATATAGAAAACTGCTTTCTACACGGATATACACAGATGTACTTTCGAAGAACTATCCTATTTATCCTGCGTGCACTGCCCTTATTTCGACAATTGCACTGATGGATGTAATGTTGTAGGTACACTGGTTTCTGTTCGAAGCACTGCGCTTCCTCACCTTTGTGCACTGCCTAACCTAGAATCTATACTAGCCCCTAACGTATGCGCGGCGACCCCGCACTCTAAGTGCACTGCCCGTATAGTCATATAGAAAACTGCTTTCTACACAGATACACACCTATGTACTTTCGAAAAACTGCCCTATGTACTCTAAGTGCACTGCCCGTATAGTCATATAGAAAACTGCTTTCTACACGGATACACACCTATGTACTTTCGAAGAACTGCCCTATTTATCTTGCGTGCACTGCCCTTATTTCGACAATTGCACTGCTCTATGTAATGCTGCAGCTACTTTGGTTTCTGTTCGAAGCACTGCGTTTCTTGTGCCACGTGCACTGCCTAACCTAGAAACTATACTAGCCCCTAACAAATGATGGACGACCCCGCACTCTAAGTGCACTGCCCGTATAGTCGTATAGAAAACTGCTTTCTATAAGGATACACACCTATGTACTTTCGAAGACCTGCCCTATGTACTCTAAGTGCACTACCCGTATAGTCATATAGAAAACTGCTTTCTACACGGGACAAGCCTATGTACTTTCGAAGAACTGCCCTATTTATCCTGCGTGCTCTGCCCTTATTTTGACAATTGCACTGCTGTATGTAATGCTGCAGGTACACTGGTTTCTGTTCGAAACACTGCGCTTCCTCAGCCACGTGCACTGCCTAACCTAGAAACTATACTAGCCCCTAACAAATGCGGGACAACACCGCACTCTAAGTGCACTGCCCGTATAGTCATATAGAAAACTGCTTTGTACACGGATACACACCTATGTACTTTCGAAAAACTGCCCTATGTACTCTAAGTGCACTGCCCGTATAGTCATATAGAAAACTGCTTTCTACACGGATATACACATATGTACTTTCGAAGAACTGTCCTATTTATCCTGCGTGCACTGCCCTTATTTCGAAAATTGCACTGATGTATGTAATGTTGTGGGTACACTGGTTTCTGTTCGAAGCACTGCGCGTCCTCAGCTTTGTGCACTGCCTAACCTAGAAACTATACTAGCCCCTAACGTATGCGGGGCGACCCCGCACTCTAAGTGCACTGCCCGTATAGTCATATAGAAAACTGCTTTCTACACGGATACACACCTATGTACTTTCGAAAAACTGCCCTATGTACTCTAAGTGCACTGCCCGTATAGTCATATAGAAAACTGCTTTCTACACGGATACAAACCTATGTACTTTCGAAGAACTGCCCTATTTATCCTGTGTGCACTACCCTTATTTCGACAATTGCACTGCTCTATGTAATGACTTTTTTTGTTCTTCTCTGCATGCACTCCATGCTCTCTTACTGATGATGCATTTTCCATGCAAGAAGTCAGGGCGAGAATCTCAGCCAAAGTAGATGAAATGTATAGCCATAACATCAACATTCTTTAGAAAAACCTCGAGCTCAATCTAGTGTGTGATCGCCTCCGAGCCGATTTGGATTTTCAAATGAAGCTCGCATGATCTTACCAGCGTGACTCCTCCACGCTTCATGCTGAGTGTGAAAATTTGAAGAAAGAAGTCACGGTGCTCCGCAACCAGCAGATCCCATTGCAGAGATTGTCCAGGTCATGCCCCGCTAAGTAGGAAGAGAGAAGCCATCTCATGTTGGCCGTCAAGGTCATGACCATTGCGCAGGTCATCGAGGCCCTACCTTCGCAGGGCGACCACACTGTTCCAATCGCCGAATCTTGGAGTAGGAACTAGGAAGTGGGAGGACTTGCCTACGTGGCCCTCCTTTTTCTTTCTTTTGGGTGCATGGATCATTTTTTTCTCAGCCGTCCGCGTATAATTATATTGAACTCTTTAGCATTCAAATATGCTCTGTGGAGCTTTTGTAACGATATACTCGCCGTATACTAGTCACTGTTTAGTGTACATATTACATTCATATTTAGTCAAATATGTGACATCATTTTTAATTAGGTTGGAGGGCATTTTTAGAAAAATTAGGCTGAAGGGAGAGTATGTCTGATAAATCAAAAATAATGAAATCGTCAATGAGTGATCTTTAAATTTGGCCATACTTTCGACTTTGTCAGATGTGTAGGGATCCGGATCCAGTGTCTAGAAAAGAAAATGCACCATCAGCGTCGGGGACACCCAGCTATTGTCTGGACTCTAGAGTACTTTGGTTCACAAGCACAGCTACCCCTATAGTCTACCCACAGACAGCCAACGATTCCTTGCAAAGGCATTCCCGCCAGAGCTTTCGTAGTGAAGGTATCCACTTTGACCCGTTGATTACGGAGTGGATGGTCAAGATTTCTAGACTCTTAACTCTGTCTCCCTAGATGATGTTTCTACTACTACTACGAAAAAATACAGTTATGTGTAAGTTGTGTTGATTAGCGAGGGTAATCAGCGTACGGGGGCCTCGACCGCACAAAAAAAAGGTTTGCCACTTAATCAATTATGCTCACATCTACCATTAAATGTGAGCATTTTACCAGCTCGACTACCTCTATGCACTAATCGTGCATCCATCTAATCACCCGTTGTATATTTTAAAGTGTTCAATTCTCCGTATCTGACAAATGATTCTACAAACTGACAACCTAGAAAGAGAGAAAGAGAAATAACTTATGATGTTAACTGGGTGTGTAGTATTACCTCTATATGTAAATACAAATTAGCGGAAGTACTTAATCACTAACGTGTAAATAATTTCGTGCGTTATTTTATATTAAAAATACTTCAGTACAAAAATGCAAAACTGTGACGGAAGAAAAGAAGTGGTTTCGTTTATGGAGTGTAGCAATTTCATTAATTATCATGACAACATTGCAAATTTATAATATTGTCGTACTCCCTCAATACGAAACTTAGATTTGTCTAGATTCACGAGTATATAGATCAAGGATATAGATCATATTCACGAATATATAGACATATTTTAGTGATACATACGAATCTAGTTAAATTTCAAGTCACTTATTTATGAACTACTAGGAATAGTTTTATCACAAGTCTTGTAAGACAAGAGGTCAATTGTCTTTGTGAGTGTCCACAAGAATGTAGTACATTTATTGAATTAAAAATTTGCACCTAGCCACCACAAATGAATCTAGCATGCCCCCTCCTTGACACTTCTAATTATAAATTAGATAGTCACTAAGATTTATACACATCAGGTCATTGCATATGGTTATTGTGTTGGAATTCATTTCGTGTGCTATATATTCTTGGTGATAGAGACATTATTTTTTTTCATGTAATGGAAACATTTCCCCTGATGGTGAAAACATTATTTCATTTGATGGAATGCTCTGTAAAATGGTAAAAAATAATTATAAACAATGAAAATAATTTTAGATACTAAAAAACGTCACAACTCTTTTTTGGTTGTTTCATGCATCATTGGAAATGATGGTAGTTTAATGTAACATTTAGAAACTAGGTAAAAAACGACGAAACTTACATGTAACATTGAGTGTAGATTCCAATCGTTGTTCATGGAGAGGTATATGTACATTGTCTGCATAGATGTTAAATGTGAACAATGCAAAACCAAAAAATTGTGCATGTCGACAGTCATGCAAAACCATCCATAGTACTGCATCCATTAAAAATACACGATATCATGGTAAGCTAGAAATATGTTTGGGAGTACTTCTAAAATACCCAAAAGATGTTTAGTTCTAATAAGTCGACCAAGTATTGCATCAAAGTTCTAAATTATGCAGGATATTATTATGCTTTAATAAGGTAAGTTATTGGAGTGCACGCAATAAAATAGTCGTGTGAAGCACGTACAGTTTACTAGTCACGTAAATATAGTACCTTTTTTTGAGCTGCATGCATTCCCTCCTAAACACCATAAGTAAAAGTTTGAACTCATGGAGCACCAAAATAACATCGCGCCAGCTAGCCCGATTAATGGTCTGCTACTACAGTAACCTACACATCTACCCCTATAGTCTACTCTGGGACACCCAACGATTTCTTGCATAGGCATCCGCGCCAGAGCCTTCGAAGGGAAGGTATCCCCTATGGCCTATTGATTTGGGATGGACGGACAAGATTGCTAGACGGAAAAAATCACGTGGTCCCTACTCCCTCGCGCCCCTCCATTTCAAACACTGCTAAATTTCTGGCACCCCTCCGTTTCAAACGATACCAAAATCATGTGGTCCTCACTCCCTCGCGCCCCACCATTTAAAACATTACGAAATTTCTGGCACCTCTCCATTTCACACAATACCAAAATCACGTGGTCCCCACTCCCTCGTGCCCCTCCGTTTCAAACACTGCGAAATTTCTGGTGCCCCTCCGTTTCAAACGATACCCAAAATCACGTGGTCCCCACTCCCTCGCGCCCCTCCATTTCAAACACTGCGTAATTTCTCGCGCCCAGAACTTCCCGCAGCACTTCTCAGCGGCTGGCTTTGCCTGCCGGAACTCGACACCATGCACACCTCAGCCAACAATATACCAGAGCTGCATCAGATGCGGTCTCATCCAAAGCATCATTGCCGCTTCACCGATGTCCACACCTGACCTTGGTCACCGAGTCCGTCATCGTCCACCGCACCTGATTTCCTTTTCCCACTTTCCTCTCCACGGCGCCGAATCCGTCAACGACTGCCCAAGATCTGCATCAACGCCGGCGGTATCCTCCCCACCCGTACCTTAGCTAAACCGCCGTGCAGTGCACCGATTCAACCTCGTCCACCGTGGTCAAGCCGGCATCGAGCGCCCAAGATCTGCTTCCCCGACGCAAACAGCCAGCACAACCGAAGCACCCTGGGTGACAAGGATGTCACCGCACTGGTACGGATGATGATTAGAAGCCTATCCGACCATGGTAACCAAATCGCCAACTCTTTTTTTGTTTTGTCAGCACTACAGTAGGTTCAAGCCTGTCGCACTGAACTGCATTTTTCTAATCGTTTTGTACACCTAGTCAAAGAGCACGCCTGTTCTTTGTGCTACATACTACAGAGTAGGTCACTAGACATGTTGGTTTGCATTTGCTGCTCTACAAATTTTGAAGTCATGCACATGGTCTTAGCTACTCTGAACAACAGTAATTGCCTGCTATCGTGTAGTTCTTGCAAAATGTAAAATCAGTGGAAAATATTAATTTGGATTCACTGCTCCACAGTTACTAAATCTATCTAGTTCGTCCTGAGATAAGTTCCTGTTATTGTTTCCTCCTTGGCATCGTTATGCTGTCTGGTAGTACCCGTTTTGACTCTTCATACTAATTCGGTTATAATTTTGTTGTTGCCATCTGGTTCTTCAAATGATACAACACTAACTATTTTATTTTTCTTGTATATAGCCCAAAATGGAACGATGAACATGATGGTTTACATAGCCTCTTCTATAGTTTCACAAGCGACGCCTTTATTTCCTTATCTGGTGTTGGTTCGTCCTAATCAATGGCATAACTGTCATCTACTATGTAGTTCACTCGTGGTTTGCATTCCTACTCTAGACGTTCTCTTATGATGCCATTATAATTTATATCTGGTTGATTCTTAGCTATGATAGTAACTACATGCCATTGTGTAGCTCATCGCAAATTCCGAGTCACCCAACGACTATGCATTCCAGGAGATGCCACGGCTTCCATATATATTTGCTAAAATGACCTCGCTTTTTTTATATTTGCTGAAATTCTAAGAAACACTTTGTTTGATTGCTCATTTCATTCTATGCACACTTGTCTAATGCTTGTTTGTCCTGCTCTACAGGTTCATGAGTGACACCATTATATCTTGCATCTGTTTCTGGGTCTGGTTCGTCCTAAGTCACGACATAACTATCCTCTACAATATATAGTTCATTCCTGGTTTGCATTCTTGCTCTACAAGTTCTCATATGATGTGGTTATAATTTCTATCTGGTTCATTCTTTGCTATGACAGTAACAGCATGCCATTTTATGTCTCAATGCAAATTCCGAGTCACCCGACGTCTCTTGCATTTTAGGGTATAGAACTGCTTCCATATATATTTGTTGAAATGACCTGACTACTTTATTTTTGCTGAAATTCTAAGCCACACACACATTGTTTGATTGCTCATTTCACGGTAGGCACACTTGTATAATGCATGCTTTCTTGTCCTATTTGTTTGACATGTTGGTCAATAATTGAACCATTGACCAGTTGTACACTCCAAATCATAGCTCATGTCATATCACTCAAATGAGTAGTTTGTCTTGTTTGATGTATTAACTTGTTATTACATAGTTTCAGGGTGCAATTATTGCTATCGCCACTAAAGAGGGGGCTGCAAGATCATGTCTCCTCCAATGTAGCTGTCACACTCAAAGGAAGATGCAGGTGAACAATTGAGGACTCTGCTATCAACTTGATTGTCAACTAAAATGCCAATTTTTCTTTCCCTTAATTGATAATATGTAATAATTTTAAGAATTTTGCAGCTGATGTATTATCTAGACAACTCACGTAGGCCATGTATGCATTTAGTTGACGCTGTCCACATATGCGGTAGTCGTTACGGTAACTATACCAGACATGTCGATTAGGGAATAATACCGTTCTTTGTTATTGGCCCGTCGTGTATTCGACCGACAATGAACAGTAAAAAATGCTGGATTATATAAACATTTTATGATATTGGTATGGGCTCCAGAAAAGGCCGAAACTGTAAAAGGCCGTAAACATAATGGGCCAACCTACAAGTTGTCACTGGACGTAATAGTAACAGGCCGTAATGTTAACATGCCGTAAGAGTAACATGTCATAACTGTAATAGGCCATAACAGTAACAGGCCTTAATAGTAGTGGGCCATAATAGAAATAGCCCATCGCAGTAACATGCAAGAAACCGTGAAATCTTAGAATAGCAAAAGGCCAAAATAGTAGCCGACTACAACAGTAAAGGGCCGCAACAGTGAAAGGCCTGAATAGTGACAAGCCAGAATAGTGACAAGCCAGAATAGTAACGACCAGAGAAATTTCTAGGCGAGTGCAGTAACAGGTCGACACATTTACCAGACTAGAACAGTAAAGGGCCACTAGTGGGCCTGAACATGTAAATCCCGGAACAGTGAAAGGGCAAGACAGTAACAAGCCTGAATAGTAACAGGTCATCTTAGACAAGGGCCGTCAGTAGGCCGCCCACGATGGGTTGCGATAAACAGTGATGGGCCGCCTGCAGGCCTTAAATGTATAGGAGCGACTTGGCGTAGGCTGCTAATGGGCCGCAGAGTGTTGGACCATCATGGGCCTTCTTTAGGCCGAAATAGTATTGGGCCTGAAAGTTTGCGGGCCACTGCCGGCTGCAACTTTGGACCCATTTCAAACTGTGCAGGACAAAACAGTAACGAGCCATCTCCTTATTGGGCTACCCTAATGGGCCGTCCCAGTTAGAATTTAGCAGGCCTTGGCTAGGCCTGGCTTTTGCCATGGTTTCTATGGCCGTTAACAGCGGTAACTGGCCACTAACAGTGGCTGCCACGTGGCAGTTTGCATGACATCAGCTGTCAACGCGGCTGGCAAACAGATCTACGATGGAACAAGTTTTCGTGGATGAAGGTTGCGATCCGCCACGGTCATGACAAAAACCGTGATAGATTCTTTTCTGACGGGGCTTTTACCACGATGGCCATCCGTCGTACAAGACTTTTTAGCCACGAAAAATGGGCCTTCATCCACGAAAACCATCCGTTGTAAAAGCCAACTTTTCTTTTAATGTGTGTTCTTTTCCTAAACCACATGGATCCATTGGTGTCATTGCATGTGTGTTCTTTTCCTAATCCACATGGATCCAGTAGTGACATTGCATGTGTGTTCTTTTCCAAAAAACACATGGATCCACTAGAGTCATTGCATGTATGTTCTTTTCCTAAACCACATGGATCCACTGGTGTCATTGCATGTGTGTTCTTTTTGTAAAACACATGGATCTACTAGTGACATTGCATGTGTGTTCTATTACTAAACCGCATGTATCCACTAGTGACATTGCATGTGTGCTCTTTTCCTAAAACACATTGATCCACTAGTAACATTTGCATGTCTGCTCTTTTCTTAAACCACATGGATCCACTGAGTCATTGCATGTGTGTTCTTTTCCTAAACCACATTTATCCACTAGTGTCATTGCATGTGTGTTCTTTTCCTAAACCACATGGATCCACTAGTGACATTGCATGTGTGTTCTTTTCCTAAAATGCATTGCTCCACTGGTGACATTTGCATGTGTGTTCTTTTACTAAACCACATGGATCCACTTGAGTCATTGCATGTGTGTTGTTGTCCTAAACCACATGGATCCACTCGTGAAATTTGCATGTGTGTTCTTTTCCTAAACCACATTGATCCACCGGTGTCATTGTATGTGTGTTCTGTTCCTAAACCCCATGTATCCACTGGTGACGTTGCACATGTGTTTTGCTCCTGAACCATAGTGATCCACTAGTGTCATTGCATGTGTGTTCTTTTCCTGAACCACATGGATCCACTGATAACATTGCATGTGTGTTCTTTTCCTAAACCACATTGATCCAGTGGTGTCATTGCATGTGTGTTGTTTTCCTTAACCACATGGTGTGACAGCCCAAATATATTAATCAAGATTATCAAGTTCAAATCACATATGTTTAGGGTTAATAAAATCTTTAATTATTAAATTTAATATAAGTGTATGTGTGAATTGCATTATTGTGTGAATGAGTGCAATTGCCATGTTTGATTGCTACAAAGGATAATGAATGGTTTAAAGATGAATACTACATCATCTAGGCCAATTACAAACAAAATCAAAAGAAAGGAAAATCAAATATGAATCATATGATCAAATGGTCATTTTGACCAAAGTTAACCAATAGACCACTTTGAGTGTTTCTACTCAAAGATTTCTAATAGAAACTTTCGCAATTCTTTTCACCCCTTTCTAGAGCAAGTAAAAGTGAACCTAAGTGCACTTTAGAAACCAACAGAAACAAATTCCAAATCTATTTAAAGGACATTGCAAAATTGAATCAAGTTCATATGCATAGATCACCACTTTTCAAAAAAAACTCAAATCAATTCACATTGGCAAACCCAAGAAACCATAGACACTCAAGCATGTGACAAACACACTCAGCAAATTTCATTCAAAATTCAAATATTGAGTTCATGCAGCCATTTGGTCGAGAACCTGGCAGACACAAATAAACACTGCCTAACTTCTACTGTTCTGAGCAGTGATCAATCGCCACTAGCCCCTAAATTCTCTACCCTGATCTCCCCCAGCACCTAGCAACCTAGTGGACACAATCCCCCTTTGTCGTTTGCACCAGTGCAACGCCGCCCGAGCTCACCGCATCCATCGACCATGCCCCACTCGCCACAGCCAGTGCCACCCTCTCCCACGATGTCCAGGAGACAGGCGCCACACCACCGCCACCCTCTGTCCACCCCTCGACCGTAGACACGCTGTGGACCAGCCGTGATCGCCATGCCCACGTCCCTGTCTGCCATGCCGAGAGCGCGCCAGAGCGCTGCAGCCGACACGCGCACACACGATGCACCTTGCCCTTGTTGCGCATGCCCGCACTCACCGTGACCCCAGCTACCCCCCAGACATGCCCGTTCGCCGCCGCGCGGACCATAGCTACTGTGCGCCGTCTCGAACACCATCGTTCCCGCACAGAGCACGGACCATTCCGGACCATTCTCGACCACTCCTTGTCGTGCCATCACTCACACGACAACCGCCCTGAAGCACCGCGTCGACCCCTACCCTCAACCATGCCGCTATCCCCTGTATCGAAGTCGTCGACGATCCCGAGCCATCCCGCTATGTTCCTCTCTCCGTTGTATAAATAGAGGCCACCCCAGCCCTCATTTTCCACACCATCTCACTCCCCTCTCTCTCACACACGTCTCACACCTCTCCCCAGAGCAAGGTGAGCACCACATCACCGGAATTTCACCAGAGCCCGCCGCTGCAGAGGAGGAAGGAGCCCATTGATTGAGACCACCCTAGGAGCCGCCGTGACCACCATTCGACTTGCCGTCCTCGACAACCTCATTCGCCCCCATCGCCAACCTTAGTTGGAGCCCAGGTGATCCCTGACGTACCCCCACCGTCGTGTTAGGGTTTGTTCCTCACCGGAGCTATTCGCCGGAGACGACAAACCACAGCCGTAGATCCTAGTCTAATCGCATGGACCGGATTGAAAGATACCGTTTCGGTTAGTTTAGTCGCTGATGCGTGGGACCGTCCTGTTAGTAGCCCACTGTGCCAGCATAGTGCAGCTGGGCCAGCCCATTTAGTTTCCCGTGTAGAGCCCGTCGATTCAAATAATCTTTTTCCATTTTAGTTAGAACTAGATTCTATTAGTAGATTTAAAAATCAATTCAAAGAGATTCACTGAACCAAATTGCATGATTCAAATTTTGTTTGGAAGGTATTCCAAATATCTATCCAAGCCCCTTAGATTCAAACTATTTGAAATTATAGATCGCCTATAGTAAAAATAACAAGACAGAGACTTTTCCACATTCAAACATTTTTCAAAAATCAACCATAAATGCTTTTGGGTTGATTCCAACTCTCAAAAGTTACAATTAACAAGATCTATCTAAATATGTAAAATATTTAGGTTTACATGCAGTGATCTTGGACTAGTACTAAAAGAATGCTATATAGGCATTTCTAGTCACTTTAATTTTATTAAATAGTAATTATAAACTTTATAAAATAGGACCAACACTTTAAATCACATTCCCAAGTATTAGAATATGTGGTGATGACATGTGTCAACATGATCCCATATTTTAATTGGAGAATATTAAATCTTAAGTATTTCAGTGAGTAGAAATTACTTCTCTAAAATAAGACTAGGTCTTTATTTCATGTAATGATTGTGATGATGCTAGATCATCTAGTGTGAGACTTAGTGTGCTAAATAGAAGTAGTTAAGTATTGTTTGGTGATTGTGTACCTCGTATTCATTCATAGACGCTAGTATCGACCCGGGATACGAGGAGGAGCAGAACTACGAAGAAGAAGAGAACATCAACCACTTCACTACTCAAGGCAAGCCTAACACTACAAGTTAACTATGCAAGCGATCACTAATTGCAAGCTATAGTTATGCAAGCTAACACTGGCAAACTTGATAACCAATGCAATATGCCTTAGGCATCCTTTGGTTATGCAACCCTGATTATATCAATCCCAAGTTTTACTTGAAGCTTTATTCTTGTACTTTTACCAAAGTTCTTTACCTTTCGTTAGTGATTTGTGAGTATTGGAAAATAGGATAGATACCCTAAAGAGTATAAAACTAGGCCTATGTAGTTATACTTAGATGTCATCAAAAGGCATAAAACTAGAGTTGGATAGTTACACTTGATTAGCACCCCTCATTAGTGAATACCCTCAACTTTAGTAGGTAGTGAAGCATAAAATTTGATCACTTTAGATGGGAATACTTGGTGAAAATGATTGTGAAAACCTTGGAATGATGATTCATTCTATTGAAATGGTTTGACATGTGTTATGGCATGAGCCTTAGCGGTTTATAAAAATTGATGGTTGGGTTCGGATGTGATACCATTCCAATTTTACCATACAACTACAATACCCGAATTGGGTAGGGCTTAACTAGAAGTTTATATGCGTTAGTATGGGTTCCCTCACGGAAAGAGGTTGAGCTGAGGCTACCTCGTGAATGTGAATGTCCACCTATGCAGTGCCCAGGATGGCAGATGGACATGGCTAGTAGGCCAAGCTCATAGGGGAGGTGCCTATACTAGAGTGTGTAATTAAGAGGTTAGGGTTGATTATCCGCATACTAAGTATGATGATTCAGGGTTATCCCTGATGGATGTATTGAATTTATTGGTGAAAGTGTACCACCTCTATAGAGTGTCAAACTATTCGACTAGCCGCGTCGATGGTCATGGATAGTTGGAGTGGCCATACTATTCCGTTGTCAGATGTTTTCAAAATGACTTGTGAATTGATCCATGACCTTGACTTGACCAAAATAGGGTTGTGGATATGAAAACTAGGTTCCCACTTAAGTGATTAAATTAGATTCTTTACTTTTGAACCCTTATGAAAGAAACCTGGCTTTTTGCAAATAAACATAGAGCTTAAGGTTCCTACTAGAACTACCTTACTTGTTAGTGATAGTTTGCGAGTACTTAAAGAGTACTCATGGGTTTTACCCTGGCTATTCCTGTGGCCAGACTATGAGGAGGACTACCAGGAAGATTGACAGCAGGAGGTCTATGACAACAAGGATCATCTCCCATCGGCAGCATTGTCTGTGACTCTGAAGATGGAGCCCTACTATGTTTACTTTCCGCTGATTTGATTGTATTAAGACTAGATCATGAGAGCCTTTATTTGTAAGACCTTTATTATGGTTTGTAATGGATGATGTACTGTGGTACTAATTCTGTTATGTATCGCAAAAATGGTAATCGTGGGATTGCGATGTATGGCATAACAGGCATCTGGGATTAAAAATCCGTGCGTTGACAAGTTGGTATCAGAGCCATCCTGACCATAGGATACCCTAGTTAGAATGGATGTCTGAACAAAAACTTAGTTTCGAAACAAAAGAAGTGAGTATTTATGAAAACCTATTCCCATGCTTATCCTTGAGATTCTTTCAAAAAAATCATGTTCCTCAAAAATTCTTGCAACCCTATATAAAATTTGACACACTTGATCACCGCACTAACTTTCTCACCCTAAATTCTTATAGATGGAGGTAAAGTATAGCAAGTTCTACCAGCTAGGCAATGGAGGCCACCTGATCTTTGAGAGGGATCTCGATGCACTTCAAGAGTATCTTGAGCGCCCGCACTCAAAATTCTTCGGGGCCCAACTCAGTGCTCAGCAAGGAGGAGAACTATAGTGGCTGGTAGTTGCAGATCTCAGAGGAAAAATGGAAGCACCCACCTCGGAGAAGATGGATTAGCCAGGTCTATGCAAGAAGCTCTTGCCCGTCTGTGTGGGCAAAACATCAACCAGATCACTGGAACTCGCTTAGCTCACTATGCAAGGCGTGATTCTATGGGAATGCCCTTGGAGATGCCCGGACACAAGGAGCTGAAGAATGAAGTGGATAATCTCGACTTCATGTTGTATGATAGACAACAAGAGTTGGACAACGCCCGCGCCTACGCCAACCAGAACCATGAAATTGCAGTCAAGAAGGACCAGACCCTCGCCATCCCCGCCAAGGAGCGCCAATCACTTCACCGTCAGCATGACAAGAAGGATCGCATCATTGATCGTCTTCGCAAGAAGGTGGCCACTCTCGAGAAGACCATCCGTGAACAGGAGGTCCAGCTTGAAGCGCAGGAGGAAGAAGGTGAAGATATCCGTGGAGATATCTACTCTTACCTCAGGGATGATGATGACTACTTGGAGGATGATGCCGTGTAGTTCCACACTGATGATGATGATTGCACCTTCATTGATGATGATTAGATGCACTTGAGCACTACCGTAGGAATGAGTTGTACCCGTTCCCACTGTATCATAGTTTCACAGAATGGTTCTTAAAACCATCTATTTTCTATTTGTGTTGTGGTGTGCGTTTGTATGGTGTGCTTTGAATGAATGAATGAGAGGAAGTTGTTAGTTTTCAAAACCTGAGTCAGCCTAGATCCCATAATACCCAGAAGTATCGCTCCAACCCGTCTGCAGGATATGCCCCGAGAAACAACATACCCCATATGTCCCGTCCAAACTATCCCAATCTTAGCAAAGGAAACTTGAGGTCTAGAGGAAACCACAACCATAACCCCGGAAACTCCAATAACTTCAACCGTGCACCACCCAAGTCCAACAACAACAAAAACAACAACAACAATACTTCCCCAAGGACTGGAAGAAAAGTTGTGCCTATTGCAGGAAAATACAAGTCCTATATTACTTGCTTTGAATGCGGAGTCAAGGGTCACTACTCCAACAAGTGCCCCAAGAAGCTTGTAGCAACCACCAATGTGAATGCACCCTCTCAGCAGCAACACCGTGTTTAGCCTGGAACGAGATTTTCCCCAGGGAACTCGCTCAACCGCAACGGTCATCTGTTCCACATGAATGCTGAAGAAGCTCAGGAAGCGCCAGATGTCATGTTGGGTATGTTTTCTGTTAACTGAGTATTTGCAAGAGTGTTGTTTGATTCTCGAGCATCGCACTCGTTTGTTAGAGAAGAATTTGCATGCACTAGTAAGATTCAACCAACAAAATTGAAGGATGTTATGATAGTTCAAATACCTGGTTCAACCACCAAAGCTAGAAAATTTTGCAAGGCTGTACCTATCAGAATCCATGGAATAGATTTTTATGCTAATCTAATAGTACTTGGAACCAAAGGTTTGGAAGTAGTACTAGGAATAGATTGGATGTCGAAACATAAAGGATTAATCGACTGTGCCAAGAAAACCATAACCATGACCAGTAGCACTAGAGTATCAGTAGAGCATGTATCTGAGACGTTGCCCCATCAATTGAAATGCAACAAGAGTCTATCCCAACCAACCCTAGAACAAGTCAGAGTAGTATGTGAATATACCGACGTGTTCCCAGATGAATTTCCCGGTATGCCCCCAGATCGGGATAGCGAGTTCATCATTGAACTAGTTCCTGGACTGGACGCATAGCTCAGAGACCTTATAGTATGAACCCATCTAAATTAGTGGAGCTAAAGAAGCTACTTGATGTTGTGGTTGAGAAAGGTTTGATTCAACCAAGTGCATCACCATGGAGATCACCTGTTTTGTTTGTGGATAAGAAAGATGGAGGTAACCATTTGTGTACTGATTACCGGAAGCTAAATGATGTCACCATCAAGAACAAGTACCCACTGCCAAAGATAGAGGATCTGTTTGATTAGTTCACTGGTGCCAAAGAGTTTTCTAAGATTGATCTTAGAACTGGTTATCATCAACTCTAGATTCGTGCAACAGATATTCCAAAGACCGCCTTTACCACCAGATATGGATTGTATGAGTACACTGTCATGTCTTTTGTATTAACCAATGCCCCTGCTTATTTCATGAATCTCATGAATAAGATTTTTATGAACTTCCTGGATAAGTTTGTCGTTGTTTTTATTGACGATATTCTGATCTATTCCAAGTCAAAAGAAGACCATGAGCTACACCTGAGAACCATCCTTGAAACCCTTAGGGAGCATCAGTTGTATGCCAAGTTTAGCAAATGTGAGTTCTAGTTAAAGGAAGTAGGATTCCTAGGACATATCGTGTCGGCAGGAGGAATTAGTGTCGATCCCACAAAGATTAAGGAGGTTGAAGAATGGAAAGCCCCAACTACTCAAACCCAAGTCCGCGCATTTCTCGCTTTAGCGGGATATTACCGCAAGTTCGTAGAAGGATTTTGGAGCATCACAAGACCAATGACCCAATTGTTGAAGAAAGATCAGAAGTTTGAATCGACGGACCAATGTGAAGCAAGTTTTCAAGAGCTCAAGAAGAGATTGATTTCAGCCCCGATTCTGATTATGCCGGATATCAAGAAGCCTTTTGATGTGTATTGTGATGCATCCAAGATTGGTCTCAGATGTGTGTTAATGCAAGAAGGAAAAGTCATATCATATCTGTCTAGACAACCGAATCAGCATGAGCAAAACTACCCTACCCATGACTTAGAAGTAGCAGCCGTAGTTTAAGCTTTGAAGACATGGCGTCATTACCTTATGGGTAACCGCTGTGATATTTATTCGGATCACAAGAGTTTGAAGTATATTTTCACCTAGAACGAGCTGAATATGAGGAAAAGGAGATGGATAGAGTTAATCAAGGATTCTGACCTTGACATTCACTATCACCCTGACAAAGCCAATGTGGTAGCGGATACTCTTAGCAGATTGTCGTGTAGATTAAACACCATGATAAAAGAACCCCAGCCAAGTTTGCATGAAGAGTTGGAGTATTGTAGAACGGAGCTAGTTAGCAAAGGATTTTTATCTAGCATTGAACTTCAACCCACTTTGATCAGTCAGATCAAAGAAGCGCAGAAAGGAAATTCAAGTATCAATGGAATGAAGCGTAGTATCGATACAGGGAAGGTACCCGGATTTACCGAAGATGAAGAAGGAGTTTTTTGGTACAAAGGACGTATCTGTCTACCAGCAGATTCGGAGTTGAAGTAAGTCATCATGCAAGAAGCTCATGATACTCTTTATTCTATCCATCTCGGAGGAATGAAGATGTATCAGGATTTGAAGGAGCATTTTTGGTGGCACAAGATGAAGAGAGAAATCAGAAGATACATAGCCAAGTGTGATATCTATCAGAGAGTCAAAGTGGAACATCAGCAACCCGCAGGACTTTTGCAACCATTGCAGATTCCGGAATGGAAATGGGATTCTGTCGAAATGGATTTTATCACCGGTTTGCCTACCTCTAGTATGGGAAATGACTCTATTTGGGTCATAGTGGATAGACTTTCTAAGTTAGCCCATTTTATACCTGTCAAGACTACCTACCAGAGTTCAAAGATAGCAGAGTTGTACATTGCTAGAATCGTCAGTTTGCATGGAACCCCTAAGACTATAGTGTCAGATCGCGGAACCCATTTTACCTCAAGATTTTGGCAGAAAGTACAAGAAGGATTAGGAACCAAGCTGAACGTCAGCACAGCTTATCACCCGCAGACCGATGGACAAACTGAAAGAGTCAACCAAATTTTAGAATATATGTTGAGAGCTTGTGTGCTAGAATATGTATCAAAATGGGAATATTGTCTGCCTTTTGCAGAATTGTCATACAACAACAGTTATCAAGCCAGTTTGCAAATGGACCCATTTGAATTCCTGTATGGAAGGAAGTGGCGTACCCCCTTGAATTGGTCGCAAGTAGGAGAGAGTCATATTTTCGGACCCGACATCCTACGAGAAGTATAAGAGAAGGTTCACAAAGTCCGTGAACACATCAAGACCGCGCAATCCCGATATAAGAGTTATGCTGACAAAAGACGTCGAGACCTGACCTTCAATGTTGGAGATTTTGTGTATCTGAAAGTATCACCCTTGAAGGGAATGCAACATTTTCAACTGAAAGGGAAGTTAGTCCCTAGATATATTGGACCCTTTAGGATTTTGAATCGCCGAGGAGAAGTATCATATCAATTGGAACTGCTAGAGGAGATGTCATCCATACATGATGTGTTCAATATCTCGTTACTTCGCAAATGCTTAGAAGTTCCGAAGAAGACAGAAGTGTTCAAGAACATCGATCACCGATCCATAGATATCAACAAGGATCTAACCTATCGTGAAGTACCCATTCGTATTTTGGAAGAAGCCTTCACAACCACCAAGACCCAGAGTATCAAGTTTCTCAAGATTAGTGGAGCAACCATACTGAAGAAGAAGCTACTTGGGAGTGAGAAGATTACATTAGGATTGAGTTTCCAAATCTATTTAGTTCCTAGTTTTTCTTCAATCTCGGGACGAGATTTTGTTCAAGGAGGGAAGGTTTCTAACACCCCAAAAATATTAATAAAGATTATCAAGTTCAAATCACCTTAGTTTAGGGTTAAAAAAACTTTTATTATTAAATTTAATATGAGTGTATGTGTGAATTGCATTAGTGTGTGAATGAGTGAAATTTCCATGTTTGATTGCTACAGATGATAAGGAATGCTTTAAAGATGATACTACAACATCTAGGCCAATTACAAACAAAATCAAAAGAAAGGAAAATCAAATATGAATCATATGATCAAATGGTCATTTTGACCAAAGTTAACCACTAGACCACTTTGAGTGTTTCTAGTCAAAGATTTCTCACCAAAATTTTCTCAATTCTTTTCACCCCTTGCTATACCAAGTAAAAGTGAACCCAAGCCCACTTTACAAACCAATAGAAACAAATTCCAAATCTTTTTAAAGGACATTGCAAAATTGAATCAAGTTCATATGCATACATCACCACTTTTCAAAAACCACTCAAATCAATTCACCTTGGCAAACCCAAGGAACCATACACACTCAAGCATGTGACAAACACACTCACCAAATTTCATTCAAAAATTAAAATCTTGAGTTCATGCGGCCATTTGGTCGAGCACCTGGCAGACACAAATCAACACTGCCTAACTTCTACTATTCTGAGCAGTGATCAATCGCCACTAGCCCCTAAATTCTCTTCGATGATCTCCCCTAGCACCTAGCAATGCAGTGGACACAATCCCACTTTGCCGTTTGCGCTAGTGCAATGCCACCTGAGCTCACCGCGCCTGTTGACCACGCCCCACTTGCCACAGCCAGCACCGCCCTCTCCCACGATGTCTAGGAGACATGCACCATACCACCGCCAGCCTCTGTCCACCCCTCGACCTCAGACACACCGTGGACCAGCCGTGATCGCCGCGCCTACCTCCCCGTCTGCCATGCCGAGAGCGCGCTAGAGCGCCCCAGCCGACACGTGCACACACGCGGCGCCTTGCCCTCTCCGCGCGTGCCCGCACTCATCGTGACCCCAGCACATGCCCGTTCACTGCCACGTGGACCGTAGCCACTGTGTGCCATCTCGAACGCCACCATTCCCGCATAGAGCACGGACCATTCTAGACCGTTCTCGACAGCCCCTTCTCGCTGCCATCACTCGTACGACAACCGCCCTAAAGCACCGTGTCGACCCCTAGCCTCAGCCGTGCTGCTAGCCCGTGTATCGATGTCACCAACGAGCCCAAGCCATCCCGCTCTGTCCCTCTCACCATTGTATAAATAAAGGACACCCCAACCCTCATTCGCCACACCATCTTACTCCCCTCTCTCTCAGACACATCTCACACCTCTCCCTGGAGCAAGGCGAGGACCACATCGCCGGAATTTCACCGGAGCCCGCTGCTGTAGAGGAGGAAGGAGCCCGTTGATTGCGACCACCCTAGGAGCCACCGCGACCACCATTCGACTTGCCGTCCTCGAAAACCTCATTCGCCCCCATCGCCGGCCTTAGATGGAGCCTAGGTGAGCCCCCACATAACCCCACCGTCGCATTAGGGTTTGTTCCTCGCCGGAGCTATTCGCCGGAGAAGATGAACCACAGCTGTAGATCCTAGTCCAATCGCACGACCCAGATTGAAATACAACGTTTCGATTAGTTTAGTCGCTGACGCATGGGACCATCCTGTCAGCAGCCCGCTGCGATATTGCTGTGCAGCTGGGCCGGCCCATTTAGTTTCTCGCGTAGAGCCCGTCGATTCAAATAAGCCTTTTCCATTTTAGTTAAAACTAGATTCTGTCAATAGATTCAAAAATCAAATCAAAGAGATTCACCAAACCAAATTGCATTATTCCAATTTTGTTAGAAATGTATTCAAAATATATATCCAAGCCCGTTGGATTAAAACCATTTGAAATTATAGATCACCTATAGTAAAAATATAAAAACAGAGACTTTTCCAAACACTTTAAATCAGAGACTTTTCCAAACACTTCAAACCATTTGAAATGCTATATAGGCATTTCTAGTCACTTTAATTTTATTAAATAGTAATTATAAACTTTATAAAATATGACAAACACTTTAAATCACATTCCCAAGTATTAGAATATGTGGTGATGACATGTGTCAACATGATCCCATATTTGAATTGGAGAATATTAAATCTTAAGTATTTTCAATGAGTAGAAATTACTTTCCTAAAATAAGACTAGGTTTTTATTTCATGTAATGATTGTGATGATGCTAGATCGTCTAGTGTGAGCGTCAGTGTGCTAAATAGAAGTTGTTAAGTATTATTTGGTGATTGTGTACCTCGTATTCATTTATAGACGCTAGTACCTACCCGGGATACGAGGAGGAGGAGTACTACGGAGAAGAAGAAGAAGAAGAAGAAGAAGAAGAAGAAGAGAACATCAACCACTACACTAGTCAAGGCAAGCCTAACACTACAAGTTAACTACGCAAGCCATCACTAATTGCAAGCTAGAACTATGCAAGCTAACACTTGCAAACTTTATAACCTATGCAAGATGCCTTAGGCATGCTTTGGTTATGCAACTATGATTATATCAATCCCAAGTTTTACTTGCAAGCTTTATTCTTGTACTTTTACCAAAGTTCTTTTCCTTTAGTTAGTGATTTGTGAGTATTGGAAAAATAGGATAGATACCATAAAGAGTATAAAACTAGGCCTAAGTAGTTATACTTAGATGTCATCAAAAGGGATAAAACTAGAGTTGGATAGTTACACTTGATTAGCACCCCTCATTAGTGAACACCCTCAACTTTAGTGGATAGTGCTAAGCATAAAAGTTGATCACTTTAGATGGGAATACTTGGTGAAAATGATTATGAAAACCTTAGAATGATGATTCATTCTATTGAAATGTTTTGACATGTGTTATGGACACAAAATGATTTGATGATGAAAATGTTGAGGCATGAGCCTTAGCCCTTTATAAAAACTGATGGTTGGGTTCGGATGAGATACCATTACAATTTTACCATACAACCACAATACCCGAATTGGGTAGGGCCTAACTGGAGTTTATATGCCTTAGTATGGGTTCCCTCACGGAAAGAGGTTGAGCTGAGGCTACCTCATGAATGTGAATGTCCACCTATGCAGTGCCCAGGATGGTAGATGGCCATGGCTGGGAGGCCAAGCTCATAGGGGAGGTGCCTATACTAGAGTGTGTAATTAAAAGGTTAGGGTTGATTATCTACATACTAAGTATGATGATTCAGGGTTATCCCTGATGGATGTATCGAATTTTGTGGTGAAAGTGTACCACCTCTTCAGATTGTCAAACTATTCGAATAGCCACGTCCGCGGTCATGGACAATTGGAGAGGCCATACTGTTCCGTTGTCAGATGTTTTCAAAATGACTTGTGAATTGAACTATGACCTTGAGTTGACCACAACAGGGTTGTGGATATGAAAACTAGGTTCCCACTTAAGTGATTAAATTAGATTCTTTACTTTTGAACCCTTATGAAATAAACTTGGATTTTTGCAAATAAACATAGAGCTTAAGATTCCTACTAGAACTACCTTACTTGTTAGTGATAGTTTGCGAGTACTTAAACAGTACTCATGGCTTTGTCCCTGGATATTCCCGTGGACAGACTATGAGGAGGACTACCAGGAAGATGGACAGCAAGAGGTCTATGACAACTAGGATCCTCTCCCATTGTCTGCATTGCCTATGAATCTGAAGATGGAGCCCTACTATGTTTACTTTCTGCTGCTTTGATTGTATTAAACTTGTGTTAAGACTGGATCATCGGTGAGGAGATCACCCGGTTGCTCGCAGCCGGATTCATCATGGAAATTTTCCACCCGGAATGCCTGGCAAACCCAGTTCTGGTTCTAAAAAAGAACAAGACTTAGTGCATGTGTGTTGGATACACCAGCCTCAACAAGGCATGCCCCAAATATTCATTCGCCCTTCCACGGATAGACTAAGTGATCTATTCCACAACCGGCTGCGAACTGTTCTTGTTTCTGGATGCATACTCCGGCTTCCACTAGATCCGACTAAACCCCGTTGATCAAATAAAGACAACATTCATCACCCCATATTGGGCCTACTGCTAACCCACCATGCCATTCGGGCTGAAAAATACAGGCGCCACATATCAGCATTGCATGCAAAAGTGCCTAAAATCGCAAATTGGCAGAAACATGCACGCCTATGTCGATAATGTGGTGGTAAAGACAAAGGAGAAACAAACACTCCTTGAAGACCTGAAGGAGACCTTCGCCAACATTCACATGTTCCAGATGAAGTTGAACCCAGAGAAGTGCGTGTTCGGCGTCCTAGCCGGCCAGCTCTTCGGTTTCTTCGTCTCAGAGAGAGGGATCGAGGCCAACACGGAGAAAATCGGCGCAAGCGAGAGCATGCTCCACCGTAGAACCTACGCAACATACAAAAGTTCACCGGATGCTTGGACTCCCTCAGCCGGTTCGTCAGCCGGCTAGGCAAGAAGGCATTACCAATGTACCAGCGCATGAAGAAAATAGACAAGTTCGTCTGGACGGTGCAGGAGGACGAGGCCTTCCGCGACCTCAAGCGCATGTTTTCCTCTCCACCAGTACTAGCGGCCCTAGCCGCAAAGGAGCCAATGCAGACGTACATCGCAACTACCAACCGGGTCTTCAGCGTCGTGCTGGTGGTAGAGAGGCCAGAAGAAGGAAAGGCTGAGCCGGTTCAACGCCTGGTGTACTACTTGAGTGACGTACTCTTGCTGTCAAAGCAGAACTACCCTCACTACTAAAAGCTCGTGTACGACGTGTACATGGCTGCCAAGAAGCTAAAGCACTACTTCCAAGAGCACTCCATCCGAGTAGTGGTGCTGGCCCTCCTAGCGGAGATCATCGGCAACAAGGACGCCACAGGCCGGTTGGCGAAATGGGCGACAGACCTCGCCGCACACTGCATTCGGCATTTAGTCTTAGGCCTTGGAAGACTTCCTCGTTGATTGGGCAGAAACGTAGTCCTGCCTCCGTGTACCGACTCCATGCAGTGGAAGCTGCACTTCGACGGCTCCAAGATGTACGGTGGGCTCGGAGCCATGGTCGTCATCACCTCTCCAAAAGGAGACTAGCTAGAGTACATGCTACAGATCCACTTCCGCGCATGCAACAACATCACCGAGTACAAAGCGCTCGTCCATGGCCTCAAGATGGCAACAGAGATCGGCATTAGGCGCATCCTCTGTTTCGGCGAATCCGACCTGGTGGTGAAGCAAGTATCAGGCGACTGGGACACCAAGGACGCAAATATGGCACTATACCGCTTCTTCATATAGCAGCTATGCACCTGTTTCGAACGATGCGAGTTCCACCACGTGCCTCGAGCAAACAACAAATATGCGGACGCGCTCGCCCGCGTAGGCTCGACAAGAGCAACAATCCCGCCCGGAGTAGCCCTTGAACACTTGCGCAAGCCCTCCATCACGTCATCGTCGGAATCCCACTCCATCATGCTGGACGTGGACCCGAGGACTGCCAGCTCCATCTCGGGGACTACCCCCTCTCCCGGGGACTGCCGCCTCTGTCCCGGGGACTGCCGACTCCATCTCGGGGACTGCTCCGCCACACCCGGGGACTGCCGCCTCCGTCCTGGGGACTACCACCTCCATCCTAGGGACTGCACCGCCTCACCCGGAGATTGCCGCCTCCATCTCGGGGACTATCGCCTCCACCTCAGGAGCTGCTAGGTCATAGGACACAACACCCCCAGCTAGCTCCAATGGCCCAGGAACTGTCGGCTCCGGCCTCCCACCCGGAAGGCTTCCTAACGAGCCCGAGCCGGCAGGGAGCGAGGAAGTCAAGCTGATGATGCAAACAATCCATTCCATCCGGGAGACACCATCATGGGGCAAGACATTCATGGACTTTCTAGCCAAATGAGAGCTATCGGATGAAGAAGTGGTGGCAAGACAAGTGAACCGTCGAGCAAGCACATACACCATCATCAACAACGAGCTTTACAAGCGCAACGTGGGAGGAATATACCAGCACTACGTAAGCCAAGAAGAAGGAACCCGACTGGTGGTGGACATTCACCAAGGAGAATGGGGTCATCACGCATCGTCATGAGCAATAGTGGAAAAGGCGTTTCGCCATGGATTGTACTGGCCCACAGCACTAGAAGAGGTCGAGTAGCTGGTGAAGGCATGCAACGGATGTTAGCGATTTATGTTGGGGATATACTTTCCGGGTATCCTCACAGTTCCTCACTAACCAGGGTGGCCCACTTCAGGTTAGAGCTTTGCTTCACGGGCGGCCCAGTCCGGGAGAGAAGACGGAGTCCAATCCGGCTACGGGAAGGCCCAAAAGACTTACTTGTAGTTACTTGTAGTTCAAGATGTACTCTGTAATGTTACTTGTAGTTCAAGATGTACTCTGTAACCAACTCTTAGTCGTAGCCGGATTGATCTCTCCTGTAAACCCTAGGCTGGATATCTATATAAGCCGTCCTTGGGAGAGCCTTTAGGACACACCCAATACTTTAGACCCTCAACTCGCACAGGCGACACCACTGTAACGCATATTCCGGCTCTGCCGTATTACTGGATTGCTAGCAGGAGTAGGATCCGTCCAAAGCCGGCGGATTCGAACCTGGGTAAACTTGTGTGCTCACCATCCTGGAATACCGTACGTCTCACCCCCCCTCTCTTCCGCATGCCTCGAGGACCCCCTCATGGCGTACTTGTCATCAATCCGACGACAGTTGGCGCCCACCATGGGGCAAGTGACCTACAGATCTGCGTTCCGAGTGGAATCTGCAAGAATCAGAATCGGCGAGACCATCGCCGTCGGTCGCATCCTCTACACCAGCGACGTCCCTCTCATCGTTCTCGACGAGACTTGGATTCCGGCTAGGGAAGCTGTGATTGCCTATACAATCATGTCTTTTGACGAGGTCGATGTTTACATCGGTTTCGCTGAACCTGCCCAACCCACCCTAGTGGTGATGATAGAGGCAGAAGAATCTTCTGGGTCCCCTTTGTCCGCGGAGGCGGTAGAGTTCCGGATCTCAGAAAACCATAATCCCACCCAGCCTGCACCAGTTGCGAAGATAGTGGAGAAATCCAAGCCTGAAGAAGACCTCACGGTCCAAGTCGAATCTGGAATAGATCTCCCTAGAGAAGCCGGATCCCAGATCGACCCACCCTAGGAAGTCGAAATCCAGGAGGAGCATATCAATGACACTGATTCCGGCTCTGACGATGCCGGGACAAACATGCCTTTCCTCAGGTACACACTAAGACGTATGATACTGCAAGGCGCTAGCGCAGATGCAATCCTCGAAACCATTAAAAGTTTCGATATGCCTGATCGCGAAAGCCACAGGTACCTCAGGAAGCACGCATCACACTTCGTCGGATATGTTGGATCCTGATCCGGCTCTGCCGATGCTGGAGAAAACACCGACTCGGTGCTGGAGGCAATTGGAACAAACGCCGACGTTCCCGCATCCTCGGATGAATCTATGACATCAGAAGTTTTCCGAAAGTTCTCTGTGGAATATGAAGAGGAGTACAACTCCAAAGCTGCAGAAGAAGGAGAAGCCATGGATGAAGGATCCGGGGAACACACTCCCAAAGCGCAGGATGACATGGACGTCGGAGATAATCCCGAGGTCCAGATGTCCGAAAGTACCGATCAGAGCTTGACTCCGGGAAACAGACCCAAAGCCGTCTTTGCTACCGGCGCTGCCAAGAAGGCAAAGAAGAAGAACAAGAAGAATAAGACCCCGGCAAAAGACCCTCTGACAGAGGAGGTGATTGCCGAGGAATACGAGGAAGACTCGGATGGAGCACTTATCCCAGACGAGCCAAAAAAAGAAGCATCGGTGGATGGACACGTGATCACTGAATGTGCGTGTAAACTCATCGATGCCGCTTTAACCACACCTATACCTACAACTGCAGAACTTACTGCAGATGAGCTGGATGAAAGGGCCCAGGCCCTAAAAGTGTGTCGTCAACAACACCTTGATGAAGCCAAAAACATCGAGGTGGAGAAGAAGCGCATGTCAAACAAGGAGTACATGTCCCGTCTACATCAGAAGACACATAAGTGTCACATAGATGACAACCAATTCCCACGTGTCCATGCCATCCTTTTCGGAGATGAGATGGGGAAGCCACGGAAGGATAGCAACGAAGATTGGGTATACCCAACCCCAGTGCAAAATACCGTGGCAGCTCATGAAATTCTATCAACTAATCCAGGGCCAGAGGAGATACGCTTGGGTATCAAGCTACTCAACAAGGGACTGGAGCAGCAGAAGGTCGCCCTGTCCCGATGTCAAAAACTAGTCTCGGATTCTGACCAATGTCGCACAGATCCTGCATGGGCTGACATAAGATCCCATTACATTCGGGCGCAGTACCATCACCCCGGACGCAAGGAAGACAATTACGCAAGAACCGAATCGTCGGGACAGCATCGCAGAGCTACGCATAACTGGAGCAATCTCGCTCCAGCAGCCGAGAAAGACGTGACCGCTGCACTGAATCCGAGGAATCCTCCCCGACGAGAATTCAACGATCGAAAGGGAGAAGATAAGGAGAAACTTCGGGAGGAGGATCATCAGAGAATGCCACCTCCTAGACATGAGAGCCGTCCGGCTGAGCCTCACCATGGTGGGAACGACGGACGAAGGAACGACGGAAACCACGCTGGAACAAGCCGGCAGGGGGCTTGGCATAGTCAAGAACCTCCCCGGAACCGGCATAATGACGCTCCGGACGGAGGCCGGCGATCAGCTAGAAACTATCCAGCTGCACCACCCTCTCCACCACACAGTTGTCACAACGGCCCCCAAGGAGGTCAAGGAGGACGACATGGCGGAGGAGGTGGTGTAAGAAGCCGAAGTCCAGGTCCAAGGCACCGCAGCCACAGCCGACATTCGGGACGATCTCTATCCCCGAACGACGCAAGGCACAGGATCAACTCCAACATAGAGGCTCGGCGCTATGAAAACGATGACGTGCACGTGGGCCCAAAGTTCTTCGGGCCACGCATCAGAGCTACAAAATTCCCGGAAGGATTTGCTATCTTAAGACATATCCAAGCCTACGATGACATTGCTCGGCCAGACACCTGGTTACAGGATTTCTTCCAAGCTAGCTGCATCGCTAAAGGCGGAAACAGCCTGGTCGCAACCCAATATCTCCCACTTATGTTGCGGAAGACGGCACGATCATGGCTCAATGAACTTCCGGCAAACACCATCCACAACTGGTATGACTTGCAAAGTGCGTTCTTTCGGAATTTTGAAGGCACATATCGGAGGCACTGTACGGTTGGAGACCTACAGCGTTGCACCCAGAAAGCCGAAGTAACTTGCTAGGATTATAACGAACGATGGATCGACACAAAAACTCCTACGAAGGAGTAAACGACGAAACTGCGATTGAAGCTTTCATCGCTGGTCTCCCAATTGGTTTACTGCACCATCGTTTGAAGTGTGACAAGGTTACTGATCTAGGAGAGATGATAGAAACAGCGAGCAAGTATGCAGACGCTCACGATGATGCACAGGGATTACTCAATGTCCTGGTTGTGCCTCAGTTGGCAAAACAACCCAAGTAACAAGCTCAGAATCGCAAAAATACCTCGGAAGAAAAACCCAACGCGGAGACAGCAGTGGTCACTACTATTTCCGGGTCTGGAGGATGAGGAGGACGTGGAGGAAGCCGCGGGCGTGGCCGTGAGACGTCAAGGGTCCAAGGCAGAGGAGAGCAACAACCAGGCAAAACCTACACTTGGGCCGACATTGCCAATAACCCATGTGTGCATCATTTAGACGCCAATGGGGGCTCTCCCACACCAACGCTGAATGTCGTTTTAATGACGACATTAAGAGAGATGATCCTGCGGGCTACAATGCTAAGCAGAAGAAGGGAAAGAAAAATCCCGAAAAAGACAAGGAGATCAAGGAAGATTCCGACATGGAGGAAGCTGATGCTTCAAATCCCAAGTCGGAAGGGAAGAAGACTTTTCCCACCAAGAACGACACTTACGTCACCTTCCTCGGATCTCAACCAGCAAAGGTCAAGAAAGCAGTTCTCCACGAGCTCAATGCAACAGTTCCGGCCGTCCCTTAGTATCTGGACTGGTCGGAAGTGGCAATCACGTTTGATCGTGCTGATCATCCGCCTAAGCTACACAGGCGAGGAAAATACGCCTTAATCGGCAATCCACTTATTGACGGTTATGGTTTCTCCAAGACCCTCATGGACGGTGGTAGCAGCATCAATATTCTCTATGTCAAAACGCTACGCCGGATGAAGATCTCGGAAACAAAGCTGAACCATAGCTCTGTGATCTTTCACGGAGTTGTCCCAGGAAGACAAGCTAATTCCCTGGGAGAGATCACTTTGGATGTTACTTTTGGAACTCCAAAGAATTATCGGACAGAGGCACATTCCTTCGAAGTGGTCCCGTTCAAGAGCGCATACCACGCTATAGTCGGTCGTCCGGCTTACTGGGCTTTTATGGCTCGTCCATGTTACATTTACAATATGATGAAAATTCCAGGTCCCAACGGTGTGATCACCATCAGGGAGACCCGAAGAAGGCGCGAGTGTGCGAAGATGGAAATGCTGCCTTTGCCGAAGCCATGCCACACGCCATGGAGTACTAGGAGATCAAGAAGAGCATAGATCCGTCCGAGATGCCCGCCACAAAGAAGGAGGTCACAAAGCCAATCCGGAGTTCAAGGCATCAGAAGAGACGAAGACGACGCCGTTGAAGGATGACGACCCCTCCAAGGTGACCCAGCTAGGCGTAGGCCTAAGTAGCGCATAGGAAAGCGCGCTCGTCAAGTTCCTCCAAGCAAATCAAGATATCTTCGCATGGCAGCCATCTGACATGACCGGAGTACCTAGGGAACTCGTCGAGCACTCTCTAAATGTAAACCCGAACGCTAAACCTGTCAAACAGTCCTGACGACAGTTTGGCGATGAAAAGCGTAAGGCAATAGCTAAGGAACTAGCGCGGCTCAAGTTAGCCAGATTCATAGAAGAGGTCATCTATACTGATTGGTCGGCCAACCCTCTAATGGTCCCTAAAAAGGACACCACTGATTTAAGGATGTGTGTTGATTATACTGCCTTGAACAAGGCTTGTCCAAAAGATCCGTTTTCTCTGCCTAGAATTGATCAAGTGATCGATTCTACGGCAGGCTCGGAACTCCTCTGTTTTCTCGACGCATATTCCGGTTATCACCAAATCTGGCTGAAGGAATCTGACAAAGTCAAAACATCATTCATAACCCCCTTCGGAACCTTCTATTTTGTTACGATGCCCTTTGGGCTGAAGAACACAGGAGCTACATACCAGCGCACGATGCAGCGTTGCCTCCATGATCAACTCGGACGCAATGTACATGCATACGTGGATGATATCGTGGTCATGTCCAAAAAGAAGGAAACGTTGATTTCCGACTTGGAGGAAATGTTCGCCAATCTACGAAAATACAACATCATGCTTAACCCGAAGAAATGCTTCTTTGGAATACCAGCCAAAAAATTGTTAGGTTTCATCGTGTCTCAAAGAGGCATAGAGGTGAACCGCGACAAGATAAAGGCTATTCTCAATATTTCTAGGCCAACTCGCCTGAAGGACGTACAATGATTAACTGGTTGCATTGCTGCGGTCAGTCGATTTGTAAGCCGGCTTGGTGAAAGAGCCGCACCATTATACAAACTCCTGAAGAAGACCAAGGATTTTGTCTGGACTGACGAAGCTGAAGCTGCACTACAAGACCTGAAGAAAGTACTCTCATCTGCTCCTATCCTTGCAGCGCCGGAACCTCAGGAACCGATGTTTCTCTACATTGCTGTGACAAGTAAGGTTGTCAGTATCGTTATGGTAGTGGAGAGACCAGAAGAAAATTAGGGACACCTGGTGCTGCGTCCGACGTACTTTGTCAGCGAGGTCTTGACAGAATCAAAACAGCGGTATCCGCACTATCAAAAGTTGGCTTACGGTGTTTTTCTAGCATCTCGTAAGTTACAACACTATTTTCAGGAGCATCCAATTACCGTGGTGAGCAAAGCTCCCATGAGAGATATAATCAACAATAGCGATGCCAGAGGACGCGTCGCTAAATGGGGCATAGAGCTTGTAACTTTCGATATTGAGTACAAACCCCGGACAACAATCAAATCCCAGATCCTTGCTGACTTTGTCGCTGATTGGACAGAGACCAAGGAGAACATGGTACTTCCTGAGTCAGAATATTGGACCCTTTTTTCGATGGGTCTAAGGCTCGAGGGGGCTCGGGGGCAGGCGTGGTGCTCAAATCACCCCAAGGAGATAAACTTTTATACGTGTTGCAGATCCACTTCACAACGACAAACAACATTGCCGAGTATGAAGCACTGCTGCATGGAATCCGGATTGCTAAGGATATTGGCATCCGATGTTTGATGTGTTACGGAGATTCGGATCTTTTTGCTCAGCAAGTCTCGGATATTTGTAATGCAAATAAGCACATGGCAGCATATAAAGCTGTCATGGATGATCTATCTAAATCGTTCGAGGGGTTTGAAGTTCAACACATCCCTCGAGTAGAAAATGAGGAAGCAGACGCACTATCTTGAATAGGCTCTACATGGAAAGAGGTTCCGGATGGCGCATTTTTAGAGCACGTCAAATTTCCCTCAATAAAAGGAGTAGATGAGGAATATGCGACCAAATCCGACTCACCTTTGATAGCAGTTCTGGCTATAATCCCCAGCTGGACTCAACCCTACCTCGATTATTTGGTAGATGGCAAATTACCCGAAGGAGAGGTACTGAGCCGACAGATTATCCGACGAGCAAAGTCCTATACTATTGTTAAAGGTGAGCTCCATAAACGGAGTGTTTCTGGGATTTTTCAGCGCTGTGTATCTCCGGAAGGAGTGGAAATCATAAGGGAAATCCATGAAGGCGAGTGTGGTCACCATGCTGTAGCCAAATCTTTAGTGTCAAATGCTTTTCGACATGGATTTTTCTGGCTTACAGCTCAGGCAGATGCCGGACGATTAGTCAAGACATGCAAAGGCTGCCAAAAGTACGCCAAGCAAGCTCATGTTCCGGCTGATCAGCTGCGAACAATACCTATAACATGGCCCTTTGCGGTCTGGGGGCTTGATATGGTAGGAACTTTTAAACGAGCCCCAATTGGTTCACTCACCTCTTAGTGATGGTGGACAAATTCACAAAGTGGATCGAGGCTAAACCTGTCACTAGTTATGATGGAGCAACAGCCAAAAGATTTTTCGAGGATGTTATAATCCGGTATGGTTATCCACATAGTATTATCACGGATAATGGGAGTAGCTTTTCCATGGGAGAATTGGCTGAATTCTGCGATGAGCAAAATATCCTCCTTTACATTGCGTCAGTCGCACATCCACAGGCTAACGGACAAGTCGAAAGAGCAAATGGTTTAGTTCTACAAGGCTTGAAACCAAGACTCGAAGCACCACTACGACGTGCTGCGGGGGCTTGGGCAGAGGAATTACCCTCTGTAATTTGGAGTTTACAAACAACTCCGAACAGGTCAACAGGATACACACATTTCTTCTTGGTCTATGGCACAGAAGAAGTTCTTCCTAGCGATTTAATTCATACTTCTCCTAGAGTGGCCGCATATATCAAAGAGGATGCCAAGATTTCTCGACAAAATGATCTCGACTTAGTAGAAGAAGTTCGCGTCGTTGCTGAAATGAGATCTACAGCCTATCAATAGAGAGTCCGAACTAGATCGTTCAATAAAGGTGATTTGGTTCTCCAGCTTGTGCAACAAAGAAAGCACAAACTTTCCCCTGTATGGGAAGGGATCTTTTTAGTTAGTCGAGTATTGCACAATGGATCGTACTAATTAACTGACATGAGGCCAGTCAAAGAAAGACCTCCTACAAAGAAGAGAAAGAGAGCTGGAGGCAGTACAAATCCGGATGAGTTAGACAGACCGTGGAATATTGCTCAGCTACGTCCCTTTTATTATTAGTTTATCCTTCTTTGTAATCATACATATGTACATGTTCTATGAGAAATAAAATTTTTGGTTACCTCAAAGTTTTTCTGAGAAGTACTTTATGCTCATGTTCGTTCTGGTTTAGATTTTCGATTCTAAAACGGTTACCTTTGGGTATAACTCTAAAAATTCTAGTCTTTACTTAGGTTATTCGTCTGATTGCTGGATGCGGGTATTTTCCGAGTAGTGAATTGTTGGTACTGGAAGCCGGCTTTGTTTTCGAGTTTAAAATGGTTTAACAATTGAGCTCCGTTGCTCGGCAAAGTTTCCGGCTGAAGGTTTAGCCTGCTCACGAAAGGGACGAGGCGGAAAGCCAGATAAACGATATGTAGGGACATAAAATTTTAAGTTCTTATGTGAACATTTCAGGCACGCAAAAATTTCAAAAGCCAAAAGTGCTGAATAGATAAAAAGCTTAGCACTAGCAAAAGTCAATAGTACTTAATATTTACAAAACGCATCATGTCTTTCCAGAATAATACATAGTTTTTTGGTCTATGATGCAGGGGGAGATGAAGTAGCTGTCGGTTGGCTGGTTACTCCGCCTTGATATCGTTCCGAGATGTCCGGATCCGAGGTGGTCCGTTCATCGTCGGAAACTTCTTCTGTTTCTTCTAGAGGAGGTGGCGGAGTATCTACGCGGGTGAAGAAGGGGATCTCGTAGCTGGTCAGATCAGCTACGTGGCACCCATATCCGACGCAGGAATGCATGATGGCTTGAAGGTCTTGCTCCTGGCCGTCTTCGTCTTCCTTGCAGTACCCTCTGGTCACTTGCCATATCTCCATGTTTCCATGGTGGCTCATGACCATGGTGAGAGCGTTCTGCGCAGCAGTCCGCGCGTAGGACACGTTCCAGTCCTGAACAAGCTGCGGCATCTCCTTGGCCTTGTCCCGCACCTGAAAATCTGACATGCTTGGCATGTCCGGAATCCTGAGAGACTCGCCAATGTCTTCAATAGACTGGTGGAAGTCATGCAGAAGATCACCGACATGAGTAAGCCGGTGGGTGCGGGGATCGGAGGAGGAAGAGTCCATCAAGTTCAGAGGACCTATACACAAAACAAGTCAAGAAAAATCCGACATTGATGAAAGTCGAAGAAATGATAAGTCAGACAGATGGAACGTACCAAGAATGACGTCGTCAATCTTGGTCTTCTCCTCCCGAAGACTCTGGAGTTCAGCCCAGAGCGCCTCGGAGATAACCTTCTCTCTGCCAAGCTCATTCTTGAGGTCCGAGATAATTTTATCTTGAGCAGCGATCTTGGGATCACGCTCTTCGGTGGCCATGGAGGAGGATTCCAGGACTTGAGCTATGCTCCTTTCATGATCCTCCTTGAGCTTATCCAGCTCTTGGCGGAGTACCTTATTCTCCACCACCAGGGTCTTGAGGTTCTCGGCCTCTTCAATCATAGCGATGGATTGTTTCACCAACGCTGTAAGTCATAAAGAACAATAGTTCAGAAAAATTCGACATTGAAAAAGCAAAAGACAAGGTCTGAATCTCGAAATGATTTACCTTCGGCTTCATCCTTGGCTACATTGAGCTCAGCATTTTAAAGCCGGAGAGCTTTGATCTCTCTCCGCTTATCGTAGACATTGGATAATAATTCCTGGTTATAGGAACATACTTTCTGTAAGTCAGAATACCCAAAGTCAGAAAGCTACTTAAGACTCGGGCTAATACTTTTTGCTAAATATCAGCACGAGCCTTGGGGGCTACACTAGTTCATTCTTTGGCATCCTAATGAAGCATAAACTCGGATTCTATATCCTACTTCATGCTTGGGGGCTAGAGGATATGATATAACATAATGTAAAAGCAAGAGTTAGAATTCCGACTTACATATTGCTCGCGGGTGAGTTTGTCTAAACCCGTGTTCACTTCAGCTGCCACCTTCGCGGTGAGGGTAAGAGGGATTACTGGGGCTGTTGGAAGCTCGCCAGTCCCGATCCTCTTGTCGCGAAGGCAGACTTGAGCGAGAAGGTCAGAGAACTTGACGTCCTCTACTTCTTGCGCTTCCTCCTCGGGGGATAGATGGCTTTCGTCCAGGTATTGCCTGGCCAGCCGCTGGATTTCCTCTGCAGATTTCCGGGATAGGCCAAAGTTGGCAAGTCCCGGATTGCTGAGGAGGTTTTCGGCGAAGACTTCAGCCGAGGGATCATTACCTGAATAGGGTTCACCCTTATCTTGAGCTGACGCACCCACGGTGACGTCAGTCTGCAACCCAAGGATCGCAGGCTCCGTTGGAGGAGCCGGATCTTCTGCGACCAGAAGAGAAGGAATGATCGCCGGAGTTGTAGAAGGTTGAGGGGCAGGATTTGGAGGAGCCACGACAGGAGAAACTATGGTGAGCTTCGTCTGTCGCAGGGGCTTCGTAGGAATCCCTTTCCCCTTACCCTTGATGAGAGGCTTTGCTCTGAGAATGTAGTAAAGTCGGAAACATTACACCTTAGAAAGAAATTAGAGAAAGGTACAAAGGCAGAAATTGTGAATGAAAGTTACCTCTTCACAACAGGCACTTCCTTTGTGCCAACAACCACTGTCGGAGCTTTGCGCTTCTTGAGCGCAAGGTCCGGCAATGGGACCACTTCAGTCTCCTAAGAAACCTCAGGAGGATATCCTTCGAGTGGAGCAAGCTCCGACTCGGGGTGGTCAGCAAGCTGAAAACAAGAAAACATATCAGCATTGCAGTATATAACTTAGAGATTGAAACACATAAAAGGTGTATTGATGGAAGCTTCCCGGCACCACGGGGTTTTCCGCTGTGTACATATCCAGAGAAATCTCTGGAATCCTCCTCTCGATCTGCTCCTTGATCAGCCACTTGATCTGGCTGATGTAGCCTTGAGTGGTGTAGGATTTGGGGCTAATGTAGAGGGAGTCTTTTTTGGAAGACGTGATTGAGTGCATCAGTCTATCCCCGTGGTACTGAAGTGGCTGGATCCGACATGAGACCCAGCACTGGACCAAGTCGGATCCCTTCAGACCCATGTGCTTGATCAGATATTCGATCCGCCTCTTAGCGAGGATCAGATCGTCGGTGAGAGCCAGAGCAGCCTCGTCCGAGGAAGGCTGGGCCGTGGCAGCTCCATCGAGAAAAGACGGCAAAGCAGTAGCTTTGCCGGGAGACGGAATATCCCTGTGATAGAAGAAAGTGGTTGGCCATTGTTTGACCGAGTCACTGGCAGAAATTTTGGGATATGACCGGTCTCGTCTAATAGAAAAGCTGATGGTGCCGGTGATGTAAGGAACACCGGCAGTAATGGAATTTCTCCGGACATGAAAATACTACCGGAATAGAAGCAAACTTGGCCTAATGCCGAGAAAGCCCTCGCAAAGCGCAGCATATGCGCTCATTTCTAGAAGAGAATTGGGAGAAAGATTGTGGAGTTGAACTCCATAGTGATCTATCACCTCGGAGAAGAACTCCGAGGGAGGAAAAGACAGACCTCGGTCTAGATGGGTGTCGAAGTGGACACGCTCGCCCTCGCGCGGGTTGGGGACGGTTTCGCCGGAGCCGCTCCGCCAGTCGCCGGCGGCGAGAAGCTCCTCCTTCTCCACGTTCTTGAGGCCATCCTCGTCAAGGGCGCAGGGGATCCAGATTCCCCGGAAGCTCTCCTTCTCCGCAGCTGCTTCCGCCGACGCCGCCGCCGCTGCCTCCGCCAAACCAGAGGAAGAAGATGATGAAGCCATTTTTCTCCGGTGAGAAAGTGACCTAAAAGCGGCGGCGCTGGGAGTTTTCTGTGGGGGAAAGGACGAGATAGCTCTGAGCGCGCAGGAGGATTGGGAGGAAAGGAAACAGCAAAGACTGGTGGAAAGGAGAACGAGAAATCCAAACCCCTTATATCCACCTAACTGCACCAAGATTCATGCAAATGCTAAAGTGTAACCGCCACGCATCGTGGAAAGAACTGGGAAGGACCCACGCGATGATTGCGTCTCCTCGATCTCCACGCTCGCATTGAAACGGTGCCTCAGTTCCGCGAACCGTGGACCCACCAACGGTCGTGCTGACGGCACGCCTGTCAGATGACGTGACTTGACCATGCTTATGTCAGGTCACGTGGAAACCAAGTTCCGGCTTAGTTTAAAATCGAGCTGGCAAATCCGAGTAATTAATTGATAGGTCCGACTTATTTTTAAGACCCGGATCGTATTTTTTGTAAAGTTTCATGAACCCTTCAAGATTCTGCAAGCCGAAGATCAAGCTCGACGATGATAAAATCCGACTTTGGATCTTGGAGGCCTCCGGGGGCTGCTGTTGGCGATTTACTTTCCGGGTATCCTCATAGTTCCGCACGGACCAGGGTGGCCCACTTCGGGTTAGAGCTTTGCTTCACGGGTGGCCCAGTCAGGGAGAGAAGACGAAGTCCAATCCGGCTACGGGAAGGCCCAGAAGACTTACCAACTTAGGCCCATAATGTTACTTGTAGTTCAAGATGTACTCTGTAACCAACTCTTAGTCGTAGCCGGATTGATCCCTCCAGTAAACCCTAGGCCGGATATCTATATAAGCCGTCCTAGGGAGAGCCTTTAGGACACACCCAATACTTTAGACCCTCAACTCGCACAGGCGACACCACTGTAACCCATATTCTGGCTCTGCCGTATTACTAGATTGCTAGCAGGAGTAGGATCCGTCCAAAGCCAACGGATTCGAACCTAGGTAAACTTGTGTGCTCACCATCCCGGAATACCGTACGTCTCACCCCCCTCTCTTCCGCACGCCTCGAGGACCCCCTCATGGCGTACTTGTCATCAATCCAACGACAATTTGCTCAGTAGAAGCACACACCGTTATCAGCACTGAAGACGATTCCCATCACCTGGTTGTTTGCCAAGATATGGTGGGCCTATTCAAAACAGCGAGATCCGGCATGACCCACTTGCTGGTAGTCATGGACAAGTTCACCAAGTGGATCGAGGCAAAGACAATCAAGAAACTAGACGGGCCGACTGTTGTCAAGTTCTTCACCGACATCATCAGAAGGTTCCGCTACCCCAACAGCATCATCAGAGACAACGGCACCAACTTCGCCAAAGGGTCCTTCACACGTTTCTGTGGTGACAAAGGCATCCGCCTGGACTTGGCCTCCGTTGCACATCCCTAGTCCAATGGATAGTGCGAGTGAGCAAATGGCCTGGTCCTAGCTAGAATCAAGCCAAGACTGATTGAGCCGCTGATGAGAACACCCGGCTGCTGGATAGAGGAACTGTCGGTAGTGCTATGGAGCCTACGCACAACTCCCAACTGCTCCACTAGCTTCATGCTATTCTTCCTTTTCTATGGGGCAGAGGCAGTCCTACCAACCAACATCGAATTCGATGCACTACGAAAGTTGTTGTACATAGAGCAGCAAGCACAGGAAGCACGAGAAGACATTGTCGATCTCCTTGAGGAGGCTCGAGAGCTGGCCTTGTCTAGATCCACCATCTACTATCAGAGCCTACGATGCTATCACGCCATCCGGATACGCAATGTCTCGCTCCGCGAAGGCGACCTCATCTTACGGCTAGTACAAGACACCAAGGGAATGCACAAGCTAGCTCCGCCTTGGAAAGGACCATTCATCATCAGCTGGGCGCTCCATAACAACTCATACTACATGATCGACGCTCGCCAGCCAGCAAAGAACAAGATGGACCTCTTCGGCAAAGAGACTGAGCACCCGTGGAATGCGGACCTGCTTCGTCCATTCTACACCTAAGTAAAGGGCAAATGTATTTTACTTTTATGTAATAAACAAGATGAGAGGCCTCGACATAGTCTCGGGGACACCATAATAATTTGGCATTTTCTGCTACACTCACAAACTTTCCGGCTGCATTGTTTTTTAACCTCGGACCCAGTAGTTTCCCTCAGAAGCTCGCCGGATAGCCCAGACGGTTGCAAACTCCGAAGGGACGAAGTACTGTATGCGGTTCCATGAGACCCCTCTTCGATTCTGGCTGCAGACCGCAAGCTGACTGATAGACACGGAAAGAGCGTACAAACTCGAAGGCTTGTACAAGAAAAGTCTTAAGGAAAACAAGACATCTGTACGTGCCGGCTGCACTCGCTCGCTCAAAGGTGGTAGTGAAAGACCAAAGTATTGCGAAAGTACGCCACCTAAAGCAAGTGAAGGAGCAAGCTCACCAAACGGATCACTTACGGACGACCATCTCGGCGATTTGGCACAGATCCGCTAGAGCTGCCTTCTCTCTGTCCCGGGCGGTCTTCAGATCCTCCAGCTAACGAGCCTGGATCTGCTCGAGGTTCTTCAACACCTCGGCCCGGATCTCAGCAGTCTTCTTCGCCTGGCCAGCCATGACCTCCATCTGCTGTTGGTGCGACAACAGCTGGTTGATCTGGTCCTAGCATGCTGTGTTGGACTCCTCCAGCCAGGCGACCTCCGCCTTCAGCCTCTCCACCTCACGGTCCATGTCTGCCAACAGAGCTACAGGGGGTACCCAATGGTCAACGAGAAGCGCGAAAACTTGCACAGCCGGGAAGACAAAGCAGAGAAAGAGATCTTATGCCCCAGGTCCTACGAGGTCTTGGCAGCTTCGGCAAAGGCTTTCTGCATAAGATAGCAGAAGGACTGAGAAGAAAACAGCAAGAAGGGCAACGGAATAACGACAGAGGAATCGTTTACCTCAAGAGACGCCCCAAGCGCCCTGGCTTCGCCAAGGCCCTGCTTCATCATGTCCACCAGGTGGCGAACCTGGCCAAGCACAATGGGCGCCGACTCGGAGAATTGTGCTAGGATGGAGTCTGACGGCGGCGTAGCCGGAGATGACCGTCTGCCTGTGATTTGGAGCTCGTCGTCATCACCATTGGCAACGTGCGACGCATCCGGAGCCCCCTAGCCGGGAACCACCTCCCTGCCTCCATCTCTAGCCATCGGCTGCGCAGGGCCCTCTGACTCCATGGGCTCCTCCACTTGATAGGCGGCAGAACATGCCTAAACCCGGCCCGGAGCAAGGAACATATAGGCGACACGGGTCGCGGCAGAGGCCTGGTGCAGGACCAGTGAACCAGCCGGCACCACCGTCTCTGCCGCATCCGCCGCAACCTCGGCCACATTGGCAGCAGAGGCTGTAGCGTCAGTCACCTTCACAGTAGAGGCAGCAGCCTCAGTCGCCTTTACAGCAGAGGCATCAACATCAGCCGCCTTCGTAGAAGAGGCAACAGAGCACAATAAGTAAATACGAAGAGAAAGAAGCACGCTAGGCAAGGACGACGAGGGCACATACCCGGCGACGCTCGGCATGACGGCTGTGGCCCTTGGGTGGCGGCTCCTCTTCGTCCTCCCCCAGCTAGAGCGGCGCTAGTCGAGGAAGCCCGCTTCCCACGAGCTTTCGATGTGGCGGCCTCAGCCCAGACATGGGAACAACATTAGGCGCATGACAAAGGAAGAACAAGAAAATTTTGGGTACGAAAAGCAGCTCACTGTGTGGAAACTCGCATCCCTCATCGGCCGAGGTGGGGAACCGCTCTGGCTCCGTCGACGAAAACCTCAGTGGCTTGCGGTCAGCGATGAACTCTGGAAGATCACCCTCCCCAATGTCGTCTGCAGCTAGCTGCACCGTAAAAAGCTAATCAACAAGTAACATAAGAAGCAAGGAGAGAACCTCTTTAGGAAAAGATTTGCCCGGAGAAAGGGAAAAGAGCCTGACCTTTGGGGGCAGCTGGCCGTAGTGGTACGACCGGCAGCAGAAGACCTAGTCCTCCGTCAGCGTCTCCTTCGAGATGGTGGAAAGACATTCTCGAAGGGCACGAACGACACCTCCAGCTGCGACACCCGGGTGGGATCGAGCGGCCCAGAAAAGTGGCAGATCTGGTGTGACTGTTGTTTCAGCAGAAGCACGCGGTTCATCATCCAAGACAGCAGGATGTCCCGCGCGATGAGGCGCTCCTTCTCCACCAGCACCGTCACCCGGGCGGCCATCCGCTCCATGTCTGCATGGGCGCCCAAGTTCTGGACGGACCAAGCCTTTCGGCTGGAGGGGACATTGGCAAACACCGGTGCCTTGATCCAGTCGATGTCGGTGTTGTTGGCATGTAGAAGTACGAGCGCTGCCACAGCTTTATGGTGTTCGGCATCTCCAGCCGCGACATCAGCGACGACGGCCTTAGGTAGACGACGTAACAACCAGTCTTCGTTAGAGGGCCACCCTTCCCCACCACCTAGACATTGAAGTTGAAGAACTTCAAGAAGTTTGTCGCGTCTGGGTGAACCCCCAGATAGGCCTCACAATAGGTCACATGATGCGATAGCTGTGCATCGATGCTGGCACCGAGGTGGTGGAGCTAGAGGTCAAAGGAGACCATCAACTCCAAGACGAACCTGTTCAGAGGAAGGCTGAGCCCACGGAAAAAGTGGGCGAGGAAGACGACTGCCTCCTTAGGCTGAGGACTAGGGACCCGCTCCCCCTCCGGCGCTAGGCGATGCTTCACCAAGCGCTCCGATGGGATGAGTTTCCCCCGCCGGTACTTCTGCACTAGGTCGTCGGTGACATAGGAGCCGCACCAGCCCCCCGCCTAATCAGGAAGCATCTCGGCAGGCACGGTGGCCGTGTTGGAGAAGCAAGGCCCCATCATCGTGACAGAGAAGTAGCGGTGCTAGTGTTCAAGGAAAGTGGTGGCACGAGGCGCAACGAGGAGGCTGAAGCACAAGGGGCAATGGGCGCGGGAAGAAGGCGAGGTATGGGAGAAGCCCTCCCGGTGCCCCTATTTATCAAGGTAGGGCAACCACGCCTCCTACACTCCCCAACGCCACGTGGCACAAGAAATTCTCCACTACCCCCACGATGCTTCGTTGCCAGATCATTTGCGCCAAAGGAAATGCCATAGAAGATGCCACAGGCGTTACCGCGAAGTCCAAGCACGCGCACAATCCCCGAGAAACTACTATGATGAGGTTGTGAGCGCGGTTACCAAGTCTGTAGCGGCTGGCCAAAAGGTTAAACTAACATGACACGCAACAGAGGTGGCAGGCATGCCTAACGACAACATTGACATCATCAACTGGCCGATTCGCCTCCCCAGTTGGGCGTGGTAGCCGGGAGACGGAATTACCACCCACACCCTATGGGTGGGCCACTAGACCTGTAGCCGTGAACTCTAGCCGGGGAAGTGGGCATCTCGAGCCATAAAACAACAAGTACTATAGGACAAATTCGTGACACAGTCTTCACCAGCAATCATTTCAAGGGCAGCCAATGAGCATACAGGAACTTCTCCGCAAGGCCAAGCCCCAACATGCTCAGGGGATGACCCCCGGATAGGCCAAGCCAGCACCAACTGGCCGGCTCCAGGGAAAGCTAGCCGGATGGCCATAAGACAAAGAACCTCAGCCAGGTGATAACCTTCACCCGGTCGACGTCAAGATTCCCCGGCTGGGCCGTCTAGCCTGGGGCCAGGCTAGCCGGCTGGGTGGCCACCTCTACCCGGCCGCCTCAGATCCGTTGGCCAAAGGTACGGGAGGGGATGACGCCCCGTGCTGAGCGCGTCCTTGACTGGACAGGATGGCGCTACCAGACAAGCGCACCCAAGCGCTAAGGCTGGGAGGTGACGGAGAAAGCTCTGACTGCCGGATAAAGCTTCGGCTGACGGATAAAGCGCCAAGTTGATGGTTAAAGCGCCGGGTGACACCCAAAGCGGAGGCGCCGAGACACTATGGCACTGTCCCCACCTGTACTGAGGCTTGACTAGGTCCTGGGCCACCGGCTGGACCCAGTCAGTTGGCCCACTTTGTAAACACAAATCCCAAAACAGTAAACCCTAGAGCCCACATTGTAACCTAACCTTCTATCAGTATATAAGGAAGGGTAGTGATAGGGTTCTAGGTAAGGCATTACGAGTTACAAGGTAGAAAAAATCACTAAGTCATGTAGTCCATCTTCCTCTAGCTCCCAAGTGTAGCTAAGGAAACAGCTCAAGAAGCACTTGTATTGAGCATTCACTCCCCCCATAGTGGATCCTTGGAGGAGTAGGATTTTTACCTCGATGAGAGGGCTCCAACCTGGGTACATCATTGTGTGTGCAGTATCTTCCCAACCCGTTCCGTGTAGCTACCGATAGCATCCTAATTGTTTCCTTTCATGCCATTCCCGATGGCACCGCCATATTCCACACCATGGCATAAACCACATTGACCCACTTGAGAAATTTGCATGTGTGTTCTTTTCCTAAACCACATTGATTCAATGGTGACATTGCATGTGTGTTCTTTTCCTAAACCACATTGATCCACTAGTGACATTTGCATGCGTGTCTTTTCCTAAACCACATTGATCCTCTAGTCACATTGCATGTGTGTTCCTTTCCTAAACCACATGGATACGCTGGAGTCATTTCATGTATGTTCTTTTCCTAAACCACATAGATCCACTAGAGTCATTTACATGTGTGTTCTTTTAATAAACCACATAGATCAACTAGAGTCATTTGCATGTGTGTTCTTTTCCTAAACCACAAGGATCCACATGTGACATTTGCATATGTGTTCTTTTCATAAACCACATGGATCCATTTGATTCATTGCATGTGTGTTCTTTTCCTAAACCACATGGATCCACTGGTGAAAATTGCATGCATGTTCTTTTCCTAAACCACATTGACCCACTGGTGTCATTGCATGTATGTTCCTTTCCTAAACCACATGGATCCACTGTTGCATGTGTGTTCTTCTCCTGAACCATAGTGATCCACTAATAACATTGCATCTGTGTTATTTGTCTAAACCAGATTGATCCATCATGGTCATTGCATGTGTAATCTTTTCCTAAAGCACATTTATCCACTAGTGTCATCGCATACATGTTATTTTCATGTACCACATGGATCCACTGATGATTTGCATGTGCGTTCTTTTCCTAAACCACATGGATCCACTAGAATCATTGCATGTGTGTTCTTTACCTAAACCACATGAATCCACTAGAGTCATTTGCATGTGTGTTCTTTTCCTAAACCACATGGATCAATGTAACACCCTCGAATTGGCCCTATGAAAGTTTTAGCATTTCCTGCCAAACCCGCATAGAAATGATTCAAAGATGCCCACCGAGCACTTGCGTGCAGGTGGAAAACAATGTAAGATCATTACACAATATTCCACGGTGGAACCCACATAACATATATATACAACAATGACTCCATGAGTCAAGGATACAGATATATATTACAAAGATCCAAAGCACCTTGAAAACGATACAACATCCGAGTACGGATAAGATGCAAATGGGGCTTAGAGCCCTGAAGAATAACCAATGGCGTCCATAACCCTGCCCAGGCCAAGCCAAAAGGGTAACCCTGCTAGCAACGTCGAACTTACCCCTGTTCAACAAAAGGGGTGCCGACAAAGGGCAAAGTAAAAAGGGAGAGGTCAGTACTAAGGCCAGTACATGGCAAGTCTAGAATTCAGCAGCTCTCGCCTACATAGGTATGGTGGACTGAAGCGTCAGTGAAGCGTGCACTATACAACCTATAGAGACTCGATATAACTGTCGGCTATTAGAGAGGGGTAAGAAAGACCTATTCGGATCCAACCTGATACTAACATCAATCATACCCATCCTGGTATTCCCCTCGAGACCAAACGAGGAAGTCAAACCGAGGAACTCACACAGGTTGTAGTTTTATTCATTCCATTATAGTTGCAGCACTTACTAGTCAGATATAAATAGCATGAGTCATCCCAATATCGTAAGCAGTGGGTGGTTTTAGTTAACCATTCCATTATAGTGGCAATACTTACTAGTCATATACAATTAGCATGAGACATCCCAACTCCAGTAGTTGTTGGCACTTTTATTTACTCATTCCATTGTAGTGAAACTGATTACTAGACATGTCAAAGATAAATTTATAGCACTACTTTAGTTATAGTTGTCTATGATCGAGATACTATGCTCCAAGTCGTCCATAACTGCGGACACGGCTTTCAGAAAGATTTACCCTGTAGGGGTGCACAAATAGCAACGCACGCACGATCAACCTCGGAAAAACCAAATAAAAACCCAACGAGGCTTTCACGACAAAGCAATCACAAGATTCATAATATATTTTGGGGGGCCACCCCAATAAGCTACTTGTAATGAAGTTGGCTGGCTCCGAAACAGACCCAGGGTTTGCGAAAACGGCTGTAAACGACTGAGAACCCTAAAGTGTGACTGGGCTTATCGATACCACCAAATCGTGCTGCGATCCTAAACAGTACAGGTACTCCACGCACAATCGTAAATAAAGCAGTAAAGCATGGCATAAGTACACGATAGTAATAAAGCCCCAAACTAGTTTGTGGCCCCAAGAAATAAGAAATGAATCAAACTCTGGCTAAGGGGATTCATGGTCCGACATACGGATAGTGCGATAGTCAAGGAACATGTATCAAGTACTCAGGGCCTACGGGACACAAGTGAGCGGTTAAAAACCAAATATTAGCTATTCCCCACCGGTGCCTCTGTATTAGTTATATCTATTTCCAGCATTTAAATTATCAAGTTGTAATTGAAGTAATTATCATCTCCAACATTAAGCATGTGTCAACCTCCCAACCCTGGTGGAACATCAACGAAACAAAGCAGCACCCGAGCAAGCAACTACGACTCGCAATGCCGACTGTCAATCAAACAACAGACAATAGGATGTGTCCAAGGCAATATAGGTTGCAGGGGATATAACTGGTACGGAAAACTAAAGCATCGACAACACAGATAACAATAGATCAAGATGAGGAAGTAAAGACTATAAATGAAAAATAGGTAAAAAGGGGAAGAATGCTCGCCTGGGAACACTGCCGAAGGTACATTATCCGGAGAACTTGTCGATACTCGCATCAACTCAACGGCCTAATCCGCGAAGAACCAAAGCACTAAAAGAAACAACGGATGCGACAATTACAATTAATGCAGAAGAACCGGCATGACCATGATATGATACATGACATGGCAAGTTAATGATGCAAATCATGTTGTAAAGATGTCATTAGCATAGCATATTGATGATACAATATTAGTGAGACATCATGTTTGCCTTGCATAAACAGTTTTGATTTTACATGTTATCCATGATGCATGGTGCAATTATAAGTGTGGAATGCACAGGTGTAAAGGGTTCGTCGCGCTAATCGATTTAGACATATTATTTGTCAAATTCCGATTTACGGATTAAGAGATATTAATTATTTCGTCTTCTAATAGAATAGACAAAAGTTAAGTGGTTTAAGTATTTATGATAATCCACACTGAAACAAATTTTATATGAGTTCCTTAAACAAATTCAAACCAATTTGTCTATGAGTTTCATATAAAGAATTATAAATGATTTGAAAATACCAGCAGGGTTTTCAAGAAAGTGTCAGGAGTAGGTCGGGAATGTCAAAGAAACTGAATTTGAGAAGATTTTTCGGCGAGCTGGTCCGATTTTCTTGCGATGATTCCCAGCTCGTTCAAGCTCCGTTCGATGCATGGTTAGTTGCGCTGTGTAGCTGGTACTTCGGAGAAGAGTTCACCATGAATAGGTGTTGCAGATATTATCTATAGCGACTGGAATTTTTTTGGGAACAGAGGTGAATCTGAGTCATACGTGCCCGTACTAAACTGATTTTCTCTGATGGAAAAAGGCAGTGCGTGCAGCTAGCTTTCCCGATTTTCGCCGGATTATTCTGAGCATGTTTATGCTCTGATTTGAGTTACGTTTGTTGCTGTGCGTAGATGGGACATCAGAAAAGATATATTCGCGAAGAAATCCGTTGGAGGTCATATGTGGAGGTCGGTAGATCGATGGGAACAGAGGATGAAGACAACGGTGATAACTGACGAACTCGGAGTGAAACTATCACGCAGAACAATGAAGTTCTTTAATTTCGGGAGAGATTTCTAAGCCGCACCAGGCATTGTTTCGAGATCCGTTTTATGCGCTAAGTATCTGGATGATCTGTAAACGTGTGTGTGTGAGGCCGGCACCAAACTTGAGCTGAGGCGGCCGGAAATAGGCAAGGAACAGAGGCTGCAGTGATACTGCTCTGCGCGCACGTGTACTGTTCGTGTGCGGCAGCCAGCCCGCATCTTCCGGCGATGGAGCGTGTCCGTGATGTGCGCTGTGAGGCGCGCCCATAGATATGCAGGAGGGCGGGAATGCACTGGCGCAGCGTGCATGCGGCAGAGAACGCGTGCTCGCGGGCGAGCTCGACCGTGGCATCGGACATGGTGGGCGCACACGCATACTTCGACGGAGGCGAGGCTACGGTTACGGAGGAGAAGCGGGGAAAGGCTGGATAGAGGCGGAGTCTCACCAGGAGGTCGCTAGAGCGTTGGGAGAGGCCAGAGTAGCCGGAGTCATCGACACAAGGAAGAAGAAGGCGACGGCGAGCACGGAAGCATACAGGAAGAAGACCTTGCTGACCTCCTCAGCATCTCGAGCTTTGTCTCATCCAGCAAATTTGATGAGGGAAACGTCCTTGTTCAGTTCCCGGGCTCATCTCAGACATGTGAAGTTCATGGCTTGGTTGGGGGAAGGTGGCCATGCTGCTCTTGGTTGCTCACAGAGAGGTGGAGAAAAAGACAGGAGGAGATGGAGGAGACGGTAGCAGCGCTGGGGAAGAGAGGTAGGGTTTGAAGGGGCCTTGGGTGGGATTAAAACGAGGGAAGAGGAGGTGGAGCACGGCGCTATGGTGGGTGGCGATGACGTCGGCCATGGGAGAGGCTCACGCGTCGTGCGTGACTGAAGACGATCGATGGCGAGAGGCTCTTATGCCGTACCCCTTCGCTGGGTGGGCTGGGCCAAAAAGGAGGAGGGAGGAGGAAAACGGTGGCCATCGGGTTGTTTGTTTAGGGAGGTGGCTGCTTGTGTGTGGCCAGGTGAAACTCTCTCTTTTATTTCCTTTTCCTTTTACATTTATTTTTGCTATTTGTTTGTTCTACCAAACCACTTCAATTAATGACTTGTTTTGAATCTTTTTCTAGGGATTTGAACTTCGAGGAAGGATCTACAAAAATAGGGCAAGAGGGAAAATAGACATGTCAAGAAGAAGAATGCCCACCATATTCTTTTTGTGCATGATACGAGATATGGGGTTTAGGGTTCCAAAAAATTGAATAAAAGCATTTAGTAAATAGTGGGATTCTTCCAAGTGGATTCCAAAGTTATAGAAACAAAAAATAGAGATATAAAAGAGGGAGAGATATTGGTGATAGCAAGAACACAAGCAAGACAACAAATATGCAATATTTATATGATGCTCAAATGCAATGTGGCATGATGACATGAGCATGCTCTCATGATGATGTACAAAATAAAACAACATGCTGATTTTCAAGTAGTGCTTTTACCCGCGGTGCTACAATCAACTAGAGTCATTTGCATGTGTGTTGTTTTCCTAAACCACATGGATCCACTGGTGACATTTGCATGTGTGTTTTTTTCCTAAACCACATTGATCCACTGGTCACATTTGCATGTGTGTTCTTTTCCTAAACCACATTGATCCACTAGAGTCATTACATGTGTGTTCTTTTACTAAACCATATTGATCCACTCGTGTCCTTGCATGTGTGTTCTTTTCCTGAACCACATGGATCCGTTGTGTCATCTCATGTGTGTTCTTTTCCTAAGCCACATGGAACCACTAGAGTCATTGCATGTGTGTTCTTTTCCTAAACCACATGTATCCACTAGTGTCATTGCATGTGTGTTCTTTTCCTAAACCACATGGATCCACTAGTGACATTGCATGTGTGTTCTTTTCCTAAACCACATGGATTCACTAGTGACATTGCATGTGTGTTCTTTTCCTAAAACACATTGATCCACTAGTGACATTTGCATGTGTGTTCTTTTCCTAAACCGCATGGATCCACTTGAGTCACTTCATGTCTGTTATTTTCCTAAACCACATTGATCCAATGGTGACATTTGCATATGTGTTCTTTTACTAAACCACATTGATCCATTGGTGACATTGCATGTGTGTTCTTTTCTGGAACCACATTGACCCACTGGTCTCATTGCATGTGTGCTCTTTTCCTCAACAACATTCATCCACTGGTGTCATTGCACGTGTGTTCTTTTCCTAAACCACATGGATTCACGGGTGACATTGCATGTGTGTTCTTCTCCCGAATCATAGTGAACCACTTGTGTCATTGCATGTGTGTTCTTTTCCTGAACCACATGGATCCACTGATAATGTTGCATGTCTGTTCTTTTCCTAAACCACATTGATTCACTGGTATCATTGCATGTGTGTTCTTTTCCTGAACCAGATTGATCCACTAGTGTCATTGCATATGTGTTCTTTTCGTGAACCACTTGGATCCATTGATGATTTGCATGTGTGTTCTTTTCCTAAAACACATGGATCCACTGGAGTCGTTGAATTTATGATCTTTAGCTAAACCACATGAATCCACTAGAGTCATTTGTATGTGTGTTCTTTTCGTAAACCACATGGATCAACTAGAGTCATTTGAATGTGTGTTCTTTTCCTAATCCACATGGATCCACAGGTGCCATTTTCATGTGTGTTCTTTTCCTAAACCACATTGATCCACTGGTCACATTTCCATGTGTGTTCTTTTCCTAAAGCACATGGATCCACTAGAGTCATTGCATGTATGTTATTTTCCTAAACCACATTGACACAATGGTGACATTTGCATCTGTGTTCTTTTATTAAACCACATTGATCCACTGGTGACATTGCATGTGTGTTCATTTCCTGAACCACGTTGACCCACTGGTGTCACTGCATATGTGCTCTTTTCCTCAACCACATTCATCCACTTGTGTCATTGCATGTGTGTTCTTTTCCTAAACCACGTGGATCCACTGATGACATTGCATGTGTGTCCTTCTCCTGAACCATAGTGAACCCCTTGTGTCATTGCATGTGTGTTCTTTTCCTGGACCACATGGATCCACTGAGAACATTACATGTGTGTTCTTTTCCTAAACCACATTGATCCACTGGTATCATTGCATGTGTGTTCTTTTCCTGAACCACATTGATCGACTAGTGTCATTGTATATGTGTTCTTTTCGTGAACAACATGGATCCACTAATTATTTGCATGTGTGTTCTTTTCCTAAACCACATGGATCCACTGAAGTCATTGCATGTGTGTTCTTCACCTAAACGACATGAATCCACTAGATTCATTTGCATGTGTGTTCTTTTCACAAACCACATGGATCAGCTAGAGTCATTTGCATGTGCGTTCTTTTCCTAAACCACATGGATCCACTGGTGACATTTTCATGTGTGTTCTTTTCCTAAACCACATTGATCCACTTGTCACATTTGCATGTGTGTTCTTTTCCTAAACAACACTGATCCACTAGAGTCATTGGATGTGTGTTCTTTTCCTAAGCCACATTGATCCACTAGTGTCATTGCATGTGTGTTCTTTTCCTGAATCACATGGATCCGTTGTGTCATTGCATGTGTGTTCTTTTCCTAAGCCACATGGATCCACTAGAGTCATTGTATGTGTGTTATTTTCCTAAACCACATGGATCTACACCACAAGATATCTGCTCACTAGTGACGTTTTAAAAACGACAATGGATTTTTTGGTCATAGATCAATGACCATTCTGAACCAGTTGGTCATAGGGAATTTGGGAGGGTCCAAAGCTTGAAAAATAACGACCAATTTTATCAAAAAGGTCATAGTGTCCTGACATGAAATGGTCGTAGATGAATAGGACTGGTCTAAAGCCTTTTATCCAGGAGACTACAACCAATTTAGATGGTCATATCATATAATAACAATTTATTCTCAATTATAGAGAGGGTGACTAGACCGCCACCTAAGCAGTTCGTCAATGTGTCATGTGACATATCCATTTGCGTGAGGTCTACAAGTGAATCTGGTATGTTATTTAGTACCACTGACTAGTGGGGTCTACATGTCATTTTGATATTAAACAAGTGGTGCGGCGGATATTAAGGAAAAAAGGGCTGCACGGACTCGAACCGAGAAATTAAGCCAAAAAAGGAAGCCATGGGGGTTCAGACCCACGACCACCTTCCTCTCGCTGAAGCAACCAGACCACTCCACCATTGGTTCGTTCACATAAATGAAAAACGTGTGATAGTTTTTGTATATACAGAATCCACTAGAAATTAAGAAAAAAAATTGGGTGTCGTGGGGGGTTGAACCACCGACCACCTCCTAACCAGGAGGGAACCAAACCACTGGACAACCAAATCGCTCTTGTTAACATAACATGCATGAATGTTTTTGTATATTCTGAAATAGTGTTGGGCCTGGGACAAAATGGCCTCCTCTTTTATTCTCCTGAATATTTTTTTCCTACCGGCTGGGCCAACATCCCAATAGTCATTAGAATGCCGATTTTACTAAAAACTTTGGGCTTCTTCTAAAGTTTGAGACCACACGAATGGAGGGATTTTATTTTTTTCAAAAAGACTAAAAACTTAATTTCCCTATAATTTTTTCATATGACTTTGGATTGAAATGATATAAAAATCAATTTGGTTAATCTTTAGGAGGTGCATAACTTTCTTGTCATCTAAAATTATGCAATGTGAAGGATTTCTATTTTTTAAATGTTTTTAATTAGTTATGCCAATTTTAAGACGCGGTCAAAACAATGGGAGTGACTCGTATATCTGTCGAGTCTTACTAAATTTTTAGTGAGTCTCTGATAAAATGGCATATTGTGAGTCCAAAAATGATTTTTTCAAAAAATCATGAGTGTTAGATCATGTACCTTTAGTTCAAACCATACCCACTTCCTGCCGATTCGGCAGGCATTTGTCTTTTTCACCAGGGGTGGACGGAAAGGTTTGCGAATCCCTAGTTGTGACATTGTTTATGTAAGGTGGGTCTAGTATTTTTGAAAAATGGAGTGGTACCATTTTGTATTCACAGTTTGGTGTTGCTTCACAAAACGCCTCGATTTTGGCACTAACAAAATAGAAAATGACTTTTCCGTCAACGAAAAGGAAAACTTCCTCCTGCAACATTGTTCACCATCCCAAGATGCACATGCGTTCACAATATGGGCACATTATCACAAACTATGTCGCAATTCTGGACATAACATTGGTCGTTTGGCTTGAAAGTCGTGAAACCTCGAACATGATAGGTCATTTCTGGGAAGGTTTTTTCGAGATGCAACCAATATACCAAGGTTGGAATTTTTCCTTGCAACTACGTCACATAATACGATGCCACACGAAGGATTTACTTTGTTTGGACCGTTTTTGAATTTCTTATGCACATTTCAAAATTTTCTCGTTTTAAACTCTGGTCAAAACAACGGGCATGAAGATAGAGGATGAGCCTCGCTAAACTTGCATTGGATCTCTGAAGAAACATTATATAGTGAGTCTAAAATTGATTTTTTCAAAAAATCATGAGTGTTAGATCATGTACCTTTTAGTTCAAACCAGACCCGCTCCCTACCGATTCGGCAGACATTTGTCTTTTTCACCAGGGGTGGGCGGAAAGGTTTGCGAATCCCCGGTTGGGACATTGTTCATGTAAGGTCGGTCTAGTATTTTTAAAAAATGGGGTGGTACCATTTTGTATTCACTGTATGGTGTTGCTTCACAAAACGCCCCGATTTTGGCACTAGCAAAATAGAAAATGATTTTTCCGTGCAACCGAAAGGAAAACTTGCTCCCGCAACATTGTTCTCCATCCCATGATACACATGAGTGCACAATATGGGCACAATATGACAAACTATGCCATGATTCTCGGTGTAACATTGGTCGTTTGGCGTGAAAGTCATGCAACCTCGAACATGATAGGTCATTTATGTGAATGTTTTTTCGAGATGCAACCAATATACCAAGTTTGGTATTTTTCCTTGCAACTATGTCACAAAATATGACGCCACGCGAAGGATTCACGTTGTTTGGACCGTATTTGAATTTTTTATGTCCGTTTCAAAATTTTCTCGCTTCAAACTATGATCAAAACGGCGGGCATGAAGATAGGGGATGAGCCTCACTAAACTTGCATTGAATATCTGAAGAAACATCATATTGTGAGTCTAAAAATGATTTTTGCAAAAAATCATGTGTTAGATCATGTACCTGTAGTTCAAACCGAACCCACTTCTTACCGATTCGGCCGACATTTATCTTATTCACCAGGGGTTGACGGAAAGGTTTGCGAATACCGGGTTGGGACATTGTTCATGTAAGGTGGGTCTAGTATTTTTGAAAAATGGGGTGGTACCATTTTGTATTCACCGTTTGGTGTTGCTTCACAAAACGCCCCGATTTTGGCACTAGCAAAATAGAAAATGACTTTTCCATGTAATGGAAAGGAAAACTTCCTCCTGCAACATTGTTTTCCATCCCATGATGCACATGCGTGCACAATATGGGCACATTATCACAAACTATATCGTGATTTTGGCTGTAACATTGGTCGTTTGGCGTGAAAGCCACGAAACCTCGAACATGATAGGTCATTTCTGTGAAGGTTTTTTCGACATGCAACCAATATACCAAGTTTGTTATTTTTTCTTGCAACTATGTCAGATAATATGACGCCACGCGAAGGATTCACCTTGTTTGGACCGTTTTTGAATTTTTATGTCCTTTTCAAACTATGGTCAAAACGGTGGACATGAAGGTTCTTAGCTAGCGACTGAGCCTTGTTGAACTTGCATTGGATCTCTGATAAAATAGCATATTGTGAACCAAAAATGATTTTTGCGAAAAATCATGAGCATTAGATCATGTACCCGTAGTTCAAATTGGACCCACTTCCAGCCGATTTAGAGGGCATTTATCTTTTTTGCGAGGGGTGTCTAGAAAGGTTTGAGATACCCCGGTTGGGACATTGTGGTAGCATTTTTAAAAATATGGTGGTAGCATTTTTAATTAGCACTTTGGTGGTTGCTTCACAAAATGCCCCGTTTTTATACTACGAAAATGGAAAATGCATTTTTGTGTGATGAAAAAGCAAACTTCCTGTGACAATATTGTTCGCCATTCCATGATGCACATGTGTGCATAATATGTTCACATAATCACAAACTATATTATGATTTTTGCCGTAACATTGGTCATTTGACACTTAGAAAATGAAACGCCCTCAACCTTATAGAATAGAGCCAACCATTCATAAGAGGGAACTAGGGTACCCACGGATTAGAATGCCGAAGGTGATCTCAACCGTTCAGATGGGTTCCATCCAACACCCCAAAGTCACAGCGCCATCCCCGTCCCCCTAGACTTTATGCATGAAAGGACCGAAATACCTCGATGTTCCCAGAGTCTTGCAACACATAAGATTAGGGGTAGTTTTGTGAAATCCTTCACACATCCAGATCGCGATGTACATTGCAATTTCCAAGTTTTGCAATTTCCTATGTACTTTGAAATTCTAAGTCTAATGAAAGCACTACTTCAAACTTTTGCAATTTCCACAAGACTCAAAGTCAATTACTTGAAATCCAGCATGATGCCAATAAACTCATGTAATCATAGACTGATGCATTTTGCTATGATAATCAACCGTAGAACTGGATGCCTCCCCTTTACCTACCTTGGACTCCCATTAAGCATTTCTAAGCCAACTATGGAGCATTTTCTTCCCATAGTTCAGAGAGTGGAAAGAAGATTATGTGGATTTGCTGATTTCTTGAATTATGGAGGAAAACTGCAGATGGTCAAATCAGTTCTCTCCTCACTTCCTATATATTATATGAGCTGTTTGGAGGTGCCAATAACCATCAAGGATAAAATTATTAAATATATGAGATATTGTCTGTGGAAAAAGAAGACTGAAGATGTGCAAGCAAAAGGACAAGCTCTGGTATCATGGGACAAAATCTGCCGTCCTAAAAATCAAGGGGGTTTAGGGGTACTAAACCTACAGATTCAAAATAATGCCCTCCTACTGAAAAATTTGGACAAATTCTACAACCACCAAGACATACCTTGGGTTCATCTCATATGGGAGACTTATTACAAAAATGGAAAATTACCTAGAAGATGCATGGAGGGATCTTTTTGGTGGAAGTCACATATCAAATTAATTGACAACTTTAAAGGCATGGCTAAATGCAATATGAAATCTGGCAGATCTGCTTTTTTCTGGACTGACCTTTGGCAAGAGGAATGCATGATGAATAAGTTCCCTTACCTTCTGTCCTATGCTAAGTCCACAAACATCAGTGTTCATGATTTCCTTCATGCTGAATTTCTTGAAGATAACTTCCACCTACCTCTATCTCATCAGGCTTTCTCTGAATTTTTAGTACTGGAAGATAGATGCGAGGAATTCAGGCATGACATACAGGAGGACACCCATGATAATTGGAACTATATCTGGGGATCAGACAAATTCGAAGTTAAAAAAGCCTACTCCAGCCATGATTGGATACTCACCATCACCACCACACTTTTCCTGGGTTTGGGCAACCTCCTATCAAAATAAACACAAGTTCTTTTTCTGGCTTCTTCTACTGGACAGATTGAATACAAGAAACCTACTGATGAGGAAGAATTTCAACCTTCCTAATTACAATTATGTTACATCCAACTGCATCACAGAAGAATCATCAATTCATGTTTTCTGGGATTGTCCATTTGCAAAAAAATGTTGGGACCATATTTCCAGAAACAGAACTGCAAATCTAACAGGATTAGAAGCTATTTCAAACATCAAATAAAAGTTACAACTACCATTTGCAATGGAGATTATTATCATGACTTCCTGGGGCATCTGGATTGGCAGAAATGAGAAGATTTTCAAAGACAAAAGACCCACATTTGATAGATGGAAAGCAATTTTCTACCAGGAAATGAGATGGATACAATTCAGACTCAAAGGAAAATACAAGGAGAAATTCAAAGCTTGGCTCAATCAGCAATTAGATCAGGGATAGAATAGATTGTCTCAGATTAAGATGTAACTAATCTACATTAGATCATTTTCTCATTTCCTATCATACTCATATATAATTAAAAAAAATTGCCCCTACGGTTTCACCTCAAAAAAGATCGCGATCTCGTAGAACATTCGAACCCTAATCCCCTCTCGTCCATGAGGCCAATACCCCGCCGCCACCTCCCCGTATTTCCATACACATTGCGATTGACATCACCGCCGCCACCTCCTCCCTTGTCCCTCTTTGCCTTCGGTCGACGCCACATAGACCTCTGCCCTCTGCTAGCTCCATAGCCCTCTCCCTCCCATCCCCCGCTTCGTCCCTGTCGTGTGGCATCCCTAGCAGCCTAGCCATCGACAACCCTGTCAACCTCCGCCTGCCTCGGTGCCGATGACCTAGCTCGGGTAGGAGATGCCGGCGCTTTAAGCCCGGCGTGCTAGTTCTGTATTTCCTCCTCCTTTCCTCCACACATCCCGTGGTGGACCAATCTACGATGCCGATACATCCAGCCTCGGGGTCGCCGGATCTCGTCAAGGGTTCGCCGCACCAGGACCTCACCTAGCCATGCCTCCTCTCTTTATTTCCCTTCTCCCCCTCTCAATTTATCTCTCTCGGGTTCTCTCCTAGTCTCTGGTTCCTCTCGTTGATGTGTTTGTGGGCGTAGGTACCGGATGCTGGAGAACTCGGTCCCCAAGGAGAGGCTGCACTGGGGCTCCTTCCTCGTCAAGCTCGGTGCCGAAAACCTCAAGGGGGCCAAGAACGAGGAGCTCCTCATCGCCTCCCACCAGTAAGCCACAACTCGAATTTCTGACCTCGAGCCAGATCCCTCTATAATTCTATCATGTGGGTCTATTTCTAATAGCGATTTTTGTACTGGTCTCACATGGCTATGTAATGGTAGTAGTTGTGATGTGACTATCGTTCTCCTTGATGTTTATCAAACTTTCTATGCATCACAATTTTTGTAATGCAATGACAATGTTGAATGTGGACATCTGTTGTATAGGCTTTTCTTTCCATCGGAGTTTATTATATCTTTTATTGATGTTAACCTTAGTGCTCATGCGCTGCTAAGATCTGGTCCCATATTCCTATCTTTTTTCCTCTACTGATCATGAGCAATGTGTACTGTGCCGCTAAGACTTGGTTGTGGTAGATGACTATAGGATGCCCTGCTATTTGTTCCAGTGATATTTCTAGATTATAATTCCGAGCATTGACTGAGTTTGGCTTGGTAGTTATTGAGCTTCTTTTTGTAGAAAACTTTCTAGTTTATTAGTCCTGTTATGGTACTTTTAGCTTGAATCTGTATGTGCACCAATAGCTAAATCTTGTCAAGTTCAGTGTAAGTAATAAGCAGGATTGCATTGATCACTAAAGTAGCTTGATATGATCTTGAAGGATTGCTTCAGATCACTTTAGTACTTGATAGGCTGCTATCATCTATGATTTGATAGTATATTTTGAAGATTGAGAAACATGAGCTTCATCTGGTCATGATGTGATTTTTTTGTTGTAGCTTAATGGACCTATAAAGGCAAGTCTATATGCATGTCTTCTCCTGATGTGGATATGCCGAAGGGGGTATGCCCAGCAGGACGTTCCGATCGGGCCGAAAGGCCTGCGAGTGCATCTGAAAGACGGCGACTGGACTAGAAGGAAGGAAAGGCCCAGCGACTGGCGACTGGCGGCCCATGAGCATAACAGAAGCCCAGTCGGACTAGGTCAAAGCCTCTGGTTCCTTATCTTGTTCGGTGATAACTTGTAAACCCTAGCGAGGTGCCTCATATATAAACCTCCCTAGGGTATCCTAGAGACTCATGTTCCATCATATCACCCCCTCAAGCGAGTCGCTGCCTAGCCGCCGAGCTCACCACCCCTGTAACTCATTCTCCCATAATCTAATCTAGCAGGAGTAGGTCTTTACCCTCCGGGGGGCCGAACCTGGGTAAACCCATGTGCATCCGCCCCCATCTCGCACCGCAGATGGCCGCCAAATCTTCCTCACGAAACACTCAATCGCTGCCAGTGGCAGCGACTGCCGTGGACATTTCACCAACAGTGGCGCCCACCATATGGCATAGCGGGACTGGCCTGAGTTCTGCGGCGAGACCCTACTCGCCGATCGATCGGCCGCTAGCCACCGATCGCATGATCGCCATCAGCGGGATCTTGCAGATCCTGCCAACAGCTACATCACGGCGTCACGTCCGGTCACTCACGCCGCGTGTTGGGAATATGCCCTAGAGGCAATCATGTATGATGTTATTCCTGTGTATTCATAAGGTTATGGTCCATGTATGAACTGCTGATATGTATCATGGAATACGTGAATCGATTGTGGAACTGCATATTCATGTTGTTCATACTAATTGTCCTTGGTCATTGAGGTTCTGCAGGACACACAACTTAGCCCAATGTGAAAGTCGGCAGATGACTAGGTTCCACTTGTCATGGGCATGGAGATTCTATTCTGAGTTACACGGATTCGGCTAAAGAGTTTAGCGAGTCGGACTAACCCATATTGAGATGCAACAAACAAGTCGTCATTTGCATGTCTCAATCAATGCAATCCTTAGACCCGAGGTTATTGCACAATCCGAGTTGAGGATCTCCGACTTAGGTTCTGTCAAACGTTGTTCCGTCATTGGGCAGTTATAAAGGCGGAGTTCGGGTCGACTGAGAATCAAGCTGCGTGATGTGAATAACCAAGACGGGATTTTGCCCCTCCATCCGAAGAGATATTCTCTGGGCCCTCTCGGAAGATATGATTCGGAAAACATGGCCATGCACGTCACGGTTAAGTGTTAACCGAGGCAACCGACTAAGAGTTAGTCGGATAAATCACTTATCTTGGATCGAGAAAGAGAGTCAGACTATTTAAGGGATGACGATCATTCACCTATAGTCCGACAAGGTATATCGTGAGGCAAAAGGGACTCAGACGAAAGTCGCATTGGAATGTATGTCATCATGACTTATTGGTACTTGGGAGTTGGCACGTTTTGCTAGGAGCCGCTAACAACTGATCGATCATGAGTGAGACTCAGAATCGTGTCCGGGTTACCATGAGCCTGTCGGGTCACACACTTAAGAGCGGGAGCAAGTTTGGGTTAGACCCAAACAGGAAACCTATTTGGGTTGGACCCAAATAGAGACATGGACTTAGTCAGCAAGTGAGACTTGCAGTGGCTAATATAGGCCTTTTAGTGAATGGGCCACAAGTGAGTGGAGCCCACTTTCACTCCCTATATAAGCTGGGGCGTAGGTGCTTAGAGCAGAAGGTTAGGTCACTCCATGTGTTGGAAACCCTAGCCTAGTCCGTCCTGTCGCCACCGTACCGGACCTAGCAGTCCATCGCCGGCGCTCCTCCTCGTATGTGTGGATACCGGCGGAGGTGATGTACGTTCAGCACTTCGGCGATCATGAAGAAAGTACGGATCGTCGATCGTGGAACCGGAACGGATCATGAGGACTACACTGCATCAAACGACGTGCTTCATCGATTTCGCAACTGCGCGTCTAGTGGTAATCCTCGTGGCCTTCTACCTAATCTAGATCTTGGGATCACCACGTAGGGAAAAAGTTGTGTTTATCTCTACATGGTCCAATAGTGGTATCAGAGCGTTAGCTTCTGGTTTTTGGCTCGAGATCGCGCATATGTGATATGCGGTTGGCGTTAGATTGGATCTAATTGCAGTTTTGGTGGTCGATCTATGAGATAGATCGGTTTTGTACAAAGTTCATTGGATCAACTCTACTCGGGGAATGGATGATCTGGTTTCCGTGATCTAACTGCTAAGGTCATGGAACGACATACTCCTACTGGTCGGTTTCCGCCATCGGGGTAGACTGTGACACGTAAACCCGGATGCGGTGATCGAAGATCAAAGGGTTTGATCGAATCGGAGTCCAGATCGGATTTGGGTAAAATTGTTATATCCGATGATGAAATCCATGTTTAGAATGCAGATGAGATCTGTGTTTTCAGAAAAATCGTTGAGCGCTGCCTTAGATGTCGTTGCGTGTTTCACAACGCCGGTAGATATAGTATCTACGCATAACTTGTTTTTGCAGGATGATGTTGTGAATGGTATGGCTTATGTGCATGTGATGTGTGTAATCCATACGAGATCTACGTATCACAATTTTTTGTTAGCCGGCTGGAGCCTAGGTGCTGTCATCTTATTGTATAACGGCCTGCGTGTCGGATTCTCTGTGTAATTTGCATTACTACCTAGTGTAGCTGTTTGGAGAATCCGGATGGCATGCAAGTCGGTGTACAAGTCGGCTACATGGTGTAATACGGAACGTGACAAGAGTTGACACGAGCCGGATTACAGGCTTTATGGAGATGGAGATCGCCATACCATTTCACATTATAATTGCTTTATTTTGTGTTATTGGTATGTCTCTGTTTTACCTCTATTAGATGGTTGGTAGAAAGTAATCCCTGAAAAGAGGTCTAGTCGGTTTCCCCGCCAGTGCTGCACCATCACAAGTCAGACATTTTTGGTAGTGGGCTCATAAAATTGAGGTGCTATCAATTCTTTTCGACTAGGTGGGTTCGAGTCGGACTCTTACAGCGGAAGCACTTGGTAATCTAGACAGTTTTATGACAATGGTTGTCGGACTTGGGGAAAAGTTGGATGGGAGCTGGGGCATGTGATGCCACCCATCCAACAGGAGTGGTATGAGATACGATTGGCAAGGAGTTGTCTACCTAGATCACTTGATGGCTAGCAGTGATGCTAAAGCTCACTAGTCGACTTTCTTATTTAGGGTCCTGAATCACTAAGTAACCATCAGAGGGGTGTTGGTTCGAGTGGGAGCATAAATATTAAAGTGTTTAATATGCTTGATCCTTTATGGATACATGTCTTAAGTGTTTTGCTTATTTTCTGTTGTAGATCAATGGCACCTAGCAGTCTTCCTCAGATTTCCGGTTTTGCTTTGAGAACCATCTTAGAGAAAGATAAGCTGAATGGAACTAATTTCACCAACTAGTATCGTAATCTGAGAATTGTTCTCAAACAAGAAAAAAAGGATCATGTCCTAGACAACCCACTTCCAGCTGAGCCGGATGAGAATGCGACTGTCGCAGCCACCAATGCCTACCGTTGGATTTGTGATGAATCCACGGAGATTAGTTGTCTTATCCTTGCTCACATGGAACCGGAGTTGCATCAGCAGTTCGAGAATGTTGAGGCCAACGATATGATCGAAAGCCTCAAAAGTATGTTCCCGGCTCAGGCAAAGAATGAGCGGTATCAAGTCTCTCAGGCCTTGTTGAGCTGCAAGCTTAAGGATGGCGATCCACTGAGTGTGCATGTGATCAAGATGGTTGGTTACGTGCAGTCTCTGGAAGACTTGGCTAACCCATTAGCGAAGAGTTCGCTATAGACATAATTTTGAACTCTCTTCCTAGTGCGTATGGCTAGTTCATATCGAACTACCACATGCATGGTATGGATAAGAAGCTCACTGAATTACATGGGATGCTCAAGCAGGCTAAGGCGGATCTCAAGAAAGGTGCCAGTCAAGTGTTGATGGTACAAAACAAGGCTAAGTTCAAGAAGAGTTCTTGGACTAAGAAGAAGAAGGCAAAGTCAAGAGGTAAGGCGGAGGACCCAGTCCAAAGCACTTCCTCAGGGACTAAGCCATCTCCTACAGTTAGATCCACTTGCTTCTACTGCAAGTCGGATGGCCACTGGAAGAGGAATTGCAGCAAGTATCTGGCTGATAAAGCCAAGAGCGGAGGTGTGACTTCTGGCTCAGGTACACTTGTTTGCAATGTTATAGACATTTATCTTGCTGATGCACCGGGTAGTTCTTGGGTATATGATACCGGATCAGTCATTCACGTATGCAACTCGTTGCAGGGACTGGTAAGAAATAGGAGCGTGGCAAGAGGCGAGGTTGACATTAAAGTCGGAAACAAAGCAAAAGTCGCTGCATTGGAAGTCAGCACAATGCAACTTCATTTACCTTCTGGATTCATAATGGAGCTAAATAATTGTTATTATGTTCCAGTGCTTATTCGAAACATCATTTCTGCCTCATGTTTCATGAGACAGGGCTATGAGTCGAATATTAAGAATAATGGTTGTTCTTTATATTTTAATGATATGTTTCATGGCTTTGCGCCCGTCCGAGACGGGTTATTTATTTTGAATCTTGAGGGTGAATCTATCTATAACATAAATATGAAAAGGTTGAAACCAAATGATCTGAATATGACTTACTTTTGGCATTGTCGGCTTGGTCATATAAGTTGGAAACGCATGAAGAAGCTCCATGATGATGGACTCCTAACTTCGTTCGACTTGAAGTCGTTCGAGACATGCAAAGCCTGCCTTCTTGGCAAGATGAACAAGACACCTTTTGCAAAGAGCTGTGAAAGGGTGTCTGACTTATTGGGACTAGTACATAGTGATGTATGTGGCCCAATGAGCACGACAGCTAGAGGTGGTTACGAGTACTTCATTACCTTCACTGATGATTTAAGTAGATATGGATATATCTACTTGATGAAACATAAGTCGGAAGCCTTTGAAAAGTTCAAGGAATTCTAGAATGAGGTACAAAATCAACTTGGCAAGAGAATAAAGTTTCTTCGGTCAGACCGAGGAGGCGAGTACATGAGCCATGAGTTTGATGATCATCTAAAGAGTTGGGGACTAGTTCCCCAGGTCACTCCTCCAGGAATGCCGCAGCGAAACGGTGTGTCGGAAAGGAGGAATCGGACCTTGTTGGACATGGTACGGTCAATGATGAGTCAGACAGATCTGCCTTTATCATTTTGGGGATATTGTCTAGAAACTACAGCGTTCACACTAAACAGAGTACCATCAAAGTCGGTAGAGAAGACACCGCATGAGATGTGGACTGGCAAGAAGCCGAGTTTTTCTTTTCTTAAGATTTGGGGTTGTGAAGCTTTTATCAAGCGACTTCAGTCGGACAAGCTTACATCTAAGTCGGATAAGTGTATTTTCATGGGATATCCGAGGGAAACCTTGGGTTACTACTTCTACAACCGAGAAGAGGGCAAAGTGTTTGTCGCTCGAAACGGTGTCTTCCTTGAGAAAGAGTTTCTCGGTCGGGGAGTCAGTGGGAGTACAGTGCATCTCGAAGAAATTATAGAGATACCGGCTATCAGCGAGTCGGAAAAAGCCTTAGAGGTTGAGCCGGACGTGGTACCTGAGCCGGAAATTGCACCGACACTACGAATATCGGCCTGATTGCGAAGTGTTCGTGAGGTGTTGCTGTTAGACAGTGATGAGCCGGCAACTTATTCGGAAGCGATGGTGGTATCTGATTCCGTGTCATGGCTTGGAGCCATGAGATCCGAGTTAAAGTCCATGGATGAAAATCAAGTTTGGAACTTGGTTGGTTTGCCAGACGGTGCAAGACCCGTCGAGTGCAAATGGGTCTTTAAGAAGAAACCTGATATGGATGGAAATGTTTCTGTCTATAAAGCACAGCTTGTCGCGAAGGGGTTCCGACAAGTTCAAGGAGTTGACTACGATGAGACTTTCTCTCCTGTAGCGATGCTTAAATCAGTTCGGATCATGTTAGCTACAGCAGCCTATTTCGACTATGAGATATGGCAGATGGATGTCAAGACGGCTTTCCTTAACGGAACTTTAACCGAGGACGTGTATATGATACAGCCCGAGGGTTTTGTCGATCCGGCTAATGCTGACAAGGTATGCAAACTTCGGAAATCCATTTACGGGTTGAAGCAAGCATCTCGGAGTCGGAACATTCGCTTTGGTGAGGTAGTCAAATCGTTTGGCTTCATCAAGAGCGATCATGATTCTTGTTTATACAAGAAGTTTAGTGGGATCAAAGTGAACTTTCTGATATTATATGTGGTGACATATTACTGATTGGAAATGATTTCCATATGTTGCAAGAGACCAAGGAATCATTGGAAAAGAGTTTTTCGATGAAAGACTTGGGTGAGGCGACTTACATACTAGGAATCCGGATCTATAGAGATAGATCAAGGCGACTCATTGGATTGAGTCAGACTACATATTTGGACAAAGTGTTGAAGAAGTTCAGCATGGAATCGTCTAAGAAGGGGTTCTTACCGATGTCCCATGGTGTAAAACTTGGCAAGACTCAGTGTCCTTCGACAACAGATGAGCGAAGTCGGATGAGTGCGATTCTGTATGCTTCTGCAATCGGATCCATCATGCACGCTATGATTTTTACTAGGCCGGATGTTTCCTATGCTCTAAGTGCTGTGAGCAGGTACCAAGCTAACCCTGGAGAAATCCACTAGGCAGCGGCTAAAAATATCCTCAAGTACTTGAGAAGGACTAAGGATATGTTCCTAGTTTATGGAGGGGAGGATGAACTCAGTGTAAAGGGTTACACGGATGCGAGTTATCTCACTGACTCGGATGATTCTCGTTCGCAATCCGAATATGTGTTTGTGATAAATGGAGGGGCTGTGAGCTGGAAAAGTTCCTAGCAAGAAACGGTGTCTGCGTCTACGACAGAGGCTGAGCATATTGCTGCCTCAGAGGCAGCAAAAGAAGCCGTTTGGATGAGGAATTTCCTCATGGATCTTGATGTGGTTCATGGCTCGTCCAATCCGTTAGAAGTGTATTGTGACAACAATGGTGCTATTGCACAAGCCAAGGAACCTAGACAACACCAGAAGAACAAACATACACTCATGCGGTACCACCTTATTCGCCAGTTTGTGGATCAAGGTGATATCAAGTTATGCAAGGTACACACGGATCCAAACATTGCGGATCCGTTGACAAAGCCACTTCCACAGCCGAAGCATGAGGCGCACCTGAGGGCAATGGGCATTAGATGCCTAGACATGTGATGTCGGAAGATTGACTCAAGTGCAAGTGGGAGACTGTTGGGAATATGCCCTAGAGGCAATCATGTATGATGTTATTCCTGTGTATTCATAAGGTTATGGTCCATGTATGAACTGCTGATATGTATCATTGAATGTGTGGTTCGATTGTGAAACTGCATATTCATGTTGTTCATACTAATTTTCCTTGGTCATTGAGGTTGTGCCGGACACACAACATAGACCAATGTGAAAGTCGGCAGATGACTAGGTTCCACTTGTCATGGGCATGGAGATGCTATTCCGACTTACACGGATTCGGCTAAAGAGTTTACCGAGTCGGACTGAGCCATATTGAGATGCAACGAACAAGTCGGCATTTGCATGTCTCAATCAATGCAATCCTTGGACCTGAGGTTATTGCACAATCCGAGTTTTGGATCTCCGACTTAGGTTCTGTCAAACGTTGTTCCGTCACTGGGCAGTTATAAAGGCGGAGTTCGGGTCGACTGAGAATCAAGCTGCGTGATGTGAATAACCAAGACGGAATTTTGCCCCTCCATCCAGAGAGATATTCTCTGGGCCCTCTCAGAAGATATGATTCGGAAAGCATGGCCATGCGCGTCACGGTTAAGTGTTAACCGAGGCAACCGACTAAGAGTTAGTCGGATGAATCACTTATCTCGGATCGAGAAAGAGAGTCGGACTATTTAAGGGATGACGATCATTCACCTATAGTCTGACAAGGTATATCGCGAGGCAAAAGGGACTCAGACGAAAGTCGCATTGGAAGGTATGTCGTCATGACTTATTGGTACTTGGGAGTTGGCACGTTCTACTAGGAGCCGCTACCAACTGATCGATCATGAGTGAGACTCGGAATCGTGTCCGGGTTACCATGAGCCTGTCGGGTCACACACTTAAGAGCGGGAGCAAGTTTGGGTTAGACCCAAACAGGAAACCTATTTGGGTTGGACCCAAATAGAGACATGGACTTAGTCAGCAAGTGAGACTTGTAGTGGCTAATATAGGCCTTTTAGTGAATGAGCCACAATTGAGTGGAGCCCACTTTCACTCCCTATATAAGCTGGGGCGCAGGTGCTTAGAGCAAAAGGTTAGGTCACTCCATGTGTTGGAAACCCTAGCCCCAGTCCGTCCTGTCGCCGCCGTACCGGGCCTACCAGTCCATCGCCGGTGCTCCTCCTCGTATGTGTGGATACCGGCGGAGGTGATGTATGTTCAGCACTTCGACGATCATGAAGAAAGTACGGATCGTGGATCGTGGAACCAGAACGGATCGCGAGGACTGCACTGCATCAAGCAACGTGCTTCATCAATTCCGCAACTGCGCGTCTAGTGGTAATCCTTCTGGCCTTCTACCTGAGCTGGATCTTGGGATCACCGTGTAGGGAAAAAGTTTTGTTTATCTCTGCGTGGCCCAACACCGCGGTGATGCCGGTCGGCTCCATCAACCTCTTCGTCGGCTTCACCTGCGCCATCGACCTAGCTGCGATGATGATCGTCGGCGGATCGCCTCCACACCGTGATCTGCTTTCGGAGGAGCAAGTCCGCTCCATCAGGGGCCTAGTCACCGAGTACGACTTGGCCGCCAGCGACGCGGTCGGGACTAACGCCGCCACCAACGACGACGCCCTAAACGACGATGCCGACTCCGCGACCCCTCCATCGGTCGACGGATCCATCACCGCCGCATCACGGGAGGACTCCATCACGCAAGTCTCCAACCCCGAGGACTTCGAGGACTCCTCCATCCTGGGGATCTTCCACTCCGATTCCGGCTCGGAGTCCCCCGAGGATCTCGCGCCAGATCCAATCGCTTCAACGCGCTCTACACGGCAGGTAGCACGGCCGCCCCGCCAGATCCGTTCTCCACGCCGATCCCGCCGATTGTGACGACCACGGAGGTGGAGCAATCCTGCCTGCGGCTTGCGGAGGTGCAACGCAACGAACTCGGACCCGAGCGCGAGAAGTAACGCCTCGAACGAGAGACGACACGGGAGCTGTCGCTCTATCACCAGTGTCGCATCAGGACCCGTCTGAACTCCAACGTTCAGGGCCACGTCCTGAACTTCAGCGACGAAGGCGACCCCGCACGCGCCGCCGAGCACGAATACTACGAGAACGCGCTGCCAGGCGGGAGCAACCCCGCAAGACCACCACCTGGTGCGCTGGCGACTGGGGCCCCTCCACCACCCATGGGCCGCGCGCCCCCGCTAGACCAACCGCGGATCATCATCTCGCCTCAAGACCGTGACGCCAACGGGCTACCACTATACTCCACCCCGATGGACAACGTCGTCGCAGCCGACGCCGCGATCGGCAACCTCGACATCCAAGCCGACGACGCGCTATAGATCCAGTATGCGAAGGCCCTACTCGTTAGGGCCGTCGAGCAACAAGCCGCGGGAGTCGACCCGCGGGGGAGGATGTATTCCCGCTCATCAGCAAGCAGGGTGGCATCAAGCGGCCACCCCACCATGGCTAACGCATTAGTTTGCCCACCACCCCAGCCCCTGGCGAACCAACCACGGGCCGCCAACCCCGCGTTGTCAACCAACCACCGGTCGCTGCCAACGGACAGCCCCTCGATGCCCGAACGAACATCATCAACAATCAGGCGTGGCGGTCACGCCAGCCCTACGACCTGCGGCACACCTTCACCAACCATGGCAACCCGGAACCAAGAGGCTCGCTTAGCCGAGTCGGGCCATAATTCTTCGGACCAATGATTCGCGGGGAAAAATACCCCGCCAACTTCAAGGCCCCCAAGGAGATCGAGAAGTACGACCCGCCGTACGACCCCGCTGTCTGGCTGGACACATACCTCATGGCAATGGGGATCGTAGGCCACACCGACCTGCTCGCCGCTCGCTACCTCCCCCTGATGGAGGGTGCATCCCGGCAGTGGATAACACGATCCTCGCCGACAGCATCGACTCCTGAGATGAAATGCGGGACGCCTTCGTCAGGCACTTCGAGGGCTCCTACACCCGCGCCAGCACCATAGATGACCTGGAGCGATGCATCCAGGGACAACACGAGTCGACTCGCCGGTGGATCCAATGATGGCAAGAACTGTGGATAAACGCCTCCGGCATCCACCCAGACACCGCGATACACTGCTTCAAGAACACGTGCCGGTACGAACCCCTGGTCGCCAAGATCAAGAGGGTCTACCGGACGCTCAACAACATCCTCGACCTCCTCGAGATCGCCAAGCGCTATGCGGAGGAGGACCCCAACCAAGACTCCGACGACGAGTCAGGAGGAAGACGACGTCATCGCCTCGGAGACCGACCACGCGGAGGAGCTCACGAAATACGTGGGCAACATCAACAAGGATGACCCCACCATCCTGAAGAAACCAACCGCCGCGAACTCCACGTTCGAGGCGACAACGCACACCCGCACCGTCGAGCTCGTCCCAGGCGACTCTAGCTAAACGGTCACCATTGGGGCACACATGAGCCCCGCATAGGAAAGCGCGCTCATCGGGTTCCTCCGTGAGAACCGCGACATCTTCACATGGAAGCCATCTGACATGCCAGGTGTCTTGAGGGAACTTGCTGAGCACAAACTCAACACCGACCCCAAAGTGCAACCAGTAAAGCAGTCGCTACGACCCTTCAATGAAGAGCGCCATCGAGCAATCGCCGAGGAAGTTCAGCGCCTGCTAGCCGCAGGCTTCATCCGGCCAATCAAGTACTCCAAGTGGCTGGCAAACCCAGTCCTGGTTCTAAAAAAGAACAACAGATGGAGACGGTGCATTGACTACACCAACCTCAACAGCGCCTGCCCAAAGGAGGAGTTTGTCCTATCGCACATCGATCAGATCATCGAATCGACCACGAGATCGGAGTCGCTGTGCTTTCTCGACGCTTACTCTGGTTATAACAAGATCAAGATGGCGGTCGAGGACGAGGAGAAGACGGCATTCATTACGCCATTCAGCGCATTCTGTTACACGGCCATGACGTTCGGCCTCAAGAATGCAGGCGCCACATACCAGAGGTGCATGCAGGAGTGTCTAGCGAGCCGAATTGGCCGCAACTTTCATGTCTACATCGACAACGTGGTGGTAAAATCCACCCACCAGGACAATATGCTCACCGACCTAGCTGAAACCTTCGCAAACTTGTAGAGGTACAACATCACGCTGAACCCCGAAAAAAGCACCTTCGGCGTCCCCACCGGACAACTCCTGGGTTATGTAGTCTCCAAGCGAGGAATCGAAGCCAAACCCACCAAGATCGACACCATCGCCCAACTCGAGAAACCCGAGTGCCTGCGCGACGTCCAGAAGTTGGCAGGACGAGTCGCGGCCCTCAGTTGCTTCATCCCCCGACTAGGCGAGAAGGCACTACCCATCTACCGCCTGATGCAAAAGAACCCCACGTTCCAATGGGATGCGGAGGCTGACGACGCACTCAAAGTGCTCAAAGAAGTGCTACTCGCGGCACCACTACTCGCTGCGCCACTCGACAAAGAGCCAATGCTCGTTTACGTCGCGGCCTCTACTCGAGTCGTCAGCGCCATGATGGTCATCGAACGACCGGAAGAGGGCAAGGAGCGCCCCATACTGCGCCTCGTCTACTACATCAGCGAAGTCCTAACGGACTCACGACATCCCTACCCGCAATGCGAAAAACTGGTGTACGCGGTATTCCGAGCACAACGGCGACTCCCACACTACTTCCAGGAGCACCCAATCACGGTGGTCTCCACCGCGCCCCTGCGGGACATCATACGCAATCGCGAGGCGACCGGGCGAGTCGCCTAGTGGGCCGTCGAAATCGGCGTCCACAACATCAAGTACGAGCCCCGTAAAGCGATCAAGTCACAAGCACTGGCTGAATACCTCGCTGACTAGGAAGAAGCACAAAAGCCAGAGAAGCTCCCATACCTCCACTACTGGTCGCTCCATTTTGATGGCTCCAAGAACGCCGACGGCGCAGCGGCTAGGGTCATCCTGAACTCCCCCAAAGGAGACAAGCTTCGCTACGTGCTCCACCTCAACTTCAAGCCCTACACCAACAACATGGCAGAATATGAGGCCCTCCTTCATGGCATGAGAGCCGCTAAGGAGATGAACGTCAACCGCCTACGATGCTATGGCGACTCCGACCTAGTCGCTGGCCAAGTCGCCAGTACATGCGACGCTGTCTCCCCAACAATGATCGCGTACCACCAAGCTGTCGACCAGTTGGGGGGACACTTTGACGGCTATTCCATCGAGTGGATTGACAGGCGAAAAAACAAGGAGGCAGACGCCCTCTCCCGCATCGGATCGACCCTACAAGCGCCACCAGTAGGCGTCATCCTCGACATCATCCACAAACCTTCGGTCAGCCCACCAAAGGAGATCGACGTCGGGATCCCACTTCAACCAAAACCGACCTTAGTCGCCATGGTCGTGGAACCTAGCGACTGGACAACACCATACGTCGCCTTCCTGGAACACAAACTCCTACCGAGCAATGAGAAAGAGGCGCGAATGATCGTGCGCCGCTGCAAATCCTTCGTCATCATCAACGGCGAGCTCCACAAGCGCAGCGTGACCGGCGTGTTCTAGCCCTGTGTACAGTCGGAAGAAGGCCGCAAGATCCTCTAGGACATTCACGCTGGCGACTGCGGCCATCACGCCAGTGCCAAGTCGCTAGTCGCCAAGGCCATGAGACATGGTTTCTACTAGCTCACCGCACATGCCGACGCCACCAACATCGTCCAACGATGCGTGAGGTGCCAGAAGTACGCCAACCAGACGCACCTCCCTGGCTCGGCACTGAAGACCATCCCCATCACGTGGCCATTCGCCGTATGGGGCATGGACATGGTAGGCCCGTTCAATAAGGCCCCGTCTAGCTTCACTCACCTCCTATTCGCCGTCGACAAGTTCACCAAATGGGTCGAGGCCAGCCGATAAAAAAGTGCGACGGCAAGACGGCCATACAGTTCCTACGCGAACTCATCTACCGGTACGGCTACCCGCACAGCATCATAACAGATAATGGCACAAACTTTGCCAAGGGGGCCATGGCGGAATTCTATGAAGAACACGGCATCCGACTCGACCTCGCATCAGTCAATCACCCGGAGTCAAATGGCCAAGCAGAATGCGCCAACCAGAGCATCCTCCATGTGCTCAAGCCGCGACTCCAGGTCCCCCTAGAGCGCACCCTAGGATGCTGGGTTGACGAGCTCCCCTCTATGATATGGGGGATTCGCACCTCCGTCAACCGCTCAACCGGGTTCACGCCCTTTTTCATGGTGTATGGCGCTGAGGCCGTAATGCCAACCGATCTAGAGCATGACTCACCTCGAGTCGCCGACTACGTCGAGGCGGCCAACGAGGTTGCCTGCCAAGACAGCATCGATCAACTCGACGAGGCACGCGACCTGGCTCGCTCCCGCACCATATACCAGCAAGGAATCCGCCGCTACCAAAGGCACCGAGTGCGAACTCGCACCTTCCAGGAAGGCGACCTGGTCCTAGGACTGGCCCAAGACAAGAAGGGCATGCACAAACTCTCCCCCCCCCATGGGAGGGTCCGTTCGCCATAGGCCGAGTCCTTGGCACTGACGCCTACTACCTCATCGACATACGGGGTGACGGCCAACTGGAGGTCAGGAGGCCATGGAACGTAAACCTCCTCAAAAAGTTCTATACTTAGAGCCTCACATTGGACTCCATCGGAATATATAATGAAATTCCTCCGGATCGCACAAATTGTGTCCACTCGCACTCGTACATATACTAGCAATACGCTACTTACGGAAGTCAACCTCTGGTCGAGCGACCGGCACGGCTAAGTAGTGTGGCACAAGGGCACTGGAAATATTCGGGCCTTGGGTCGTCCATGAAAAACGCAAACCCGGAGCCGCCATTGGAGTCGCCTAGCCCGACTGGCCCACCGGGCCAAGCCAACTGATACACGCTTCCCACAGCGACATGTCCCTCCCACCCTCGTGCAAAGCGACTCGAACGGTTAAGTACCACACACGGGGACTCCACAAAACGGGAACCCCCATGCGGCTCGGGAACACACCAAGTAAGAGAGCTGCCTAGGGCTCGCCAAGGGACTGGCTCTCCGGGCCAGGGGAGGAGGCGCGTTACAAACAACGAACTCACAACCTGCAATAAGAGCATGACCAATATGGTCGGGCGCCACGCTCGGGGACTCGCTTCTAATTCAGTCCTACTCGCGCTCGGGCACTCACCACTCAGAAGACGCGAGGGATAAAAACAATACATAAACAAACCAACACACAAAAGTATACAATCCGGTTATACCCCATTAAAGGGCGGACGTGCTCGGGGACTCGCTCAACCAAAACAATGCACACCACACATTCCTAGTCGCAATACGAGTCGACCGACTCCCCTTGGCTTATATTGCAAAAATATCTTACAGCATTTGCCACTTGGCATACATCACAACTTGGACAATTACATTGTTTACTCCACAAGCCCTGATGAAGAAGCAGCGCCACCCCCCTTGACGCGCACAAAAGGCTGCCACGGGTTCGTCGGGTACGTTGTCAGTGACTTCGACAACGATGACTGGAAGGGCTGCTCCGACTTCATGTCGCGGTGCTCCGGCTCGGGGTCGCCAAGCGCCAACACAGCCTCCTGATACGGCAGCAGATCTCCCATGGCCAAGACACGATCGGCGTATGGGGTGGCCTTCGCGGTCAGGTTCAGCACCTCTGACATCTCCACCATGCTAGTCGCCGACGGATAGCCACTCATCACATCGTCAAGCTCGAAGTCGTCGGGGAAATGGGCGAGACCCAAGCTCAACGCTGTGGCGGCCCCGCGCCTGAACGCTGAGCGCGTCATCCACTCCACAACGGCGGGCACCTCTTCCAGATAGCGCCACACCTCCGTAAGTCCCCCAGGAATAACCTCGGTGGGGGACATGCCCTGAAGAGCTGCTTGGACGCACAACGCCGAGGCTGTGGCCGGATTCACCATGAGAGTCACGCACTGCGAGGCATTGTAAGTTTGCACCACCGGGTCGCTTTGGCCTACCACAGCTGCAAAGTTAGAAGTCAGTGAAACTATGAAACCCGCAAAGCGGGGACTTGACAAAAGGGTCAGACGAAGACAGAGACTCACCAAGGAGTTTGCGACAGTTCTCCTTGACATGCTTCTCCAAGGCAATTGGCTCATTGTGCAGCCCCATGATGATGGAATCCGTCGCTTTGCATTCTTCTTCAGCCGCAGCGACGAAAGCCTTCGCTCGCTCCTCCGATCAAATCGAGGCCGCTTTCGCCTCCTCCAAGTCCTTGACCAAGGAGGCTATTCGTCCATTTGCCGCGTCCAGCTCGGCGAACGAAACATGCCCCTCACGGGCCTTGGAGATCTCAGTCGGAAAACCATCCACAAGAAGCCATCAGCATACTGTACACGACTAGCTCACACTCGAAAGAGGAGAGTAAGGACAAACAGATACTCACCATTAGTTTCCTGAAGCCGCTGATTCAACTCTTGTGCTTCGCGCAAATCACGCTCCAAGCGCTCTCTCGTGGTCTGCCGATCGGTCGACTCCCTTTGCAACCCCTGCAAACAAACAACTCGCCTCAGCATTTGGCAAAACAACACCCAGTTCCCAGTCGCTGAAATTCAGCGACCAGGAACTCGGGGACTGGAGAAGGAAAAATAAAATAAATTCCTAGCCGCCGAAATTCAGCGACTAAGAATTCGGGGACTGGAAAGGAGCAAGAGGTTCAGTTCCCAGACGCTGACATTCAGCGACAAGGAACTTGGGGACTGGATATACCTGAATAGCAGCGCCAAGCATCTTGTAAAGTTCTCCGGCGTCAGTCGAAGGTATCATGAAGGAAGTGCGCCCGCGGCGGGACCCAATGTCCACATCCACGATTTCTAGACTCTGCGGAGACTGCGTGTCCGCCACACCTAGAAACCCCCTCGCCATGAAACGCAGGAACGTTGCCGACGCTCTGGTGGGGGCGCTGGTTCTCGGGACCGACGCTTTCGGCACGGACGCAGCCAAGGCTGGTTTCGATCGCGTCGTCACTAGCTCTTCGTCGACTGGCGCAGCAGCTGACTCTGCGGCGCTGCCCTTGGTCGTAGCGTCGTCGGTGCCCCCCTTCTGCTTCTTCACGACCTCGGCGGTCGCCACATCTCCGGTGGCCTTTCTCTTCTTGGGTAGGTCGCCCTCTCCCATATCGGTGGCCAGTGGAATCTTAGCCACCAAAGGATGGCCAATCTTCTTGGCCCCCGACCTGCATGAGCCCCCTCAATAAATATAACAACAATACAAAAGAGCAAGGCGAATTGGGACGAGGGAGTAATACTTACTTAGCGACTGGAAGGACACGAAGCCCGGTGATAATGTGGGCAGGCTTATCCAACTCGGGACCCAGCTTGCGGATGAGCCCCCTCTCGAAGACATCTGAAGCCCACGAAACCGCGGGCTTCCTCGACGATGAAGCTGCAGTCGTCGGGATCTCCGGCTCCGACGCGGCCGTCTTTGGCGGCTGTGGCGACTTGGACGCCATCGCCTCAGCCACTTCTTGGATTGGAACCCCCGAAGCCATTGGTGCAGTCGCCGCCAGGTGAACCTCCACCACTACCTCTGTGTCCTCACCCTCCAACCCCTTTGTCGAGACTGCATCCTTTGAGGCCTTGTGCGAGACTTTGGGAGAACCTTCATCATCGGTATCGTGATCCGACTTGAACACCCCCGACGACTTGGATGGCGACGTGGGCCTTTTTGCTAGCGACATAGGCCTGCGTGCGGGTGGGACGGGTGCTCCTGCGCGACCTCGTCGCCTCCGTCGTGATCGTCCAGGCTGCGGCTCGCCTCGACTTCACGTTGCCTCTGCAGGCGGGTCTTGCGAGCCACGGGAACTAGGGGAGGAACCTCTTCCTCCTCCCCGTCGATGTCGGAAGGGTCCCCCTCGGAGTCTTCCTCCAATTCTTGGGGAACCTCTTCATCGAGCGGAGGGAGCTAGCCCTCCAGCACCTGAAAAAGCTGAGAACTACCGCGAGTAAAACATCCAACAAGGAGATTGAAAACTAAAACATGGATGCAGCGATTGGGAAGAGACCTTACTATGGGGGCTTCATTCTTCACAGGAGTGTACGGGGCGACCCCGACCGCCACACTGGTGAATTCCGCGTCGGTGATTTTCTTCAGGGCGGCCTTGTAGTCCTCGGCCTCCCATGACTCCTTGCTGGTTCAAGATGGGTCATGCTACCCGCTGTATTCATACATCCAGTGCGGACGAGCCACCAGCCGAACCAGGCGCCGCCCGAGCCAGCAGTTGTAGAGGTTGATCAGAATCAACCCCTGGTCCTTCAACTTCTGGATCTGATCCATCATTTCCGGGACGGCCATCCGCTGGTCTTCGGGAAGCTTCTTCGGCACCAACCAACAGGGCTCGCTCCTCTCAGCGACGAACTCGGGAAGAGCCACCTCACCAGAAGGAGTGGCTTCTTTAACGTAGAACCAACTCTTATTCCACTTGCTAGCGGCCTTTTTCGGTAGGAGGAGCTTGACGAAATTGGCCTTCGGCTTCAGTTGAAAGGTGACTCCACCTGCGGCCAGCATCAAGCCGCTGGACGCTTCGCGCCTGATGCGACCGTGGAAGAGCTCCAGCCATAGCGGGAAGTACGGCCTGCAGCCGAGGTAACATTCGCAGAAGGCAATGAAGATCGCCAGCTACACGATGCTATGTGGACCAAGATCCGATGGCTTGATCGCATAATACGCGCAGAAGCGGCAGAAAAAGAGTGAGGTGGGGAATCCCAGACCCCTCTCAAGATGACCGGGGAAGCAGATGAACTCGCCGGGTCGCGGCTTCGGCTCGGTCTCAGAGGAGGGGGAACCCGCCAATTCCCCTTGCGGAGCACTCCGGCGTCCTCAAAAGATCTAAGCTGGGCTGTGGTACACTTGGATTTTCCCCATGAGCCTTTGGGAGGCACCATCGGGTAGGATGTGGAATCGCACGATACGGGAAGAACAAATCGGAAGGATGCAGGCAGGAAGATTGTAGGTAGGAAGAACGAATGAGGAAGAATGAAGAACGCGAAGAAGGACTGCGGGGCTGAACCATCACTCCCCTTATATGGGAAACGTCACCCGCCAAAATCAGGGTAGCCTTTACTCATGGTAATTGTGCCGAAGTTACCGTTGGAAATTCCAACGGTTAGTTTGACCAGGTTTGACGTTCCAACTCCTTTAGTTCACCCGCCACCCACCAGTCTTTCCATTCGCCGAGACGACGGCTGGGCGGCAGTGACATTCATTGAGACGACGAGTGGAAACATGGGGAAATTCTCCTTGTTTCTAATGTGGTCCATCACCGACTCGACTAGATGCCCTAGTGAGGTGCCTCATAAATAAACCTCCCTAGGGTATCCTAGAGACTCACGTTCCATCATACACCCCCTCAAGCGACTCGCTGCCTAGCCGCTGAGCTCGCCACCCTTGTAACTCGTTCTCCCATAATCTAATCTAGCAGGAGTAGGTCTTTACCCTCCGGGGGGGCGAACCTGGGTAAACCCATGTGCATCCGCCCCCATCTCGCACCGCAGATGGCCGCCAACTCTTCCTCACGAAACACTCAATCGCTACCAGTGGTAGCGACTGCCGTGGCCATTTCCACGTCATCTCCGATTTATTTTCTCTAATTAATCTCCTGAAATTCTGGCGTATTTCCGTAGTTTAGCTATTCTCATCTGCCAATGCATTTTTATCAGAACTTCAACACATACCTTTCGTTTGATATATTTGTATAGAAGATATACATTATGCATTCATGTTTATTTTCTATGCATGCACTCCTGTTGCTTCACGCCCCTTCAGCTAGCTATTTATTTTATTAGTGCTTGCATATGAAGCGTGGTGGTATTTGACTTATTGGAACACGACTATTTGGTATCGGTGTGTATTTTCTATTCTGGGGTTGCATGTATTGCTACTCTGAGATACATACTTTTACACCTCGGCTTTCAGATATTTGGTTGCTCCATTTAGGTGGATAAAAACATGTCTTGCATATATTTCTAGTTGAGTAATTAAATACTTGTTCTACTACTACTTGGATATCTATGAAAAATTTACAGTTTTGCATTTCAACTTGTTTATGCTTTAAAATTCATGAAACGGAACTCATGTTTGTGCATTTTTGTTTGAGGTGGGAGGACATAAACTACAAGATGGTTGTTGATGTGCTGAACAACCTCGACGAGCCACTCCTAATAACCTGGTGAGCAATATATATGTATAGCTTAATTCCTTCTGGTTGTTGTACTGTAGGAACAGGAACAGGTTTCTGGATCACGATGTGTAAAATCATTTGTGTATAGTACCTATGTGGTATAATAGAGATGGATTTACTTGATGTGTAGTATGATGTGTATCTTGTCGAAACTATAAGAAAGTTTATATCACAGTAATCTGGAATGGCAAAAAGAGGTAAAATGACAAACAGAGTAATCTGGAATGTGTAAAACCATTTGTTGTGTGACAACTACTGTGTAGCGAGTATAGCACACGTATCATGGAGTGTTTGTCGTGTTGCTCCTATTTAGATTTGTACTGAATGTTGATCCTCTCTAGATTTATATTGAATATTGCTTCTGTTCATATCTAGATAGATTTAATGTTGTTGCGGATAACTAATGTTGTTGCTGTTTGCTAGATGCAGGAAGGTCTCATGTGGCTGGTTGCTGCTTCAGCTGAGAAAATTTAATTGCCACAACTGGGATGTTGGCCATCAAACCAATAGGCAAGAGGTTTTAGTGTGCAATGGTTGACTTGGAAGATTGTAGATGTGTGCATGCTTGACCCGGGAATCTACAATTGATATGCTTCCTGGTTATTAGCTGTAATCTGTCTCCTGTAATCTGTCTCTGTTGTAGCATCTCCATTTTATTTTATCTTGACTTGGGTGTCTGGTCTGTACTTCTAGAGCTATTATTTATGAAATAAAATATCTTATGTATTGTCTGAATGAAATATTGGCTAGTTATTATGAAGATATAGAACACTAAAATCTAGCAAGTGGGACTAGCAAAAGACTGAACAGTGGGGCCAAATAGTGTATGTTTTGGGCTCTAAAAGGCCAAATCGGAAAAATATCCTGAAAATGGGTTGTATAAAGGCTAAGGACCAAACAAGAAATGAACCATAAAAAGGCCAATGTCCTAATAGAAATGGACTAAAAATAGCAAGCAGGCTGTGTAAAAAGTCTAAAATTGTTGGGCTTGGCCCAAGTAAAACACCTACCTGGGCCAGGCTAAATCTGATCGATGACCTTTTCAATTGGCCACAGTTTTGCCACGTAGGATTAGCCACATACGATCTGACGTGGACATGGCAGACAGTCTGTGACCAATACAGTTAGTCATAGAATAATTGACCATCTATATTGGTCATAGACGTTTGTGACCAATTCATAAAAAGGTCGTGGTGTTTAACTAGTGATGCTCATCTTTTGACCATCTATATTTGGTCACAAAAAGGTCACAAATTAAAAACTATGACCTTCTAGTGACCAATATGGAGCGTGATGTATCACCAGATTTCTTGTAGTGCCACTTGTTTCATTACATGTGTGTTCCTTTCCTAAACCACATGGATCCACAAGTGACATTGTATTTGTGTTCTTTTCCCAAACCACATGTATCCACTAGTGACATTGCATGTGTGTTCTTTTCCTAAAACACATTGATCCACTGGTGACATTTGCATGTGTGTTCTTTTCCTAAACCACATTGATCCACTAGTGTCATTGCATGTGTGTTCTTTTCTTGAACCACATGGATCTGCTGTGTCATTGCTTGTGTGTTCTTTTGCTAAGCCACATAGATCCACTAGAGTCATTGCATGTGTGTTATTTTCCTAAACCACATGGATCCACGGGTGTCATTGCCTATGTGTTATTTTCCTAAACCACATGGATCCACTAGTGACATTGCATGTGTGTTATTTTCCTAAACTACATGGATCGACAAGTGACGTTGCATGTGTGTTCTTTTCCTAAAACACATTGATCCACTAGTTACATTTTCTTGTGTGTTCTTTTCGTAAACCACATGGATCCACTGGCGTCATTGCATGTGTGTTATTTTCCAAAACCACATTGATCCAATTGTGACATTTGCATCTGTGTTCTTATACTAAACCACATTCATCCGCTGGTGACATTGCATGTGTGTTCTTTTCCTGAACCACATTGACCCACTGGTGTCAATGCATGTGTGTTCTTTTCCTCAACCACATGGATCCACTGATGACATTGCATGTGTGTTCTTCTCATGAACCATAGTGAACCACTTGTGTCATTGAATGTGTGTTCTTTTCCTGAACCACATGGATCCACTGATAATGTTGCATGTGTGTTCTTTCCGAAAACCACATTGATCCATTGATGGCACTACATGTGTGTTCTTTTCCTGAACCACATTGATCGACTAGTGTCAATTGCATATGTGTTCTTTTCGTGAACCACACGGATCCACAGATGATTTGCATGTGTGTTCTTTTCCTAAACCACATAGATCCACTAGAGTGATTGCATGTGTGTTCTTTACCTAAACAACATTAATCCACTAGAGTCATTTGCATGTGTGTTCTTTTCCTAAACCACATGGATCAACTAATGTCAATTGCATGTGTGTTCTTTTCCTAAACAATTTGGATCCACTGTTGTCATTGCATGTGTGTTCTTTTCCTAAAGCACATTGACGCACTGGTGTCATTGCACGTGTGTTCTTTTCCTGAACCACATGGATCTGTTGTGTCATTCTTTGTGTGTTCTTTTCCTAAGCCACATGGATCCACTAGAGTCATTGCATGTGTGTATTTTCCAAAACTACATGGATCCACTTGTGTCATTACACGTGTGTTCTTTTCCAAACCATATGGATCCAGTAGTGACATTGTATTTGTGTTCTTTTCCTAAACCACATGGATCCACTAGTGACATTGCATGTGTGTTCTTTTCCTAAAACACATTGATCCAATAGTGACATTTGCATGTGTGTTCTTTTCCTAAACCTTATGGATCCACTAGAGTCATTGCATGTGTGTTATTTTCCTAACCCACATGGATCCACTAGTGACGTTGCACGTGTATTCTTTTCGTAAAACACATTGATCCATTGGTGAGATTTACGTGTGCGTTCTTTTCCGAAACCACATGGATCCACTATAGTCATTGCATGTGTGTTGTTTTCCTATACAACATTGATCCACTTGTGACATTTGCATGTGTGTTCTTTTCCTAACCCACATTGATTCAATGGTGACGTTTCATGTATGTTCTTTTCTTGAACCACATTGATCCACTGGTGACATTTGCATGTGTGTCATTTCCTAAAACAGATTGATCAACTAATGATTTTCATGTATGTTCCTTTCCTAAACCACATGGATAAACTAGAGTCATTGCATGTGTGTTCTTTTCCTAAACCACAGGGATCAACTAGAGCCATTTGCATGTGTGTTCTTTTCCTAAACCACATTGATCCATTGGTGACATTTGCATGTGTGTTCTTTTCCTAAACCACATTGATCCACCAGTGTCATTGCATCTGTGTTATTTTCTTGAACCTCATGGATCCTCTTTATCATTGCAAATGTGTTCTTTTCCTAAGCCACATGGATCCACTAGAGTCATTGAATGTGTGTTCTTTCCCTAAACCACATGGATCCACTAGAGTCATTTACATGTGTGTTCTTTTCCTAAACCACATGGATCCACTAGTGTCATTACATGTTTGTTCCTTTCCTAAACCACATGGATCCACTAGTGACATTTGTATGTGTGTTGTTTTCATAAACCACATGGATCCACTGGAGTCATTGCATGTGTGTTCTTTTCTTAAACCACATGGATCCACTAGTGACATTGCATGTGTATTCTTTTCCTAAAACATATTGATCCACTGGTGACATTTGCATGTGTGTTCTTTTCCTAAACCACATGGATCCACTAGAGTCATTGCATGTGTGTTTTTTGCTATACCACATTGATCCACTTGTGACATTTGAATGTGTGTTCTTTTCCTAAACCATATTGATTCAATGGTGACGTTGCATTTATGTTCTTTTCCTGAACCACATTGATCCAGTGGTGACATTTTCATGTGTGTCTTTTCCTAAACCAGATTAATGCACTAATGATTTGCATGTATGTTACTTTCCTAAACCACATGGATACACTAGAGTCATTGCTTGTGTGTTCTTTTCCTAAACCACATGGATCAACTAGAGTCATTTGCATGTCCGTTCTTTTCCTACACCACATTGATCCATTGGTGACATTTGCATCTATGTTCTTTTCCTATACCACATTGATCCACCAGTGTCATTGCATGTCTGTTCTTTTCCTGAACAACATGGATCCACTATGTCATTGCATGTGTGTTCTTTTCCTAAGTCACATGTGTCCACTAGAGTCATTGCATGTGTGTTCTTTTCCTAAACCACATGGATCCACTGGTCTCATTGCCTGTGTGTTCATTTCCTAAACCACATGGATCCACTAGTGGCATTGCATGTGTGTTCTTTTCCTAAACCACATGGATCCACTAGTGACATTGCATGTGTGTTCTTTTCCTAAAACACATTGATCCACTAGTGACATTTTCATGTGTGTTGTTTTCGTAAACTAGATGGATCCACTAGAGTCATTGCATGTGTGTTATTTTCCTAAACCACATTAATGCAATGGTGACATTTGCATCTGTGTTCTTTTACTAAACCACATTGCTCCGCTGGTGACATTGCATGTGTGTTCTTTTCCTGAACCACATTGACCCACCGGTGTTATTGCATATGTGTTCTTTCCCTCAACCACATTGATCTACTAGTGTCATTGCATGTCTGTTCTTTTCCTGAACCACATGGATCCACTGATGACATTGCATGTGTGTTATTATCATGAACCATAGTGAACCACTTGTGTCATTGCAAGTGTGTTCTTTTCCTGAACCACATGGATCCGCTGATAACGTTGCATGTGTGTTCTTTCCCTAAACCACATTGATCAACTGGTGTCACTGCATGTGTGTTCTTTTCCTGAACCACATTGATCCACTAGTATCATTGAATATGTGTTCTTTTCATGAACCACACGGATCCACTGATGATTTGCATCTGTGTTCTTTTCCTAAACCACATGGATCCACTTGAGTCATTGCTGTAGGGGTTCGGCGCATCAAAACAATAAAATTTTACCCTACGCCCCTGAACCCCTGATGTTGCCAGGACCTATCTGTTAGTAATATAGTAACAGGAGGGGCTTTTCGCGAACTTACCCTTGAAGACCTAAAAGCGTTATCAACGCTCAGGAGAGCGTGGTTGATGTAGACGAGCCGAACCCGACCTCAAGGTCGTGATGTAGTCCTTGTGCTCCAATGGCTCCAACGACTTGAGTGTCTCAAGTGCGACACCTCGCGGGGAGTTACACACGTTCGGTGCCTAACGATGACTCCCACTTCCCCGATCCAGCAGCAGTTGCAGAAGTAGAGCTCCTGGATCCGAATCCCGTAGCGCGACGGCGCCCCACGGTGAAGATGTCTCTTGTTCACGCAGTCCGAACTTGGGACCACGGTCACGAGGGAGAGAGAGAGACATAGAGAAAATATCAATTGGAGGTCCTCCAAAAAGTGAGAAGACCTTTATTGATTATTGTGTGTATTTATCTGGCTAAATACCCCCACTATATATAGGGGAAAGGAGGTACTACCTCCCTCAAAGTCCCGGGGTGGGACTAAAGGAAAGGAGGGGGAGGGGCAGGCGCTGGCCGACCCTGCTGGGCCCCGCGCGGGGGGGGGGGGGGGTGGGGGCGGTGCTTGGCCCAGCCGGCCACCCCCTTTCTCTTTATTAAATAATTATGAATAAATGATTAAATCAATATTTAACATTCATTCACATATTATTCAACCTCTATGGTTATGGACCACTTCCACCTCCACTCCGGACATCCTCCGGACTTACCGAAACCCTTCTGGTTTTCTCTCTACAATTCTTCGGCGATTCTACCGAGCCTATAAACATTCTCTAAGTATCATCAGGCCCTTAACAGTGATACCCCACGGTTCAGGAACACTCCAGACATGGTCGGGACACTCCCGCACCAATGATCGATAGAGGTACCTGGATGGCCATGTGACCCCTGTGCGTTCCACGAAGATCATTCGTCGTTGGAACCGGGACAGTCGTGTCTTATTCCCTTTGTCTCTCGATACTTGCATTGCCCGAGATCTGATAAATGACATCACCAAGTCATGTTCAATCTCGTTACCAAACAATGCTACTTGACCATAGTGACATTGCATCTGTGTTCTTCTCCTGAACCATAGTGAACCACTTGTGTCATTGCGTGTGTGTTCTTTTCCTGAACCACATGGATCCACTAATAATGTTGCATGTGTGTTCTTTTCCTAAACCACATTGATCCACTGGTGTCATTGCATGTGTGTTCTTTTCCTGAACCAAATTGATCCACTAGTGTCATTGCATATGTGTTATTTTCGTGAACCACATGGATCCACTAATTATTTGCATGTGTCTTCTTTTCCTAAACCACATGGATCCACTAGAGTCATTGCATTTGTGATATTTACCTAAACCACATGAATCCACTAGATTCATTTGCATATCTGTTCTTTTCCTAAACCACGTGGATCAACTAGAGTCATTTGCATCTGTGTTCTTTTCCTAAACCACATGGATCCACTGGTGACATTTTCATGTGTGTTATTTTCCTAAACCACATTGATCCAATTGTCACATTTGCATGTGTGTTCTTTTCCTAAACTATATGGATCCACTAGAGTCATTGCATGTGTGTTATTTTCCTAAACCACATTGATCCAATGGTGACATTTGCATCTGTGTTCTTTTATTAAAACACATTGATCCACTCGTGATATTGGATGTGTGTTCATTTCCTGAACCAGATTGAGCCACGGGTGTACTGCATGTGTGCTCTTTTCCTCAACCACATTCATCCGCTGGTGTCATTGCATGTGTGTTCTTTTCCTAAACCACGTGGATCCACTAATGACATTGCATGTCTGTTCTTCTCCTGAACCATAGTGAACCCCTTGTGTCATTCCATGCGTGTTCTTTTCCTGAACCACATGGATCCACTAAGAACGTTGCATGTGTTTTTTTCCTAAACCACATTGATCCACTAGTGTCATTCATATGTGTTCTTTTCCTGAACAACATTGATCCACTAGTCTCAATTCATATGTGTTCTTTTCGTGAACAACATGGATCCACTGATGATTTGCATGTGTGTTCTTTTCCTAAACGACATGGATCCACTAGAGTCATTGCATGTGTGTTCTTTACTTAAGCCACGTGAATCCACTAGAGTCATTTGCATGTGTGTTCTTTTCCTAAACCACATGGATACACTAGAGTCATTTGCATGTGTGTTCTTTTCCTAAATCACATGGATCCACTGGTGACATTTTCATGTGTGTTCTTTTCCTAAACAATATTGATCCACTTGTCACATTTGCATGTGTGTTCTTTTCCTAAACAACATTAATCCATGATACATGCATTTTTCATCACTGTTATTCATTGATATATTTCATATTAAGAGATGATACTTACGCTATTTCATCTCTTTTTGCATGGTTGATGACTTTTGGAGCATGGACCGCCGCATTCAGGATTCTGATGGAAAAGGTGCTGTTTGGAGGCAAAATTCGCGAAGATCAGAAAATCCGGGAAAATACATGGAAAATCATATTTTTCGAGAAGACGAAAAAGCCAGAAGGGGAAGTGGAGATGGGCCACAGGGGGCCCACTCCAACCCTGGCGCGGGCCACCCCAGGCCGCACCACCAGGTGGTGTGGCCGCCCTGGTCCACTCCAGCCTCTCACCTCTGGCGTATATTATCTCCACGGAACCCTAATACCTGGGGAGCAACCACAGAAAGATTCCGCCGCCTCTGCGCGGCGGAACACACCAAGAGAGAAATATCTCTCCAGCAAAAAGAATTCTACCAGGGTAATTCCTTCCCGGAAAGGGGAGATCATCGCCATCAACACCACCATCAAGCTGGACTTCATTGGGATCATCATCATCTCTAGCACCATCATCACAACTTCATACCGCTATAACAATTGGGTTGAATCTTGCATAGTTCTTAGGGGAAACTTTCCTGGTGTTGATTACTCCTTGTAGGTTATGCTATTGAGTGAACCATTGAAGTATCGTTTATGTTCAGATTGTTACATATCATTATTTCATGTCTGACCTCTATCCATATGATGTCTTGTGAGTAGTTAGTTTAGTTCTTTGGGATATGGGAGAAGTCATGTTGTTAGTACTGGAATTATGTTGAGAATGATTCAATAGTTTGATATTTAAGTTGTGGTGTATTTCTTCTAGTGGTGTCATGGGAACGTCGACTACATGACACTTAACCTATATGGGCCTAGGGGAATGCATTGTGTATTTGGCTACTAATCATAGGGGTTGCCAGGGTGACAGAAACATGAACCCCCGTTAGGAAACCTTTGCACAAGGGACTTCAGGGTCTTAGAGTTTAAAGCTATGGTTAGGTTTCTAACTTAATTACTTTCTTATAATTGCGGATGCTTGCAAGGGGTATAACCACAAGTATGTATTAGTCCTAGGAAGGTCGGTACATTTGCGCAGGTTCACCCACACAACACTTAGCAAAATAAAGAAGATTAATCAACTATATGAAGCGAAACCACTTAACGGTATTCCCATGTGTCCTCAAGAACATTTGGTCATCTTAAGTAATACAACCGGCTTGTCCTTTGTTAAAGAAAGGATTGGGCCACTTGCTGCATTTATTCTTATTGTCTTTTATTTACTCGTACTTTATTTACCTGCATTATCAAACATCCCTAAAAATACGTTTGCTAAGTATTTACAGAGAATTCCTGCTCCAAGCCATTCACCAACACCTTCTGCTCCTCGTTGGGTTCGACACTCTTACTTATCGAAAATACTGTGATACACCCCTATACTTGTGGGTCAGCAAGACTATTTTCTGACACCGTTGCCGGGGAGTGAAGCGCTATTAGAGAGTGGAAATGGTAAAGGAAACTTCTACTGTGAGTATTGTTTACTTCTATTAGTTGCTTTATTTTCAATATGGATAATTCGCTGAGTTTCTTATTTCGTAATTCTACTACCACTTCTAAGGTAGTAGATGAACCACCACCTGCTGAGAATTATACTTTTAAAATACCTACAAGAATTATTGATCGTGTTATGGATAACTACCATGTTGGGGATGGAAGTGTCCATCCCGGTGATCATTTACTCTTTATACACGAATTATGCGGGTTGTTCAAGTGTGAAGGTATTACTACAGATCAAGTTAAGAAGAATTTATTCTCATTGTCACTGAAAGGAAGAGCTGAGTAATGGTATAAGCTGCTGAAGAATGGTCAAGCTCTAGAATGGGAGGAAATAGTGCCTCTCTTTTATTCAAAGTTTTATCCTCCTAGTGAGATTCATAAAGATCAGAATCAAATATACAACGTATTGGCCTCTTGATGGAGAGAGTACAACTCAAGCTTGGGGGAGATTAAATATACTAATGCTCAAATGTCCCATTCATGAGCTCCCTCATTATATTATTATCAATAACTTTTATGCAAGGCTCCCTCTACATGATAAGGATTTATTGGATGCTTCTTGTGCTGGATCATTTACACGCATGGAAGAAGAACCTAAATGGGATCTTCTGTACCGTATTCAAGACAATGCGGAAGCATGGGAGAATGACAAAGGAAGGAAGGCAGGTATAAATTATGATTATGAATGCATTGAATCTTTTATGGGAACTGATGGCTTTCAAAATATTAGTAATGCTTATGGTCTTGATTCTCAAGTTATTACAAATTGTTTCAAGGCTTTTGCTTCTTATATTGAAATTCCGAAATAGGGATGGAACAAGTATCACGCACCATATAACTAATTGTTGACTCTGTTCCTATTGGGAGTACTGAATTTTCCACCATTAATCACATCCTACCTGAACCTTATATCGAGAAAATACCCTTCCTAGATAATGTAAAGGAGCATCCTATGATAACTAGTGTAATCAATAAAAGTGCGAAGAGAACTGTAAAACCTGATGAACAAATAAACATTGAACCTGTTGTAACAATTGTGAAAGACCTTGTCACTGAAAGTGTAGAAGATGGACACATAGTCTTTTGTGAGGATGCTTCTAATATTGTCTCACATCCTAATAGAACTAAAAAGGCTAGTGTCCCTGTGCTTTCATTTAGAATTGTGATCATTGCTATTATGGTTAATGTGATATTGGTGCAAGTTCAAGTGCTATTCCTTATGAGCTTTACAAAGAAATTATGCATGAAATCAGTCCATATGAACTAGAAGAGATTGATGTGGTTATTCACCTTGCTAATAGAGAGACCATCTCTCCAATTGGTATTGTATGGGATGTAGAAGTTCTTTGTGGTAAGATTAAATATCCTCCTGATTTTCTAGTAATTGGTTCAGCTGCTAGTAAAACTTATCCCATCATTTTTGGTAGACCTTTCTTGAGTACTTGTGGAGCTATTATAGACTGCAAAAGGGAGAAAATATTGACTAAATTTGATGGGGAATGTTATGAGTTTAATTTTTTGAAATTTACTAAAGAACCTTGTGAAAATGAAACCCATAATGAAGATTTTAGAGTTGAACAACTTGCTTCTATTTCTCTTGATCCTAACAAGGCTTTGCAGTAATTTATGGAAGATCATGAAAGTGAAATCTTCATGGAAGAAAGAAATGATATTGACAAGATTCTCCACCGTCAACCTAAGATGCTTAAGCATAACTTTCCTGTAGAGATTTGGGTACCATGTTGCCACCTAAAAAGGATCCTGTGTTCGATCTAAAACCTTTACCTGATGATCTTAAATATGCTTACATTGATGATAATAAGATTTATCCTATTATTATTATCTCTAAACTTTCAGGGAAGGAAGAAGAAATGTTACTAGAGGTACTGAAGAAACACCAAGGGGCTATGGGCTATACTCTGGATCATTTAAAAATGATTTTTCCTACTATATGTCAGCATGTTATCAATATAGAACCAGATGCAAAGCCAATGGTAGAGCACCAACGGCGTTTATATCCTAAGATGAAGGAAGTGGTAAGAAATGAGGTATTGAAACTCCTTGATGCTGGTATTATTTACCCTATTGCTGATATTGAATGGGTTAGTCCTGTTCATTGTGTCCCTAAAAAAGGGGGAATTACCGTCGTCCCTAATTATGATGAGCTTATTCCCCAAAGAATAGTAGTATGCTATAGAATGTGCATTGATTTCAGGAAAGTTAACAAAGTTACTAAGAAAGATCATTACCAACTTCCATTTATTGATCAAATGTTAGAAAGGTTGTCTAAAAAGAACCATTTTTGTTTTCTTGACGGATATTTTGGTTTCTCTTGAATTGCTATTAAACAATAAGATCAAGAAAAAACTACTTTTACATGCCCTTACGGAACCTATGCTTATAGACATATGCCTTTTGGTTTATGTAATGGTCCTACTAGTTTTCAAACATGCATGTCTGCTATCTTTCATGGTTTTTGTGAGGAAATTGTGTAAGTGTTCATGGATGACTTCTCCGTCTATGGAACTTCTTTTGATAATTTTCTGCACAACCTCAATAAAGTTTTGCAGAGATTTGAAGAAACTAATCTTGTTCTTAATTGGGAGAAATGCCATTTCATGGTGAATGAAGGGATTGTACTTGGACATAAGGTTTCTAAAAGAGGCATAGAAGTTGATAGAGCTAAAGTTGAGGCAATTGAGAAAATGCCCTGTCCAAGAGACATCAAAGGTATTCGTAGTATCCTTGTTCATGCTGGTTTATATAGAAGGTTTATTAAAGATTTCTCTAAGATATCAAAACCCCTCAGTAATCTTTTTCAAAAAGATGTACCCTTTTTCTTTGATGATGATTGTAAGGAAGCTTTTGAAACTCTAAAGAAGGCTTTAACTACAACTCCTATCGTTCAACCACCTGATTGGAGCCTACCCTTTGAAATAATGTGTGATGCTAGTGATTTTGTTGTAGGTGCCGTCCTTGGGCAACGAATAGATAAAAAGTTAAATGTTATCCATTATGATAGTAAGACTCTTGATGCTGCCCAAAGGAATTATGCTACTACTAAAAAAGAATTCTTAGGCGGCGTCTTTGCTTGTGATAAGTTTAGGCCTTATATTGTTGACTAAAAAGTTACCATTCATACTGATCATGCTGCTATTAAGTACCTTATGAAAAAGAAAGATGCTAAGCCTAGGCTTATTAGATGGGTGCTACTCTTATAGGAGTTTGACCTACATATTTTAGTTAGGAAAGGTGCTGAAAATCCTATAGCTGATAATTTATCTCGATTGGAAAACATCTCTTTTGATCCTATGCATGTTAATGATAGTTTCCCAAATGAACAGTTGGCTGCAGTAGGGGTAAGCTCGCGAGGGAGCCGTTCATTATGCTTACTTTATTGTCTCCAAGTATTTGCCTCCAACTTTCACAGCTCAGCAAAGAAGGAAGTTCTTTTACGATTTGAGGCATTATTTTTGGGATGACCCACATTCATATAAAGAAGGAGTGGATGGTATTATGCGAAGATGTGTTCCAGAATATGAGCAAAAGGAGATATTGGGGAAATGTCATGGCAATGCTTATTGAGGACATCATGCAGGAGATAGAACTACGCAAAAGGTGCTACAATCAGGTTTCTACTGGCCTACCCTTTTTAAAGATGCAAGAAAATTTGTTTTATCTTGTGATGAGTGTTAGTGTGTGGGTAATATTTTTAGACGCAATGAAATCCTATGAACTACTCCCTAGTTATTGAACCCTTTGATTGTTGGGGATTTGACTTTATGGGTCCTTTTCCTCCTTCAAAAGATTATACTCATATTCTTGTTGCCATTGATTATGTCACTAAGTGGGTAGAAGCCATACCTTCGAAGGGTGCTGATGGGGAGACCTCTCTAAAAATGCTTAAGGATGTTATCTTTCCTAGGTTTGGAGTGCCTAGGTATCTTATGACTGATGGAGGTTCTCATTTCATTCATGGTGGTTTTAGAAAGACCCTTGCTAAATATGATGTTAATCATAGAATCGCTTCATCTTATCATCCCCAAACTAGTGGACAAGTAGAGTTATCAAATAGATAAATTAAATCCATCTTGTAAAAGAATAGATCTAGAAAAAATTGGGCTAAAAAGTTGAACGATGCTTTATGGGCTTATAGGACTGCCTATAAAAATCCTATGGGGATGTCTCCTTATAAAATGGTTTATGGGAAAGCTTGTCACCTACCCTTAGAATTAGAACACAAAGCTTATTAGGCAGTTAAAGAACTTAATAGAGATTGTAAGCTTTATGGTGAAAAAATATTATTTGACTTAAGTTCGTTGGATGAATGGAGCAGTGAAGCATATGAGAATGCTAGACTCTATAAGGAAAAAGTTAAAAGATGGCATGACAAGCGAATACTTAAGAGAGAATTCCATGTTGGTGAGAAAGTTCTGTTGTATAGGTATCGACTTAGATTTTTTGTAGGGAAACTACTGTCAATATGGGAAGGACCTTTTGTTATTGTAGAAGTGTACCATTCAGGAGCAATAAAAGTTTCTTCTTTAAAAGATAACACTACACAAGTGGTGAATGGTCAGCAACTCAAGCACTATATTTCTGGAGATTCTTACAATGAAGATGTTGATGCTTTTCAAGTGGTACCTCCAGAAAAATTTATCAAAGACCAAATTAAGAGACATACAAAGTCCGTTTTCGAATAGGTAACAGTTCAGGTAAGAAAAGTTCCACGAAAATTCTGTCCAGGTATATTTTTGGAGTTTTTATCCAACAAAGAAAGCTATTAAGCAAAAGAGGGACGGAAATAGAGCCGGGGTGGCTCACACCACCCCCTAGCGCAGGCCTCCCTAGCCGCGCCAGCATGTGGTGTGGCCGTCCCGGACTCCGTCTCCGACCCGTTTTCTCCCAGTACCTTCCTTTTGTTCTAAAACTTCGTTATATATAATCCCCCAGATCCCCCGAGGTTCGTATATCATGTTCTCGTTGTGTTTTCGTTTCGATCTGTTTCTGCCAGGAACTATTCTTGAAAGTTAGAAGCACCGTGGTGTCCGCCAAGGATAAAGGAAAGGAGCCTATGGAGGAAGATCATCAATACCCCGGGCAGGAGAAGGAGATCAAGAGTGAAGATGAAGAGGAGGCAAAGCAAAGCCAACATCCGCACACCGGCACTACCATTGCAAGCATTGGAGTGTTGGCAAACCCTGCCAGGGTCAGAAGGAATGCATGGATGTCAACTGAGGGAAACCTCCGCGTCGCGGTTTGGCTCCACGGTCACTTCCTCCAAGCACCAAGAATCCTTTCAATACCCTTATCCATGAGCATCAATACCAGAATATGCCCAAGGAGAAACTACCCTCCAATTGGGAATTGCCTCGTTCTAGCCATGCAGGAAAATAAGACTTCAAGGAGGAAGAGTGGGGAAAGAGTCGCAAGAGCTGGAATTCACAACCCGACATGATCATGAGCCGCATTGAGCAAAACTCACAGTTGATTCGTAATCTAACCTTCGAGATTGAGGACTTGGGGAAACTAATCAAAGAGCTCATCGAGAGAATACCACCACCACTGAAGGAGTAATTCGTCATCAGATTTTGGCATCCCCTTGGTTTGCTCCAAGCTTGGGGTAGTGCCACGGTATCACATCACTATCTTCTATCTTTTTACCTTTGTAGTAGAGTCATATCAAGATAAGTTATCATGTAGGATGGTTTGCATTATGGAAGTGTCCCCTCTCTTGTTAGATATCTATGTATCCCTTGGTGTGAGTTGTCGTTATGGAATATTAATGAGAAGTTCTATCATTTACTCTTTTGCATATCTTATATTAGTTTTCAATTCATGGTTATATGATTGATCTTGTTGTTAGTATTGGTATCACATTGGGATCATTCAGTTAATTTAGTTGGTTTTGGCAAACCTAGCTCGGTCAATAGCAACACTATTTTGAGAATTGAATGAAAAAGATAAAGTACTCTTAAAAGAAATATAATTTCATCTTCTTTCTTTCTTGATTTGCTCATAAGTCTAATATTCTCTAGTTAAGATCTTTTGTGCTTCCAAGGAAGATTGCATGTTTGTTTTTATAACTTGTATGTTTGTTTGTTTCCTTCAATTCTTATGCTTGCTACCCAGCAAAACTTGTTCTGAGAGGGAATGCTTCTCGTGCATCCAATCCTTAAACCAAAACCTATGCCATTTGTGTCCACCATACCTACCTATTAGCACTATTGCTATTCCGAGTAAATTCATGATTTTATCTACCTTCCAGATCAAACTTGTTATGTGAATATTAGTGATTAAAGCTCTCATGAACTTGATGTCACACTTTACTTTCTTGCACTTAATAAACTTGAACCATTGTGCCCATCTATGTTGCGTATATGCTTGCGCTTTGTAAGTTGTGAATTAGCAGAACCATGTTGTCATGGGGAACGCTTTCAACATTGCACCGGTACTTTGTACCTAGTTGATATCATGTTCTTTTGTCTATGGATGTCGTCGGTGTGAAATGAAAGGGGAGCTTGTAAGTCCATGGAGTTATGTATGTGTGTTAGAGAAATGCCTGGGTCACTGGTCTAATCCATGCTTTCATGGTGGAAACCTATAGCGTAACCATAACGAGCATCTATTAAGCATTCTTCTTATAAAAAAGGAGATAGAGATTGAGAAAAAGAGAAAAAGAAAAAAAAAGATGAGAAAAGAGGAAAGGGAGAAAAAAAGCACCATATTCCCATGGTAAATAAGAAGATTGCTGAGATGCTTGTTATCTACTTGCCTTGTCATTTTGATATGGGGATTATTCCATATCATCGGGCAAGGGGTACCCCGTTGGCGGTTCTCTATGATACACATGTATTTTCTATGAAAACAACTTACTGGTGACTAAACTTGAGTAGCATGAGGAGCGGCCCTCGTATTCAAGGGACATGAGATTTTCAACTTGCAACTTGTCAATCATATCCTCATATTTGATCACTTTAACCTCAATCACCTAAAGATGCTTATGATAGGGGAAATGAGAGCTGAAAGTTAATAAGTACCATAATTTTTGGAAGCTCTTTATGAAACTTGAAATCCCTGTTTCCCCCTGTGAAGGGCCTTTCTTTTACTTTTTAGTTGAGACAGTAAATCTATTCCCTTCTACCTTAGCAAGTATTTTGAGTTGTTGTGTTTCATTCATTCATATGATGATTTATTCAATCATGTTTCTTATGTTCCTTGTTTTGCACTTTGCTCTTATCTTAGTGTCTACTACTTGGAATGCTATCATTGAAAATTAGTTATTTGTGAACTCCTGCAAATTGTCAACAATTCTTCGACGAAGAGCTAAGTTTGCCATTACCAATTGTTATTTACTTTATGTATATTTATTGTGTTTCCTTTACTTATTGCAAGGTAAGTTATATAATAGTGAGTTGTCTTCTATTATCACTTATGTATTGATGAATGTGATGCTTCTTGTCCGTATTCTATTATCGATTCTTCACTCCATAAACCTGAGGTCATGTTTATTGAGTTTAGTTTCGCTTGGGGACAAGCGAAGTCTAAGCTTGGGGGAGTTGATACGCCCATTTTGCATCACTATTCTATATCATAATTCACTATTATTCATTGATATGTGTCATATTAAGAGATGATACTTATGTTATTTCATATGTTTTTGCATGGTTGATGACTTTTGGAGCATAGAACGCTGCAGTCAGGATTCTGATGGAAAAGGTGCTGTTGGAGGAAAAAATCGCGTAGATCAGAAAATCCGGGAAAATACATGGAAAATCCTATTTTTCCAGAAGACGAAGAAAGCTAGAAGGGGAAGTGGAGATGGGCCACAGGGGGCCCACACCACCCCCTGGCGCGGGCCATCCCAGGCCATGCCACCAGGTGGTGTGGCCACCCTAGTCCACTACAGCCTCTCCCCTCTAGCGTATATTATCTCCACGGAACCCTAATACCTATGGAGCGACCACACAAAGATCACGCCGCCTCTGTGGGGTGGAAAACACAGAGAGAGAAAGATCTCTCCGGCAGACATAATTTTGCTGGGGGAATTCCTTCCCGGAGAGGGGCAATCGTTGCGATCAACACCACCATCAAGCTGCACTTCATCGGGATCATCATCATCATTACCACCATCATCATCACCAGCACCATCATCACAACTTCATAACGCTATAACAATTGGGTTGACTCTTGCATAGTTCTTAGGGGAAACTTTCCCGGTGTTGATTACTCCTTATAGGTTATGCTATTGAGTGAACCATTGAATTATCGTTTATGTTCAGATTGTTACATATCATTATTTCATCTCTGATCTTGATCCATATGATGTCTTGTGAGTAGTTCGTTTAGTTCTTGAGGACATGGGAGAAGTCATGTTGTTAGTAGTGGAATTGTGTTGAGAAAGATTCAGTAGTTTGATATTTAAGTTGTGGTGTATTTCTTCTAGTGGTGTCATGTGAACGTCGACTACATGACACTTCACCTATATGGGCCTAGGGGAATGCATTGTGTATTTGTCTACTAATCGTAGGGGTTGCCGGGGTGAGAGAAACATGAACCCCCGTTAGGAAACCTTTGCACAAGGGACTTCAGGGTCTTAGAGTTCAAAGCTATGGTTAGGTTTCTAACTTAATTACTTTCTTATACTTGCGGATGCTTGCAAGGGGTATAATCACAAGTATGTATTAGTCCTAGGAAGGTCGGTACATTTGCGCAGGTTCACCCACACAACACTTAGCAAAATAAATAAGATTAATCAACTATATGAAGCGAAACCACTTGACGGTATTCCCATGTGTCCTCGAGAACATTTGGTCATCTTAAGTAATACAACCGGCTTGTCCTTTGTTAAAGAAGGGATTGGGCCACTTGCTGCATTTATTCTTGTTGTCTTTTATTTACTCGTACTTTATTTACCCGCATTACCAAAAATCCCTAAAAATACGTTTCCTAAGTAATTACAGAGAATTCCTTCTCCAAGCCATTCGCCAACACCTTCTGCTCCTCGTTGGGTTCGACACTCTTACTTATCGAAAATACTGCGATACAGCCCCTATACTTGTGGGTCATCAATCCATTAGAGTCATTGCATGTGTCTTATTTTTTCTAAACCACATTGATCCACTGCTGTCATTGCACTTGTGTTCTTTTCCTGAACGACATGGATCCGTTGTGTCATTGCATGTGTGTTCTTTTCCTAAGCCACATGGATCCACTAGAGTCATTGCATGTGTGTTATTTTCCTAAATTACATGGATCCACTAGTGTCATTACATGTGTGTTATTTTCCAAAACCACATGGATCCACTAGTGACATTGCATGTGTTTTCTTTTCCTACACCACATGGATCCACTAGTGACATTGCATGTGTGTTCTTTTCCTAAACCACATGGATCCACTGGAGTCATTGCATGTGTGTTCTTTTCCTAAACCACATGGATCCACTTGTGACATTGTATGTGTGGTCATTTCCTAAACCACATGGATCCACTGGTGCCACTACATGTGTTCTCTTTTCCTCAACCACATTCATCCACTACTGTCATTGCATGTGTGTTCTTTTCCTAAACCACGTGGATCCAATGATGACATTACATGTGTGTTCTTCTCCTGAACCATAGTGAAACCCTTGTGTCATTGCATGTTTGTTCTTTTCCTGAACCACATGGATCCACTGAGAACGTTGCATGTGTGTTCTTTTCCTAAAGCACATTGATCCACTTGTGTCATTGCATGTGTTTTCCTTTCTTGAACCACATTGATCCACTAGTGTCATTGTATATGTGTTCTTTTGATGAACAACATGGATCCACTAATGATTTGCATGTGTGTTCTTTTACTAAACCACATGGATCCACTAGAGTCGTTGCATGTGTGTTCTTTACCTAAACCACATGAATCCACTAGAGTCATATGCATGTGTGTTCTTTTCCTAAACCACATGGATCAACTAGAGTCATTTGCATGTGTGTTCTTTTCCTAAACCACATGGATCCACTGGTAACATTTTCATGTGTGTTATTTTCAAAAACCACATTGATCCACTTGTCACATTAGCATGTGTGTTCTTTTCCTAAACAACATCAATCCATTAGAGTCATTGCATGTGTGTTCTTTTCCTAAACCACGTTGATCCACTGGTGTCATTGCACGTGTTTTCTTTTCTTGAACCACATGGATCCACTAGAGTCATTGCGTGTGTGTTATTTTCCTAAATTACATGGATCCACTAGTGTCATTACATGTTTGTTATTTTCCTAAACCACATGGATCCACTAGTGACATTGCATATGTGTTCTTTTCCTAAACCACATGGATCCACTAGTGACATTGCATGTGTATCCTTTTCCTAAAACACACTGATCCACTAGTGACATTTGCATGTGTATTCTTTTCTTAAACCACATGGATCCACTTGAGTCATTGCATGCGTGTTCTTTTCCTAAACCACATGGATCCACAAGTGACATTGCATGTTTCTTCTTTTCCTAAAACACATTGATCCACTAGTGACATTTGCATGTGTGTTCTTTTCCTAAACCACATGGATCCACTGGAGTCCTTGCACGTGTGTTCTTTTCCTATACCACATTGATCCACTTGTGACATTTGCATGTGTGTTCTTTTCCTGAACCACATTGATTCAATGGTGACGTTGCATGTATGTTCTTTTCCTAGACCACATTGATCCACTCGTGACATTTCCATGTGTGTCTTTTCCTAAACCAGATTGATCCACTGATGATTTTCATGTATGTTCCTTTCCTAAACCACATGGATACGTTGGAGTCATTGCATGTGTGTTCTTTTCCTAAACCACATGGATCAACTAGAGTGATTTGCATGTATGTTCTTTTCCTAAACCACATTGATCCACTGGTGACATTTGCATGTGTGTTCTTTTCCTAAACCACATTGGTCCACTGGTGTCATTGCATGTGTGTTCTTTTCCTGAACCACATGGATCCGCTGTATCATTGTATGTGTGTTCTTTTCCTAAGCCGCATGGATCCACTAGAGTCATTGCATGTGTGTTCTTTTCCTAAAGCACATGGATCCACTTGTGTCATTGCCTGTGTGTTCTTTTCCTAAACCACATGGATCCACTAGTGACATTGCATGTGTGTTTTCATAAACCATATGGATCCACTAATGACATTGCACGTGCGTTCTTTTCCTAAAACACATTGATCCACTAGTGACATTTTCATGTATGTTCTTTTCGTAAACCACATGGATCCACTATAGTCATTGCTTGTGTGTTATTTTTCTAAACACATTGACCAATGGTGACATTTGCTTCTGTATTCTTTTACTAAACCACATTTATCCTCTAGTGACATTTCATGTGTTTTTTTCCTGAACCACATTGACCCACTAGTGTCATTGCATGTGTGCTCTTTTCCTCAACCACATTGATCTACTGGTGTCATTGCATGTGTGTTCTTTTTCTAAACTACATGAATCCACCGATGACATTGCATGTGTGTTCTTCTCATGAACCATAGTGAACCACTTGTGTCATTGCATGTGTGTTCTTTTCATGAACCACATGGATCCACTGATAACGTTGCATGTGTGTTCTTTCCCTAAACCACATTGATCCACAGGTGTCACTACATGTGTTTTTTTTCCTGAACCACATTGATCCACTAGTGTCATTACATATGTGTTCTTTTCGTGAACCACACGAATCCACTAATGATTTGCATGTGTGTTCTTTTCCTAAACCACATGGATCCACTGGAGTCATTGCATGTGTGTTCTTTACCTAAACCGCATGAATCCACTAGAGTCATTTGCATGTGTGTTCTTTTCCTAAACCACATGGATCTACTCAAGTCAATTCCATGTATGTTCTTTTCCAAAACCACATAGATCCACTGGTGAAATTTTCATGTGTGTTCTTTTCCTAAACCACATTGATACAATGGTCACATTCGCATGTGTGTTCTTTTCCTAAACAACATTGATCCACTGGAGTCATTGCATCTGTGTTCTTTTTCCTAAACCACATTGATCCATCTCTTGTCATTGCATGTGTGTTCTTTTCGTGAACCAAATGTATCCGCTATGTCATTGCATGTGTGTTCTTTTCCTAAGCCACATGGATCCACTAGTGACATTGCATGTGTGTTCTTTTCCTAAACCACATGGATCCAGTAGTTACATTGCATGTCTGTTATTTTCCTAAAATACATTGATCCACTAGTGACATTTGCATGTGTGTTCATTTCCTAAACCAAATGGATCAAGTAGAGTCATTTGCATGTGTGTTCTTTTCCTAAACCACACAGATCCACTGGTGATATTTTCATGTGTGTTCTTTTCCTAAACCACATTGATCTACTAGTCACATTTGCATGTTTGTTCTTTTCCTAAACAACATTGATCCACTGGAGTCATTGCTTGTGTGTTCTTTTCCTAAACCATATTGATACACTAGGGTCATTGCATGTGTGTTATTTTCCTGAACCACAGGGATCCGTTGTGTCATTGCATGTGTGTTCTTTTCCTAAGCCACACAGATCCACTAGAGTCATTGCATTTGTGTTATTTTCGTAAACCACATGGATCCACTAGTGTGTCATTGCATGTGTATTCTTTTCCTAAAGCACATGGATCCACTAGTGACATTGCATGTGTGTTCTTTCCTAAACCACATGGATCCACCACTGACATTTCATGTGTGTTATTTTTCCGAAAACACATTGATCCGCTGGTGACATTTGCATGTGTGTTGTTTTCCTAAACCACATGGATCCACTGGGGTCATTGCACGTGTGTTCTTTTTCTAAACCACATGGATCCACTGGTGACATTGCATGTGTATTCTTTTCCTAAAACACATTGATCCTCTGGTGACATTTGCATGTTTGTTCTTTTCCTAAACCACATGGAGCCACTTGAGTCATTCCATTGGGGATTGTTTGTTTGTGGCCCGAAAGTTCATGGGCGAGTGCATCGTGGTACCTAAGTTGCCTATAATTGCCGCATTTCGTAAAGTTGGGCTATCAACGACTGAGATGGACCATTTCGAGGTAAACTCATCTCACCCCTTCCAAATTCAAATATTCCGTTAAACTGCCATGTGAAGTAGATGGTCGGGACCCACATGTCGGTCATCTGTACGTGACGCGAGCGCCACCGCGGCAACCTCTTAGGCAAATAAGGAACTAAGTAGATTGGATGTGTTGACCAATTTCAAAAATCCATTCCCTCCTTTTCCCTAGCACAGGCTGCGTCGAAATCCACCCTCCAGGCAGAACGATCCCTTTGGACATTTGACTTCCGGTGCCAAGTTGCTGCGCCCATTCGCTGATCCTGAGCTCCAATGGCACATTTCATAGCCGTCGTTGCGAGGCTCTAGCCCGCCTCCCCCTCCGACGAGCTGAAGAAGAAGTTTTGGCTACAGGCGGGTGAGCTACCCTTCTCTTTGCTATTCGTACTAATTCTAACTACTAGCTGGCTACTGAACCTAAAATTGTTTGTTAGCCCAACGCGGACAAACATATTTTTTCCATAGTTTTCTGTCAAGTGGGATCTCCGCGGACTACCCTTACCTGGTTACGGTAGCCCTCTTCAGGTACGACTCTAAATCAGCAATGGTGAAGGGCAAGTGGTATGGACACCATTGTATCACAATGGAAGAAGCGCCTGCACAGGCCTGCACTATCCCTGGTATGGTTGCTGCTCTATGTAATCATGATGAAATATGGCTGAAGCAGATTGCAAAGTTCAGCTTCATGGATGAACAAGGCATTATGGTTCCTCTAACATGTGACAGTTAGCTAATTGGGTTGATGAAAAGGTATGTTTCGGCTTGCATGTTTGAGCTGAAATGTGAAGTACTGGATGTGGAAGCTGCTGCAACTGGGAGTCACCCCTCAATTCTTGGACAGAGAAGTCTCTCGAACCCAGCTCATGGTAAGCAAAAGTCTCTTGGGGTTTGCATGTTTGTGCTGAATTGTAATTTTTGTTTTATTTACTCTGTAGATATTGAGAAGTTATGCAACAGTCTTGTTTCTTTGGTAGGAAGCGCCGCAAGGTTAGAAACATGACTGTAGGGACAATCATTTTGCTGCCGGAATTAAAATAAAAACGAGTGGAAAGATGATGCTGGACACGATTCTAGTGATGATTGTCCCAGTGATGCAGAGTATGTGAAGCTAAGAAAATTGGCACCGAGGAAGAGGAAGAAGGTAGGAAATGAAGAAGGCAGTGGACGTGAAGGGTTGGCACCCAGGCTAGGGAAGAAGGCTGTTGGCAATGAAGATGCATAATAATGTGTTGAACTTGAACCTATATACGTAATTCAGTTAAATTCTGGAGCTCTGTGTGTGGAACTATGCGGGGCAAAACAATCTACCCATGTTCTCGGAGTAAAATGTATCCCGACTTAGGGTTTGGAAATGCCCGAGTCAGTAGTTGAATCCAAAATTGTGATTGTTCCACTACTATATGAAAACATGCAGCATCAGTTCCATGATTGCTGAGGGGCAGGAGGTCTCCAAATTCGATGGAATGTAAGTGGCACAGAAATAAATTATTTAAGTTGTTACACTCCATGAAGCAGCAACTTATTTTAGCTACTACACAATGACATGGCAACATAAACAGCAATGGCAACCGATAATGCCCAGATGATGAGGAAATCAGTATCACTTTCTGGCCTAATCTTGAGCCCGTCTATCTCACCACCTCCCTACTCCTGCATCCCCTGCATCTCATGAAGCTCCCGGATCTCCAGTAACCGGGTGTACGTGCTTCCACTTTATAAATTGTGGTTGTGCCATTTGCATGTAGCACAATCCACGTAGATTACGTTTAAACAAACCACCAATGTTAGAATACCACCATGATCAGACAAAAGGAAGTAATGCAGGGTTAATACAGATTAACGGGCGACCAATTGTTTTTCTCCTAGGACTCTAGGACCACTAGTTCAGACCACTAGGTCAACAAGTACTACTATTACAACTTAAAAAAGCACGGAATTCAAGCTAAATAGATCTAGTTATCACGCATCTCCTTGATGTTCCTAATCTTAGCCCGATGCGCATCTTCCTGTGAGAGCAAGGATCGAATCGTCTGCTCCTTCCTTTTAGCATCTTCATTGCACAACTTCAAATTTTTCTCTGCATTTTTCCTCATGCACTTGTCAATACTCGTAGTTGTGAACTGCAGGACTTTGGCCTGGTGAAGTTCATTCCTTGCTTGATTCGGTTCTTGCTCTGCTTTAGACATCAGGGACAACACCACGTCCCTCTCCTTCTCGACTTTGCTAACCTTGTCTTGCACCCTCCTAAAATCTCTGTTAATCTTGGTTGTGTCAACTTGGTCAAATAGCTTCATCTCAGCACTATTAAGAAGTGAGATGACTATGGATTCTTTCAACTCAATAGTCATATCCCATAGTTTGTCCAGTGTTTTCTGCATCGATTTGGGCCACTCTTGATCTACCCATTTGACAACACCGCAACTTCTACCTTGCATCATTGCACGATGTCCTTAACACCGTAAAAACCTCCTGCATGCGTTTTGTCCCTCAAATGCTACAAATTTAGCGGGAACATATCCATGTTTACATAGCAGAGGACTGCCTTCCTCCGCTAAACCGTGATAGTCGGAGTCGTACATCATCTGGTTGGCCTAACACATCATACGTGCATGAGTAAACAGAGTAGATCTAGCTCAAAATAGATAATTGGCCACATACGATAGAAATAGAGATGAGACGACTCACATCAAAATCACCATCCCTGTTGTCACGATGCGTTTCCTCACTGTCTCCCCTTGAACCCATGGCAAGAGGGGGGTGGGGGTCTATGGTGGGTGCAGGAGAGATAGCTGGAGGCACCATCGGCTTGCGGCTACGGCAGGATGGGAGAGAAGTGGGAAAGTGGCTTCGAGGGGAAGTAAGAGAAGTATGGGAAGGAAGAGAAGTAAAGGGGATGTGACACTGGCATATGGCCCACGGAACTCATGAGTCTTGACACTCACAAAAGGGGAGCGCCCGATGTTGCCAGTTTGTCCATAGCAAGCGAGCAGTAAGCATGGCCAATTATGTCGCAGAACAGCCTACTTGTGGATCAATCTTACGAAGACCATCCCAATCGTCCAAGCGCCCCGATCGAACGGTATGTAACGATCGTCATGCAGAACAACTATGTTAGGGCGTGCCTTCTAGAAGACTCGGTCTAACGGCCACCATTGGGGCTAAGGTTAGCGCTCTCCTAAGGTTAGGATCCATGTGGTTTATGAAAAGAACACACATTTCAATGACACTGGTGGATCCATATGTGGTTTGTGAAAAGAACAGACATGCAATGAACTCTGGTGGATCCATATGTGGTTTGTGAAAAGAACACATGCAATGACACTAGGGGATCCATATGTGGTTAATGAAAAGAACACACATGCAATGACACTAGGGGATCCATATGTGGTTAATGAAAAGAACACACATGCAATGACACTGGTGGATCCATATGTGGTTTGTGAAAAGAAGACACATGCAATGACACTGGTGGATCCATATGTGGTTTGTGAAAAGAATAAACATGAAATGACACTGGTGGATCCATATGTGGTCTATGAAAAGATCAGACATGCAATGACTCTTGTTGATCCTTGTGTGCTTTGTGAAAAGAACAGACATGCAATGACTCTAGCGATGGTTAATGAAAAGAACATAGATGCAATGAACTCTGGTGGACCCATATGTGGTTTGTGAAAAGAAAAGACATGCAACGACACTGGTGGATCCATATGTGGTTAATGAAAAGAACAAACATGCAATGACTCCGGTGGATCCATATGTGGTTTGTGAAAAGAACACACATGCAATGACTCTAGTTGTGGTAAATGAAAAGAACAGACATGCAATGACTCTAGTTGTGTATAATGAAAAGAACACACATTTCAATGACACAGGTGGATCCATATGTTGTTTGTGAAAAGAACACACGTGCAATGACTCTAATGGATCCATATATGGTTTGTGAAAAGAACACACATACAGTTACTCTAGCTGTGGTTTATTAAAAGAACACACATGCAATGAACTCTGGTGGATCCATATATGGTTTATGAAAAGAACACACATGCAATGACACTAGTGGATACATATGTGGTTTCTGAAAGAACACACATGAAATGACTCTAGATGTGGTTAATGAAAAGAATAGAGATGCAAGACACCGGTGGATCCATATGTGGTTTGTGAAAAGAACACACATGCAGTGACTCTAGTTGTGGTTTATTAAAAGAAGACATGTGCAACGACAGTGGTGGATCCATGTGGTTTGTGAAAAGAACAGACATGCAATGACTCTAGCTATGGTTAATGAAAAGAACACACATGCAATGACATTGGTGGATCCATATGTGGTTTGTGAAAAGAACACACCTGCAATGAACTCGTGTGGATCCATATGTGGTCAATGAAAAGAACATACATGCAATGACACTAGTTGTGGTTAATGAAAAGAACAGACATGCAATGACTCTGGTGGATCCTTGTGTGGTTTGTGAAAAGAACAAACATGCAATGACTCTAGCTATGGTTAATGAAAAGAACACACATGCAATAACACGGGTGGATCCATGTTGTTTGCGGAAAGAACAAACATGTAATGACTCTAGCTGTGGTTAATGAAAAGAACACACATGCAATGAACTCTAGTAGATTGATATGTGGTCTATGAAAAGAACACACATCCATTGACTCTAGCTATGGTTTATTAAAAGAACACACATGCAATGAACTCTGGTGGATCCATATGTGGTTTATGAAAAGAACACACATGCAATGACACTGGTGGATCCATATGTGGTTTGTGAAAAGAACACACATGAAATGATTCTGGTGGATCCATATGTGGTCTAAGAAAAAAATAGACATGCAATGTCTCTGGTGAATCCTTGTGTGGTTTGTGAAAAGAACATATATGCAATGACTCTAGCTGTGGTTTGTGAAAAGAACACTGGTGTCTACGCACTTATATTCTTTTAGACCGTTGTTGGGCCTCCAAGTGCAGAGGTTTGTAGAATAGCAGCAAGTTTTCCCATAAGTGGATTACCCAAGGTTTATCGAACTCAGGGAGGAAGTGGTCAAAGGTATCCCTCTCAAGCATCCCTACAATAAAGATACAAGAAGTCTCTTGTGTCCGCAACACACCCAATACACTTGTCAAGTGAATAGGTGCAATAGTTCGGCGAAGAGATAGTGAAATACAAGTGGTATGGATAATTATAAGTGGTAACGGTTCTAGAAAATAGCTTTGATGGCGCGTGGTTGACATGGGAAGAGACTAAAGGCAATCTAAAATAAATATGGAAGCAAGCAAACATGTAACAGATCTAGCTGCAAACGGTGTTTCAATGCTTAGAAACAAGGCCTAGAGATCAAACTTTCGCTAGTGAACACTCTCATATAAATATCTTCTCTTCATGATACTACCCTGAACTACTCTCCAGTTGGACACTCTAATCCATGGTAGGGCTATAACAGCACACCTCAAAGTTCGCTTTCCCAATCTAGATAACCCACACTGTCACCTTGAGCTCTAGATGGTTCCAACAAACAACACAATTTCATAGAAACATCCAACTCCAAATATAACTCATAACAAGTATTTGTAATCTCTAGCCTAAGTGCCACCATTGTGTGCACGCTGTCACTTTTACACACATGGGGAGAGCCAGAGATCTATCAAAGAACTTGAGTAGCAAGGTAAATCTACTTGATTACAAAGCTCATGATCACAATATGATCATGCATAGAGAGAGAGAGATCAACACATAGCTACCGGTAGAACCCTTAGCTTTGAGGAAGAACTACACCCTCATCATCCTGGATGGGAATCAGCAATGGTGATGGAGATGGTGGTGGAGATTGATGGAGATCGCTCCGGGGGCACTTCCTCGTCCCGGTAGGGTGCCGGAATAGAGACTTTTTGTCCCCCGAATCTCCCCTTCGGTGGCAGCGGCACTTCAGAACTTTTCGTGGCTAGAGGCTGGATTATTTAGGGTTTTATCATCGGGAGGCTTCTTATAGGCGAAGGGGCAATGTTAGAGGGTGGACCAGGGGCCCACACCACCTAGTGGCGTGGCCAGGGGGACCCGCGCCACCACATTGTGTGGCCAACCCCTGGCCCCTCTCCGTCTTGTCTTCTGGCTCCGTGAGTCTTCCTGTAAAATATCGACTTTGGCTTTTGTCCGGTCCAATTCCGAGAATATTTCTTTTTCAGCTTTTCTGAAACCAAAAACATCAGAAAACAGGCAACTGACACAGTAGCATCTTGTTAATAGGTTAGTTCCAAAAAATGCATAAAAGTATCTCAAAATGAAGACAAAACATCAGATAGTTGATATAAAACAAGCATGTAGCATAAAAAATTATAGATACGTTTACAACATATCAACATCCCCAAGCTTAACTCCTGTAGGTAACTGATAAAAAGAATAATTTTCGAGGTGACATGCACCATCACAATCAAGATCAAACCATTTACAAGCATTGAAAGCTGGGATCAAGGTACTCTAAACATGAGCATGAAAGATGAAGTTCTAACAATAAGACATAGTGACTATGCATGCAACAACAAAGGATACAAACAAAGATCATGAATAACAATGCATTGAAAGACGTTTGTTTGTTTCACATAAAGAAAACATAATGAGAATGGTATTCAGCTTGTCCCTCATAGTGTAGCAAAACATAAATGCATAGGACACCTTCAAAGTTCATAAGGGTGACTAGATACAAATAGTTCAAGAGCAAGCAATATCAAAGTTATGCATCAATCAACAAGTCTTGGGACAATGCACATTAAACTAAGAATGGCCACTATGCTCTCTCAATAGGTGCATAAAGATAGAAGATGGTGACTCAACATAAAAGTAAAAGAAAGGCCTTCATAGAAGGAAGCAGGGATTCAAGTCTCATAAAGAGCTTCCAAAAATTATTGTACTTATTAGCTTTCAGCTCTCATTGCCCCTATCATAAGCATCTTCAAGTGATTAAGGTTCAAGTGAACAAACTATGGAGTATATGCTTGACAAAGTATAAGTTGGCAATCTCATGTCCCTTGAATACGAGGGCCACTCCTCATGCTACTCAAGTTTAGTTATCGGTAAGTTCTTGTCATAGTAAGTACATGTGTATCATAGAGAACCGCCAACAGGGTAACCCTTGCACATGATACAGGATCTATCACATAATCAAAATGCCAAGGCAAGCAGACAATGAGCATCTCAGCTATCTTCTTATTTACCATGGGATAATGGTGTTTTGTTCTCTCTTTCCTCTTTTCTCATCTTTTTTTTCTTTTTTTCTATCTCTATCTCTTTTTTTATAAGAAGAATGCTTCACAGATTGCTCACTATGGTGATGCTGCAAGTTTCCACCATGATTACGCATGGCTTAGGCTAGCGGCCCAAGCATTTATATAACACACATACATAACTCCATGGACTTACAAGCTCCCCTTTTATTTCACACTGACGACATCCATAAACAAAAGAGCATGATATCAACTGGGTACAATGTACAAGTGCAATGTTGAAAGCGTTCCCCATGAAAACATGGTTCTGTTATTCCCAATGTATAATTGCAAGCATATACAACATAGATGACACAATGGTTCAAGTTTATTAGGGGCAAGAAAAGTAAAGTGTGCCATCAAGTTCGTGAGAGATTTAATCACTAATTTTCACATAACAAATTTAATTCGGAAGGTAGATAAAAACATGAATATACTTGGAATAGCAAATGCTAATAGGTAGGTATAGTGGACTCTTTGGAATAACTTGGTTTTATTTGGAGTTGGATGCATGAGTAGAACTCATACATGATATGGAGGCTAGCAAAAGACTGGGAGCGACCAACTAAGAGAGCAATAATGGCCATAATCATGCAAAGTGACAAAACATCATTAATTAAAGCATAAAGTGATATTAAAAGTCAAAAACTAAAGGATCATAGAGGCTATGGTGACTTGGTATAGTCTTAACATGGTGTGAGCATGCGCCAAGTCAACCGAAATAAAGCATCAACGGAGAATACCACAATACTATGCTTTAATATGCTAAGACAATGCATGATTCTTTCAAGGCACATTAAGAAATCTCAATTGTTTATAACATGTCATGCTACAGAAAAAAATCACTAAGGATAAAGCCAAAACAATATCAAGCATGACATGACAAAGCATAGGCCATAGTCAAAAACAAGCTCCTTTTTACCACTTAAGCATGAACTTTTCCTACTCTTTTCCAATCCAAACCGATCTATTTGAAAACTAATGCATGAATGAGGGGGTCCAGCCAATTTATTCAAGAAAACTAAGAAAACTAAGAAAATTAAAAACAAAAACAAAAACGAAGACGCTCCAAGAACAACACAACTGTGCATGAAACAATAAAAATGAAGTGTTTGGAAGAAACCTGAAATTTTTATTGATGAAGAAGGGGATGCCTTGTGCATCCCCAAGATTTGACGCTTGTACTTATTGAGTATTTCTTGGGGTGACACTTTTGGCATCCCCAAGTTTGAGCTTTTATCCATTCTTCATCTTATCACATTATTCTTCCCTTACACTTGAAATTTTTCCTTCATACAAAACTTCACACAATCTTCATTAGCAAAATTAGTGTACTCAAGATAATAAGTCTTTTGGTTCAGTTTCAACACAAGTAAAACTTCCATCAAAACACAAGATACTATATCACTTCATTTAAAAAGTTCAAATGTTCAAAGAGAACTCAAAGAGAAAGAGATTAAGAAGCAAATGCAAATAAAGGTAGAAATATGTCAAAACAGACCAGCAGGTAAAAACCAATTTTTTCGAAGACCTTATGTTCCTCAAATCGAAAAGTGTTTAACTAACTAAAGTTGGGTAACAACCTGGGGCAGAAGCACAACAAATTACAACCCAAATGAACATATAGAGATTTTTCACAAATTTGTACAGCGAAGCACAAAAATCTGTTTCGGGGCAGCAACTTTGCCAAGGCTTACTGCTCTCTCATTAGAGGTTACTCTTGGCACAAAAACCACACAAAAAGGATAAGGAGAGGTTATTATAGAGGAAATAACTTCCAAGACTCAATAAAAAAAATGAAAGTAAACATATAATGGGTTGTTTCCCAAAATCTCTTTCTTTATAGCCATTAAGATAGGCATGATAATTTCAATGATGCTCACATACGAAATATGAATTGAAGTAAAAGAGAGCATCACGAACCAAAATATGGAACACATTTATGTCTAACCCACTTCCTATGAAAAATAGCCTTGTAAAGAAACAAGTCATGAAAGCACAAAGCAACAAGCATAGGAAAGCAAAATAAGTGCAACTTCAAAATTTTCAACATAAAGAGGGGAAACTTAATATTGTTGAGATACATAAAACCATGTTTCCCTCTCTCATAATAACTTTCAGTAGCATCATGAATAAAATTAACAATATAAAAATCACATAAAACATTCTTATCATGAGCCACATGCATGTAATCATTATTACTCTCCATACAAGCATAGTTATTCTTATTAATTGTAGTGGGAGAAAATTCAACAAAATAGCTATCATTATTATTCTCATCACCATAATAATCAAATATAGGAGGCATATTGTAATCGTAACTAATTTTCTCCTCAATAGTAGGTGGACTGAAAATATCATACTCATCATTGTAATCATCATATATCGGAGGTATAGTATCATCAAAGTAAATTTTTTTCTTCGTGCTTGGGGGACTAAAACTATCATGCTGATCAAAACCAGCTTCCCCAAGCTGAGACTTTTCCATAGCATTATTAACAAACATGTTCAAAAAATTCATACTAATAACATTGCTATTAGGATCCAAAGAAAGTTCCATGGGTTTTTAATTTTCTTTTCAGACCATTCATGTTCTATCTTAGGAAAAATTCTAAAAAGCTCTCTAATTTTGTTGTTGTTTTCCATTAAGCCCAACTAGTGAAAATAAAAACAAGAAACAAAAAGATATAATTGAAGAATCTAAAGGAAATAACTTCGAGCACTCACACCGGAGGATGTGAGTACCTTTTACCTTACCTCCTCGGCAACGGCGCCATTAAATAGCTTGATGTCTACGCACTTCTATTCTGTGGACAATTGTTGGGCCTCCAAGTGTAGAAGTTTGTAGAACAGCAGCAAGTTTCCCCTAAGTGGATTACCCAAGGTTTATCGAACTCAGGGAGGAAGTGGTCAAAGGTATCCCTCTCAAGCAACCCTGCAATAAAGATACAAGAAGTCTCTTGTGTCCCCAACACACCCAATACACTTGCCAAGTGGATAGGTGCAATAGTTCGGCGAAGAGATAGTGAAATACAAGTGGTAAGGATAATTATAAGTGGTAACGGTTCTAGAAAATAGCTTTGATGGCGTGTGCTTGACATGGGAAGAGACTAAAGGCAATCTAAAATAAAGATGGAAGCAAGCAAACATGTAACAGATCTAGCTGCAAACGGTGTTTCAATGCTTAGAAACAAGGCCTAGAGATCAAACTTTCGCTAGTGAACACTCTCATATAAATATCTTCTCTTCATGATACTACCCTGAACTACTCTCCAGTTGGACACTCTAATCCATGGTAGGGCTATAACAGCACACCTCAAAGTTCGCTTTCCCAATCTAGATAACCCCACACTGTCACCTTGAGCTCTAGATGGTTCCAACAAACAACACAATTTCATAGAAACATCCAACTCCAAATATAACTCATAACAAGTATTTGTAATCTCTAGCCTAAGTTCCACCATTGTGTGCACGCTGTCACTTTTATACACATGGGGAGACACAGAGAACTATTAAAGAACTTGAGTAGCATGGTAAATCTACTTGATTACAAAGCTCATGATCACAATATGATCATGCATAGAGAGAGAGATCAACACATAGCTACCGGTAGAACCCTTAGCCTTGAGGAAGAACTACTCCCTCATCATCATGGGAATCAGCAACGGTGATGGAGATGGTGGTGGAGATTGATCGAGATCGCTCCGGGGGCACTTCCTCGTCCCGGTAGGGTGCCGGAATAGAGACTTTTTGTCCCCCGAATCTCCCCTTCGGTGGCAGCGGCACTTCGGAACTTTTCGTGGCTGGAGGCTGGATTATTTAGGGTTTTATCATCGGGAGGCTTCTTATAGGCGAAGGGGCGATGTTAGAGGGTGGACCAGGGGCCCACACCACCTGGTGGCGCGGCCAGGGGGACCCGCGCCACCACATTGTGTGGCCAACCCCTGGCCCCTCTCCGTCTCATCTTCTGGCTCCGTGAGTCTTCCGGTAAAATATCGGCTTTGGCTTTTGTCTGGTCCAATTCCGAGAATATTTCTTTTTCAGCTTTTCTGAAACCAAAAACAGCAGAAACCATGCAAGTGGCACTGTGGCATCTTGTTAATAGGTTAGTTCCAGAAAATGCATAAAAGAATCTCAAAATGTCGACAAAACATAAGATAGTTGATATAAAACAAGCATGGAATATCAAAAATTATAGATACGTTTACAACGTATCAAACACACATGCAATGAACTCTGGTGGATCCATATGTGGTCTGTGAAAAGAACAGACATGCAAGGACACTGGTGGATCCATATGTGGTTAATGAAAAGAACAGACATGCAATGACTCTGGTGGATCCATATGTGGTTTGTGAAAAGAATACACATGCAATGACTCTAGTTGTGGTTTATGAAAAGAACACACATCTAGTGTCTCTAGTTGTGGTTTATTAAAATAAGACACATGCAATGACACTAGGGGATCCATATGTGATTTATGATAAGAACATACATGCAATGACATTGGTGGATCCATATGTGGTTTGTGAAAAGATTAGACATGCAATTACTCTGGTGTATCCATATGTGGTTTATGAAAATAACACACATGTACTGACACTGGTGGATCCATATGTGGTTTGTGAAAAGAACACACGTGAAATGACTCGAACTGTGGTTAATGAAAAGAACACACATGCAATGACTCTAGCTGTGGTTTATTGAAAGAACAGACATGCAATGACACTGGTGGATCCATGTGGTTTGTGAAAAGAATAGACATCCAATGACTCGTGTTGTGGTTAATGAATAGAACACACATTTCAATGACACTGGTGGATCCATATGTCGTTTGTGAAAAGAACACACATGCAATGATTCTAGTGGGTCCATATGTGGGTTATGAAAAGGACACACATCCAGTGACTCTAGCTGTGGTTTATGAAAAGAACACACATGCATAGACACTTGTAACATCCCAATTTCAGCAACCCTGATTAGTTATCCAGAATGCAAAAATCAGGGGAAACAAAAACTTTTTCTTGTGCTTTAGTGCAGTGCTGGCTTGTTGTTTGTTGCACTTGTGCTCATGAAGTGTATCTTAGGATACTCCTTACCTCAAGCTCAATTGACAAAACCTATTTACCAAAACTATCTTGGCTTACTTTACATATTATCAAACGTTCTGGCATTTCAAAACATGAGCCAAGATGCCTATGTGACCAAAACTATTTTGGTAGCTTCCATTTACAAAACTATGCAGAGATATGTAATACAATCTCCTTATCTTTTCAAGACAAAGCACTCAACTAATCTTACCTCTAGTTTTCCCCAAAACTCTTGTTCAAAGCATTTGAATCTAATCTTGGTAGAGATACCAAGACCCCTCATCTTATTCAAAACTCAACCTTCTCAAAATTCCCTCAACCTTACCTCAAGCTGAGATTGATGGTGAACCCTAGTAATAGCTGATTAGTGTATAAGATGAGTTGCCTTGATCTGCTATCTGATGAGTTGCCTTGATCTGCTGTTTGATTTGTTTGCCTAGGAAGTAGTATGAGCCACCCTAGGTGCTCATCACTAGGCTCAAGATGTTCCCAATCCTCAATCCCTAAGCAAGAAAGCAAACCTTGTTGTGATCCCTAGCCAATAGATGATTATCTAAAACCCTCAACCAGATCTATTCTGAGGATTTCCATTCTAGGTGTTTCCAATTCCACGAAGACCCATTTCAAGCAAGGATCTCTTCTACTCACTCTACACTTCAATATCACCCACTTGTTAATGCTCTGATACCTTGCAACTCCTCCAAGAACATTCCCTCTCATACTCTAGTCAAAATCCTCAAAACTGACAAATTGGCTAAGTTTGGAAACAGCTCCAGCATCACCTTTTGGAATACCTCCTTTTCTCAAACCATGTGCATTTTTGGAAATGCACTTGAACCATCTTGTTAACCATCCTTAGGAATACCAAGGACCACTTTGGCCCGTGGTTAGATCCTCCTCCAACCAACTTGTCCATGATGGTTTTGCAGAAAAGAAAATAACATTTCCTACAAAACTAGTCATCATGCCAACTTTGCTAGAAGCTCACAACACCATCCAAACCCCTATGGACCAACTCTATGCATGGTTGTGTTCTACTCATTGATTTCTATCAAAACCTACTTCACTTTCCCCAAGTGGATCTCTGAGCTGATTAAACCCACATGGTTTATAAGGCATCATAACTCTTTCTCCATGGCAGCCTTACTTTCTATAAAGTTTGCCATCATTTCTAGGTCACCTCAAATACAATTAATTCAAACTCTTTCTGACATGATAATCTATATGACCTGGTCTACCCATCCATCTATCCCTTGCACCAAGGTGAGCTATAAGCTCTAAGATGCAAGCATGTTTTGGTGGTATAAAAATAACATCACCCTAGATCATCAACTCCTTGTTTTCCATCCATTTCAAGTTGGAAATTCTTTCCACAAGGTTGAAAATGCTTGCTACACCTTGTCTATCTCATCTACCTTGATCACCAATATTTATCAATATTTATCCATAATTATCATAAATTATTATGGCCCTAAAACTATTTAATTACTTAAATAGTCAAAATCTCTAAAACTCCCTCCATAAGGGAAAGTTTGGTTTTTACCAAACCAATTCCCCAAATTTTGGCTCATGTGGGTCCCACAAATCATATCCTATCTTTCCATCTCAAAAATAAATATTTTTGAGAAGTTTTATTATTTCTTTTTGCCCATTTTCTTAAATCACTGAATTGGAATAATAATTGTTTTAAATACTTTTAATCCCCAATAAATCCTGGGAAAATTCCCCTAAGTGTGTATTCACATTTGTGACCCTTCCCAATCAAAACCATCTTTGCCCAATGGAAATTTATCAAGTGATCACCTAGAAATCACTTCTTTCCTTTTTGAGTAATTGGATTTAAGTGGACTTAAACTCCACACAAAAATCACAAATAAATCCTAGGAGTCTACCTTTACCTCCTCTACTCACCAATACCATTTTCTCCTCTGGTCCAATGTGACATTTTGGACTTCCTTCACAACCCTCTATTACATCAATATTGGTCAATTAAGCAAACTTCTACTCTAGCCATTTCCAAATTCCATCAAAACCTGTTCAAAGCTCATCCTTAGCACCAGGACACCCCACTGGTCGACCAGCACTGTAGCTCCACTCCCACAATTCCCATTTTGCCCTTGTACTAGTAGAAGGAGAGAGAGACAACAAAGATCTTACAAGGATCTTGTCCATTAATCACCCCAACTCCCCACTCTGCCCCTGCACGACCCAAATACCCACCTTACCCCTCTCCACCTCCCTCTGGACCAATCCTTAGCCAGCCCTCCCTCTCCACCATGCCCAAATAGGTAATTTACTACCTCTATCCCTCCTCCATAGTATATATGGCCAGGGGCCTTCCCCAGTGCCTCCCCACGCCCTCATTCGCCCCCACTGTTCCCCACTCACCACCCCCTAGGTCCACTTCCCTCTCCCTTGCTCTATACTGGCTAGGAGAGGAGAGAAAACTCCTCTTGGGCATTGTTGAGCTCGAGCTCGAGGAGACCTCTCCTGAACTCTCCTCCACCTGCATGTAGCATCACAAGGCTCCCCTCGGTCTGATCTATCACCCCTGAGCTCCCCAGCCTCTCCCCTCCTTTGTGCTGCCCATGAGAAGGAGGAGGACAAGCTTTGGCCTCCCCCATCTACAGAGCAAGGACCTCTCTCTACCACCCCTCCCTCTCTGCATGTGAGCTCCTAGTACTCCCCAACCTCTTCCGCATCTAACCCACCCCTTGTTTTTGCACAGGAACCCCAGCTCCGGTGGCACCGTCGAGCTCCGGCGAGCTCCCTCTCGGGTGCTACCACGCGAGCTACTTCCCGTCCCGGATACCCCGTTTTCCGCCCCTCTCCGAGCTCGGCTCCGAGTACTGTGTCGCCCCGTCACCTTCCCTGCTGGCCTCTTTCCCTCAGGTGAGCTCCCCGTACCCTCCTCGCAGCCGCTAGGGTTCTGTCCCCGTCGCACACAGCGAGGGCACGACGAAAGCCCCGCGTCGTCAATCTGTAATAGATCGAGCGGCCCTCCTTCCTCCATACCCCTTCGCCGATCACCACCTCTGACTGGCGGGCCCCGCTAGGCGGTTTCAAACTCCATCCCCACGCACTGCCACACCCTGCCGTGGGCCGAATTCCCTTTGGTCGGCCCGATTAGCCCTAGACCCCAGCCCAACCCCTATCCATTAATCATTTTTCTTAGATGCAGAGATTGTATCTTCTGGATGAAATCTTTTGGAAAATGAAAAACCCCACCATTTGGCCAGAGATAAAATTCTTGATGCTCATGAGTGTCTTCCTAATCATGCAGCAGCATTGGTTCCTCGGATTTGGGTCCAGAATAACCCTAATAAAACTATTTCCCAAAAGTACCCTTTCCACTAATTAATTTCCACAGTGAGTTCTACATCTCCATTTGAGATGAACCAAATACCTACTGGAAGGTATTGGAAATACCTATCATCCAGCCCCAGTCTTAGGTCAAGTGGAACTGTTTTCTGCCCTTAACAAAAATAACAAAATCACCCTTTGTGTGCACTAGATAAATTCTCTAGGCAAAACCAAATGAGGTGTTCACCTAATTCCACCTCGCAGTACACCCCAGTACCAATACCTACCAAACCACAGCAGATCATAATTTATTGAGCTATGGATGAATTTTAGTGATTTAAATACTTCTGTAATGGGTATTTTCACTAATTAAATCACTCTGGGAGTTTGGCAACTCCAAAATGAGTGAATCCAATTCCTACAGAAAGTTATTTTAAATACCTATCACCTTGCCTTGGAACCAACTCATTATGTCCTGTAGTTTTAATCTGGTAAAAAGGATAAAAATGTACAAAACTGTCTTTGGGAATTTCCTGAGGGCATTCTTGTAATTTCTTTGACTTGATTCCAACTCTAGGTGGTTCAGTACAGCATTTACTACCTAACCATCCAAGGAAATACTTTTTGGACCTCCAGAAGTTTTCTGGTGAATTATTTCCTGAAACTAGAGTTTAATCCACTATTAGAAGCATAACTAATTCTAGAAAATTGTTAATCAAGTGAAACCACTTGTGATGGTTTTGTCTTGACAAGACCTATCTAAGGATGTCATGGGTATCCATTGATACCTTACTGACCCCATATCCCTAACCCAAGTTCCTTATATCTAGCATTGACAACTATCTTCCAAGAGAAAACACCCTAGTGGCAATCTTGTAAATTCCACCCTTGAAATCCCACTTCTCCAAAACCTCCCAAGTCCAGTAGTAATCCTTTGTTTGTTTGCTGTATGGTTTGATGTTTTAAGACTTGTATTGATTGTGGACTTGTATGCTTGCATGTATACCCGCTGGCGACGATAGTGTGAGTGTCTGACGATGAGAAGGAAGGGACTTCTTATTATATTTTATTGGGTATTCTTGGTCATCTGAAGAAGTCCAGGGACTTATTGCTGATCACAGGCAAGCCACCATTCCTATACTGTGATATATGTCCTACTCTCTTTTAACTGTTTTATATGCTTTTTATAAATTGCATTACCTACCTGCATGCTTTGTTTTACAAATACTGCGGTAGTAACTTGGATCCTCCAAGTTATGATTTCGTGTCCTTTGAGGCACCACCCTGATGAACCCATCATTTATCCCCTTTAGACCGAGAGTATGATGATTAGTATCCTACCTCCTTAAAAACCCTGGTTTTGAGAAAATAACTATTTTGGGATTTTTCCCACTACAAATGTTTCAAAAACGGCTTTGTAAAACCCTGGGAAGAGGCATTGTTCCCAGCAGAAGTTTTCACTAAATAAATGGTGATGAGGAGAAAGCAGAATATGATGGGATATTCTACGCCTTTACTGGAACAATTTTTTATCCGCGCAACCACATTACCCCAGGTTGCTGGGGATTAACTCGTGGTTTGTCTGCTTTAGCCGAGGCACTTCTACCATGCTTATAGGGAGAAATCCCTGGAATTCCGGGAAGGCGTCCCAGATCAAGGATTTGAAGCCTGTCCCTTGCTTCGGCAAGAGTGAGCCTGACCTGGTAGGAGGCCGGTGCAACAATTGGGTCTCTCGCAGACGGTATGACTAAGGTAGTACGGAAGGATGTGGAGTCTTGAGATTTAAGGTATACGCCAAGCTGCGGCTTGGGTATGCGCTTGTACAGAAGGAAGGACTATGGCTGGGAGCCACATACACGTTGCCGGGGTAACAAACCCAAGAGGAAATCATGCCTTTGCTAGTGTAGACAAGCAAAAAGTTAGGTTTGATTATCCGGACCCCCATCTACAGTGGTAGTGGGCCATGGTTGTATCCCGGCGGATGTATTGATTCTTGTGGGTAAAGTGTGCAAACTCTGTAGAGTATAACCTATTCGAATAGCCGTGTCCACGGTCAAGGACGGTTGTAAAGGTGTTGGCTAGGAGTACCCAAACTGTGCTTGTTTGGGAAACAAGTACGAAGTGGACGAAGGTTCTAGGGGAACCCAAGTTTGAGAACTTTGTTTTGACCCGAGGGGACGAAGTAGTTTAAAAAGGGTTTTCAACTACAAAACTGTTTTCAAAACTCTTTTTCAACAATGATATGGAGATGTCTAGTTTTATAAAACCGAAGCATGTTTTCAAACTCTTTTTCAACAAAGATATGGAGATGCCATAATTCCACAAGTTAGTTTAGACTTTTCAAAAGCAACCCCAGCTAGAGCTATCTCGCCCAGCCAAAACTTGCATTTCCTTTGTTCACTTATCCTGGTGGTTTGCGAGTACATTCAAGAGTACTCACGGCTGTGTCCCTGGCTATTTACCTGGCCAGACTTTCAGGAGATTAAGGTGACGTCCATCAAGCTAGGCTGTCTTCCCAGTCAGCTGCCTGTAGGTTGAGGCACGATTGAGCTCTGCGCTTGGCGATGTTCCACTGCTAATGATGTTGTAGCCATAATGGCACTTATGTAAGTCTTGTAATTTCGTTATGCTTCGGATGTTGTAGTGGTACCTGTCGGTTATGTTCCACGGCTCACTGATCATGGGAACGTGGATGTATGCATAACAGGGATTTCTCGGATGTATATTCAGGGGTCCCACAGACTTGGTATCAGAGCCATCCTGACGGTAGGAGACCTTAGTTAGCATGGACGTTAGACAGGAAATGAAAAACGTATTTTCTAAAAGACAAGGGAGAAAATATGACTATTTGCAAAAAGTGCTTATGTCTTCTCCCCCTCTGATTTTGAAAAACTACTTAAATCAATATGATTTCATAAACTTAAAATCCTGCACACCTGTCACTCACCCAACCTGAACCTAAACACTTTCTATAGATGGAACCTATTGATGAAGAATGGCTGAAGATTGGATTTCCCCACATCCTATGGGACGCGATGCAACTGTGCGGTTATCAGCAGAAACCAACCTACACCCTCCATAAGGGACTGGAATCAGGAGATTATATGGGACAGATTGTCATACTAGCCAAGCCAGGAACCAATGGAAGCCCTATCCACTCCACAGGACCTCGGATGCCTAGTCTTGTGCTTGCTATTGACTTGGTAGCTCGAGAAGCCTTGATGTGCATCCGTAGTTCCCTCCCTAAAATGAGACAGCCCACAACCTTCTACCTTCCCATTAAGGGAAATGTCGACTACACCGGAGGAACTCAAGACCCCAGCTTGGCGTATCCTGCTCTCTCCTTTCAGACCCATTAGAGCTACTCTAGCAATGAGGCGTTGACAGCAGTCATTGACGAATACCGCCACTTCTAGATGGAGCTCCGTCGCCTACAAGCCATTCTCAACCGTAAGGAAGCCCTGGAAACCCTGCAAAGGAATCGAGCACAAGCAACTGCAACTGAAGGAACCTCAAAGGAAGCCGTCCCCAGGAAAAGCAGGAAGTGCACCACTGCCAGTCAATACCTCCGTAGGTTCAAGCCCCTCAAGAAGACGCAGGAAACCTCCACTAATCTGCCAGAAGCTAGTCATGACTCTCCAGATGCACCCTCCGAGTAATCACCCCACGTCGCTGTACTCGCCCCCACTAGCCATAGGGTAGAGTCATGTATCGTCCCAGAATGCGTTTTGTAATGCCTAACTACTATTAACACCCTCGGGTGCGGATTTGGTTGGTATGTAATGACTTCCTTGATTGCTATGTTTGCTTGAATTGTTCTTTTACGTGTTTTACCCAAGTCGTTGCATCAGACCCAATCCACATCGTCTGCCACCCATAAGACCTCCCCCAGGATTGCCAGGAAGACCGGAAGCTTAAAGAAGGCATGTAGCCGCTTCGGAGACAAAGGACACCAAGCCAACCGATGCTCCGGCCACTGCCCCAACTGTGGAGAACCCCATCCACCCAAAGCTTGCCCAACTCGACTTATCACGTGTTTCCTCTACGAAGGCCAAGACCATGTCCCTATCAAATGCCCTTGATATCCCCTCATTGGCAAGGCCTGTCAACCTCCCGATGTCAGCCTAGAAGATTCGTCAACCCAGCCACGATGGAAGAAGAACCCCTGCTTCACATGCAGACTACCCGATCACTTCAAGAGAGAATGCCCTGAGAGAAAATCTGCCAAGACTTCCGCGAAAGAGAAGCTTGAAGACATCCAAGGTCCCCTCCCTAATAAAATATGGTCACCCTACCGCTCGCTGCCGCGCAGCTCAAGACTGAAGATGTCCTGCGCCTTCCTAGATGACAACGCCCCATGGAAGTAAAGATAGAGAGAAACTCCTTAAACCACTCCAGGACTCCCGAACGTCAACCAGCGTAGCTCGTAATAATCTAGCCCATGTCCCCCTGGAAACGCCACCTATGTTGATATCCTCTCTTAAGTTGATGTCCGCTACCATAAGAACTGTCTCTTGTCACCCTCCTAAGAAAGTCCCTTATTTGTAACTCTCCAACTTACCCAAGTCTAATCCTAAGGGGGAAAGACTACATCTTTCCCGCAAAATAGATTACCCCTCCGAGAAAATCCAACCGTGGGGCCCCCAAGACGCAGACCTCAGAGCACAGACTTGTCAAAGACTTGCTCTCTTGGATTCAACAACCCACTTAAGAGAAGTACCGTAGACCCTTACCGAAGGAAGGTCCCTCCCCGCAACCATGGATTAAGCCAGCTCGACCCCCGAGTTTCAAGAAGTTTGGAGTTCAACCTCACTGTCAAGGTATGTATACTCGAAGGCAAGGTTGGCAAGTTAGCCCGCAAGGAACCCATAGCACTAACTAAGACAAATCCCCTAACTGTACTCTCCGTAATCTCGGGACGAGATTCTTTTAAGGGGAAAGGTCTATAACATCCCAATTTCAGCAACCCTGATTAGTTATCTAGAATGCAAAAATCAGGGGGAACTAAAACTTTTTCTTGAGCTTTCGTGTAGTGCTTGCTTGTTGTTTGTTGCACTTGTGCTCATGAAGTATATCTTAGGATACTCCTTACCTCAACCTCAGTTGACAAAAGCTATTTACCAAAACTATCTTGGCTTACTTTACATATTCTCAAATGTTCTGGCATTTCAATACATCAGCCAAGATTCCTATGTGACCAAAACTATTTTGGTAGCTTCCATTTACAAAACTATGGAGAGATATGTAATATAATCTCCTTATGTTTTCAAGACAGAGCACTCAACTAATCGTAACTCTAGTTTTCCCCAAAACTCTTGTTCAAAGCATTTGAAGTCAAATCTTGGTGGAGATACCAAGATCCCTCATCTTATTCAAAACTCAACCTTCTCAAAATGCCCCCAACCTTACCTCAAGCTGAGCTTGATGGTGAACCCTAGTAATAGCTGATTAGTGTATAAGATGAGTTGCATTGATCTGCTGTCTGATGAGTTGCCTTGATCTGTTGTTTGATTTGTTTGCCTAGGAAGTAGTCTGAGCCACCCTAGGAGCTCATCACTAGGCTCAAGATGTTCCCAATCCTCAATCCCTAAGCAAGAAAGCAAACCTTGTTGTGATCCCTAGCCAATAGATGATTATCTAAAACCATCAACAAGATATATTCTGAGGATTTCCATTCTAGGTGTTTCCAATTCCATGAAGACCCATTTCAAGAAAGGATCTCTTATACTCACTCTAGACTTCAATATCACCCACTTGTTAATGCTCTGATACCTTGCAACTCCTCCAAGAACATTCCCTCTCATACTCTATTCAAAATCCTCAAACCTGCCAAATTGGCTAAGTCTGGAAACAGCTCCAGCATCACCTTTTGGAATACCTCCTTTTTTCAAACCATGTGCATTTTTTGGAAATGCACTTGAACCATCTTGTTAACCATCCTTAGGACTACCAAGGCCCACTTTGTACCCTGGTTTTGCACACAAGAAAATAACATTTCCTGCAAAACTAGTCGTCATGCCAACTTTGCTAGAAGCTCACACCACCATCCAAACCCCTATGGACCAACTCTCTGCATGGTTGTGTTCTACTCATTGATGTCTATCAATACCTACTTCACTTTCCCAAGTGGTTCTCTATGCTGATTAAACCCACTTGGTTTATAAGGCATCATAACTCTTTCTCCATGGCAGCCTTAATTTCTATAAAGTTTGCCATCATTTCTAGGTCACCTCAAATACAGTTAATTCAAACTCTTTCTGCCATTATTATCTATATGACCTGGTATACACATCCATATATCACTTGCATCAAGGTGAGCTCTGAGCTCTAAGACGCAATCATGTTTTGGTGGTATAAAAATAACATCACCCTAGATCATCAACTCCTTGTTTTCCATCCTTTTCAAGTTGGAAATTCTTTCCACAAGGTTGAAAATGCTTGCTACACCTTTTATATATCATCTACCTTGATCACCAATATTTATTAATAATTATCCATAATTATTATGGCCCTAAAACTATTTAATTACTTAAATAGTCAAAATCTCCAAAACTCCCTCCATAAGGGAAAGTTTGGTTTTTACCAAACCACTTCCACAACTTTTGGCTCATGTGAGTCCCACAAATCATATCCTATCTTTCCATCTAAAAAATAAATATTTTTGAGAAGTTTTATTATTTCTTTTTGCCCATTTTCTTAAATCACTGAATTGGAATAATAATTGTTTTAAATACTTTTAATCCCCAATAAATCCTGGGAAAATTCCCCTAAGTGTGTATTAACATTTGGGACCCTTCCCCATCAAAATCCATCCTTGCCCAATGGAAATTTATCAACTGATCACCAAGAAATCACTTTTGTCCTTTTTGAGTAGTTGGATTTAAGTGGACTTAAACTCCACACAAAAATCTCAAATAAATCCTAGGAGTCTACCTTTACCTCCTCTACTCACTAATACCATTTTATCCTCTGGTCCAATGTGACATTTTGGACTTCCTTCACAACCCTCTATTACATCAATATTGGTCAATTAAGCAAACTTCTACTCTAGCCATTTCCAAATTCCATCAAAACCTGTTCAAAGCTCATCCTTAGCACCAGGACACCCCACTGGTCGACCAGCACTGTAGCTCCACTCCCACAATTCCCATTTTGCCATTGTACTAGTAGAAGGAGAGAGAGACAACAAAGATCTTACAAGGATCTTGTCCATTAATCACCCCAACTCCCCACTCTGCCCCTGCACGACCCAAATACCCACCTTACCCCTCTCCACCTCCCTCTGGACCAATCCTTAGCCAGCCCTCCCTCTCCACCATGCCCAAATAGGTAATTTACTACCTCTATCTCTCCTCCATAGTATATATGGCCAGGGGCCTTCCCTAGTGCCTCCCCACGCCCTCATTTGCCCCCACTGTTCCCCACTCACCACCCCTAGGTCCACTTCCCTCTCCCTCGCTCTATACTGGCTAGGAGAGGAGAGAAAACTCCTCTCGGCCATTGTGGAGTATGAGCTCGAGGAGACCTCTCCTGAACTCTCCTCCACCTGCATGTAGCCTCACAAGGCTCCCCTAGGTCTGATCTATCACCCCTGAGCTCCCCAGCCTCTCCCCTCCTCGGTGCTGCCCATGAGAAGGAGAGGAGGCCAAGCTTCGACCTCCCCCATCTACAGAGCAAGGACCTCTCTCTGCCGCCCCTCCCTCTCTGCATGTGACCTCCTAGTACTCCCCAACCTCTTCCGCATCTAACCCACCCCTTGTTTTTGCACAGGAACCCCGGCTCCGGTGGCACCGTCGAGCTCCCTCTCGGGTGCTACCACGCGAGCTGCATCCCGTCCCGGATACCCCACTTGCCTCCCCTCTCCGAGCTCGGCTCCGAGTACCACGTCGCCCTGTCACCTTCCCCGCCGGCCTCCGTGCCTCAGGTGAGGTCCCCGTACCCTCCTCGCCGCCGCTAGGGTTCTGTCCCCGTCGCACACAGCGACAGGGAGGACGAAAGCCTCGCGTCGTCGATCTGTAATAGATTGAGCGGCCCTCCTTCCTCCATACCCCTTCGCCGGCCACCACCTTTGACCGACAGGCCCCGCTGGGCGGTTTCAAACTCCAGCCCCGCGTGCTGCCTCACCCTGCCGTGGGCCGAATTCCCTCTGGTCGGCCCGATTAGCTCCAGACCCTAGCCCAGCCCCTGTCCTTTAATCATTTTTCTCAGATCCAGAGATTGTAGCTTCTGGATTAAATCTTTTGGAAAATGAAAACCCCCACCATTTGGCCAGAGATAAAATTCTTGCTGCTCATGAGTGTCTTCCTAATCATGCAGCAGCATTGGTTACTCAGATTTGGGTCCAGAATAACCCTAATAAAACTATTTCCCATAAGTACCCTTTCCACTAATTAATTTCCACAGTGAATTCTACATCTCCATTTGAGATGAACCAAAGACCTACTGGAAGGTATTGGAAATACCTATCATCCAGCCCTAGTCTTAGGTCAAGTGGAACTGTTTTCTGCCCTTAACAAAAATAACAAAATCAGCCTTTGTCTGCCCTAGATAAATTTTCTAGGACAAACCATCTAGCCTTGACAACTATCTTCCAAACCCCAGTACCAATACCTACCAAACCCCAGCAGCTCATAATTTATTGAGCTATGCATGAATTTTAGTGATTTAAATACTTCTGTAATGGGTATTTTCACTAATTAAATCACTCTAGGAGTTTGGCAACTCCAAAATGAGTGAACCCAATTCCTACAGAAAGGTAATTTACATACCTATCACCTGCCCTTTGGAACCAACTCATTATGTCCTGTAGTTTTAATCTGGTAAAAAGGAGAAGAACTGTACAAAACTGTCTTTGGGAATTTCCTGATGGCATTCTGGTAATTTCTTTGACTTGATTCCAACTCTAGGTGGTTCACTACACTAATTACTACCTAACCATCCAAGGAAATAATTTTTGGAGCTCCAGAACTTTTCTGGTGAATTATTTCCTGAAACTAGAGTTTAATCCACTATTAAAAGCATAACTAATCCTAGAAAATTGTTAATCAAGTGAAACCACTTGTGATGGTTTTGTCTTGACAAGACCTATCTAAGGATGTCATGGGTATCCATTGATACCTTACTGACCCCATATCCCTAACCCAAGTTCCTTATATCTAGCGTTGACAACTATCTTCCAAGAGAAAACACCCTAGTGGCAATCTTGTAAATTCCACCCTTGAAATCCCACTTCTCCAAAACCTCCCAAGTCCAGTCGTAATCCTTTGTTTGTTTGCTGTATGGTTTGATGTTTTAAGACTTGTATTGATTGTGGACTTGTATGCTTGCATGTATACCCACTGGCGACGATAGTGTGAGTGTCTGACGACGAGAAGGAAGGGACTTCTTATTATATTTTATTGGGTATTCTTGGTCATCTGAAGAAGTCCAGGGACTTATTGCTGATCACAGGCAAGCCACCATTCCTATACTGTGATATATGTCCTACTCTCTTTTAACTGTTTTATATGCTTTTTATAAATTGCATTACCTACCTGCATGCTTTGTTTTACAAATACTGCGGTAGTAACTTGGATCCTCCAAGTTATGATTTTGTGTCCTTCGAGGCACCACCCTCATGAACCCATCATTTATCCCCTTTAGACCGAGAGTATGATGATTAACATCCTACCTCCTTGAAAACCTCGGTTTTGAGAAAATAACTGTTTTGGGATTTTTCCCCACTACAAATGTTTCAAAAACGGCTTTGTAAAACCCTGGGAAGAGGCATTGTTCCCAGCAGAAGTTTTCACTAAATAAATGGTGATGAGGAGAAAGGAGAATATGATGGGATGTTCTACGCCTTTATTGGAACAATTTTTTATGCGCACAACCACATTACCCTAGGTTGCTGGGGCTTAACTCGTAGTTTGTCCGCTTTAGCCGAGGCACTTCTACCATACTCATAGGGAGAAATCCCTAGAATTCCGGGCAGGCATCCCAGATCAAGTATCTGAAGCCTGTCTCTTGCTTTGGCAAGAGTGAGCCTGACCTGGCAGGAGGCCGGTGCAACAATTGGGTCTCCCGCGGACGGTATGACTTAGGTAGTACGGAAGGAAGTGGATTCTCGAGATTTAAGGTATACGCCTAGCTTCAGCCTGGGTATGCGCGTGTAGGGAAGGAAGGACTATGGCTGGGAGCCACATACTCGTTGGCGGGAGAACAAACCCAAGAGGAAAAGCATGCCTTTGCTAGTGTAGACAAGCGAAAAGTTAGGTTTGATTATCCGGACCCCCATCTACAGTGGTAGTGGGCCGTGGTTGTATCCCGGCGGATGTATTGATTCTTGTGGGTAAAGTGTGCAAACTCTGTAGAGTATAACCTATTCGAATAGCCGTGTCCACGGTCAAGGACTGTTGTAAAGGTGTTGGCTAGGAGTACCCAAACTATGCTTGTTTGGGAAACAAGTGTGAAGTGGACGAAGGTTCCGGGGGAACCCGAGTTCGAGAACTTTGTTTTGACCCGAGGGGTCGAAGATGTTTAAAAAGGGTTTTCAACTACAAAACTGTTTTCAAAACTCTTTTGCAACGATGATATGTAGATGTCTAGTTTTATAAAACCGAAGCATGTTTCCAAACTCTTTTTCAACAAAGATATGGAGAAGCCATAATTCCACAAGTTAGTTTAGACTTTTCAAAAGCAACCCTAGGTAGAGCTATCTCGCCACAGCCAAAACTTGCATTCCTTTGTTCACTTATCCTGGTGGTTTGCAAGTACATTCGAAAGTACTCACGGTTGTGTCCCTGGCTATTTACTTGGCCAGACTTTCAGGAGATTAAGGTGGCGTCCATCGAGCTAGGCCTTCTTCCCATTCAACTGCATGTAGCTTGAGGCACGATTGGGCTCTGCGCTTGGCGATGTTCCGCTGCTAATGATGTTGTAGCCATAATGGCACTTATGTAAGTCTTGTAATTTCGTTATGTTTCGGATGTTGTAATGGTACCTATCAGTTATGTTCCACGGCTCACTGACCATGGGAACGTTCATGTATGCATAACAGGGATTTCTCGGATGAATATTCCGGGGGTCCCACAACACTGGTGGATCCATATGGGGTTTTTGGAAAGAACACACATGCAATGAACTCTGGTGGATCCATATGTGGTCTATGAAAAGAACAGACATGCAATGACAATAGTTTTGGTTAATGAAAAGGACACACATGCAATGACACTAGGGGATCCATATGTGGTTAATCAAAAGAACACACATGCAATGACTCTAGCTATGGTTAATGAAAATAACACACATGCAATGACACTGGTGGATCCATGTGGTTTGTGAAAAGAACAGACATGTAATGACTCTAGTTGTGGTTAATGAAAAGAACACACATGAAATGACACATGTGGATCCATATGTGGTTCGTTAAAAGAACTGACATGCAATGAACTCTGGTGGATACGTATGTGGTCTATGAAAAGAATAGACATGTAATGACACTAGTTGTGGTTAATGAAAAGAACACACATGCAGTGACACTGGTGGATACATCTGCACACATGAAATGACTCTAGACGTGGTTAATGAAAAGAACAGACATGCAATAAGACTGGTGGATCCATATGTGATTTGTGAAAAGAACACACATGCAGTGACTCTAGTTCTAGTTTATTAAAAGAACACACATGCAACGATAGTGGTGGATCCATGTGGTTTTTGAAAAGAACAGACGTGCAATGACTCTAGCTGTGGTTAACGAAAAGAACACACATGCAATGACTCTGGTGGATCCATATGTGGTTTGTGAAAAGAACACGCATGCAATGAACTCTGATGGATCCATATGTGGTGTATGAATAGAACAAACATGTAATGACACTAGTGGTGGTTAATGAGAACAATATACATGCAATGACTCTGGTGGATCCATATGTGCTTTTTGAACAAAACACACATGCAATGAACTCTGGTGGATCCATATGTGGTGTATGAAAAGAAGACACATGCAATGACTCTAGTTATGTTTAATCAAAAGAACACATATGCAATGACACTAGGGGATCCATATGTGGTTAATGAAAAGAACACACATGCAATGTCTCTAGCTGTGGTTAATGAAAAGAACACACATGCAATGACACTGTTGGATCCATGTGGTTTGTGAAAAGAACATACATGTAATGACTCTAGCTATGGTTAATGAAAAGAACACACATGCAATGACACTTGTGGATCCATATGTGGTTTGTGAAAAGAATGCACATGCAATGAACTCTTGTGGATCCATATGTGGTGTATGAAAAGAACAAACATGCAATGACACTAGTTGTGGTTAATGAAAAGAACACACATGCAATGACACTAAGGGATCCATATGTGATTAATGAAAAGAACACACATGCAATGACACTAGTGGATCCATATGTGGTTTGTCAAAATAACACACATGCAATTACTCTAGTGGATCCATATGTGGTTTGTGGAAAGAACAAACATCTAGAGACTCTAGCTGTAGTTTATTAAAAGAACACACATGCAATGAACTCTGGTGGATCCATATGTGTTTTACGAAAAGAACACACATGCAATGAACTCTGGTGGATCCATATGTCGTCTGTGAAAATAATAGACATGAAATAAAACTAGTGGATCCATATGTGGTTTGTGAAAAGAACACACATGCAATAACAGTGGTAGATCCATATGTGGTTTGTGAAAAGAACACACATGAAATGAATCTAGCTGTGGTTAATGAAAAGAACACACATGCAATGACTCTAGCTTTGGTTAATGAAAAGGACACACATTTCAATGACACGGGTGGATCCATATGTGGTTTGTTAAAAGAACACACATGCAATGACTCTAGTGGATCCCTATATGGTTTGTGAAAATAACACAGATCCAGTGACTCTAGTTGTGGTTTATTAAAAGAACACACATGCAACGATAGTGGTGGATCCATGTGGTTTTTGAAAAGAACAGACATGCAATGACTCTAGCTGTGGTTAACGAAAAGAACACACATGCAATGACTCTAGTGGATCCATATGTGGTTTGTGAAAAGAACACGCATGCAATGAACTCTGATGGATCCATATGTGGTCTATGAATAGAACAAACATGCAATGACACTAGTGGTGGTTAATGAGAAGAATATACATGCAATGACTCTGCTGGATCCATATGTGCTTTGTGAACAAAACACACATGCAATGAACTCTGGTGATCCATATGTGGTGTATGAAAAGAACACACGTCCAATGACTCCGGTTATGTTTAATGAATAGAACACATATGCAATGACACTAGGGGATCCATATGTGGTTAATGAAAAGAACACACATGCAATGTCTCTAGTTGTGGTTAATGAAAAGAACACACATGCAATGACACTGCTGGATCCATGTGTTTTGTGAAAAGAACATACATGTAATGACTCTAGCTATGGTTAATGAAAAGAACACACATGCAATGACACTGGTGCATCCATATGTGGTTTGTGAAAAGAATGCACATGCAATGAACTCTGGTGGATCCATATGTGGTTTGTGAAAAGAACACACATGAAATGAATCTAGCTGTGGTTAATGAAAAGAACACACATGCAATGACACTAGGGGATCCATATGTGATTAATGAAAAGAACACACATGCAATGACACTAGTGGATCCATATGTGGTTTGTCAAAATAACACACATGCAATTACTCTAGTGGATCCATATGTGGTTTTGGGAAAGAACAAACATCTAGTGACTCTAGCTGTAGTTTATTAAAAGAACACACATGCAATGTACTCTGGTGGATCCATATGTGTTTTACAAAAAGAACACACATGCAATGAACTCTGGTGGATCCATATGTCGTGTGTGAAAATAATAGACATGAAATAGAACTAGTGGATCCATATGTGGTTTGTGAAAAGAACACACATGCAATAACAGTGGTGGACCCATATGTGGTTTGTGAAAAGAACACACATGAAATGAATCTAGCTGTGCTTAATGAAAAGAACACACATGCAATGACTCTAGCTTTGGTTAATGAAAAGGACACACATTTCAATGACACTGGTGGATCCATATGTGGTTTGTTAAAAGAACACACATGCAATGACTCTAGTGGATCCATATATGGTTTGTGAAAATAACACACATCCAGTGACTCTAGTTCTGGTTTATTAAAAGAACACACATGCAATGAACCCTGGTGGATCCATATGTGGTTTATGAAAAGAACACACATGCAATGACACTGGTGGATCCATATGTGGTTTGTGAAAAGAACACACGAGCAATGACCCTAGATGAGGTTAATGAAAAGAACAGACATGTAATGACACTAGTGGATCCATATGTGGTTTGTGAAAATAACACACATGCAATGCCTCAAGTTGTGGTTTATTAAAACAACACACATGAAATGACACTGGTGGATCCATGTGGTTTGTGAAAAGAACAGACATGCAATGACTCTAGCTGTGGTTTATAAAAAGAACACACATGCAATGAACTCAGGTGGATCCATATGTGGTTTATGAAAAGAACAGACATGCAATGACACTGGTGGAACCATATGTGGTTTGTGAAAATAACACACATGCAATGACTCTAGTTGTGGTTTATTAAAAGAACACACATGCAATAACACTGGAGGATCCATGTGGTTTGTGAAATGAACAGACATGCAATGACTCTAGCTGTGGTTTATTAAAAGATCACACATGCAATGAATTCTGGTGGATCCATATGTGGTCTATGAAAAGAACACACATGCAATGACACTAGTTGTGGTTAATGAAAAGAACACACATGCAATGACACTTGGAGATCCATATGTGCTTAATGAAAATAAGAGACATGCAATGACACTAGTCGATCCATATGTGATTTGTCAAAAGAACACACATACAATGACTCTAGTTTTAGTTTAGTAAAAGAACACACATGCAATGACACTGGTGGATTCATGTGGTCTGTGAAAAGAACAGACATGCAATGACTCTAGCTGCGGTTTGTGAAAAGAACACACATGCAATGACACTAGGGGATCCATATGTCGTTTGTGAAAAGAACACACATGCAATGAACTATGGTGGATCCATATGTGGTCTATGAAAAGAACACACATGCAATGACTCTAGTTGTGGTTAATTAAAAGAACACACATGCAATGACACTAGGGGATGCATATGTCGTTAATGAAAAGAACACACATGCAATGCCTCTAGCTGTAGTTAATGAAAATAACACACATGCAATGGCACTGGTGGATCCATGTGGTTTGTGAAAACAACACACATGCATTGAACTCTGGTGGATCCATATGTGGTGTATGAAAAGAACACACATGCAATCACTCTAGTTATGTTTAATCAAAAGAACACATATGGAATGACACTAGGGGATCCATATGTGGTTAATGAAAAGAACACACATGCAATGTCTCTAGCTGTGGTTAATGAAAAGAACACACATGCAATGACACTGTTGGATCCATGTGGTTTGTGAAAAGAACATACTTGTAATGACTCTAGCTATGGTTAATGAAAAGAACAGACATGCAATGACACTGCTGGATCCATATGTGGTTTGTGAAAAGAAAGCACATGCAATGAACTCTTGTGGATCCATATGTGGTGTATGAAAAGAACAAACATGCAATGACACTAGTTGTGGTTAATGAAAATAACACACATGCAATGACACTAAGGGATCCATATGTGATTAATGAAAAGAACACACATGCAATGACACTAGTGGATCCATCTGTGGTTTGTCAAAATAACACACATGCAATTACTCTAGTGGATCCATATGTGGTTTGTGGAAAGAACAAACATCTAGTGACTCTAGCTGTAGTTTATTAAAAGAACACACATGCAATGAACTCTGGTGGATCCATATGTGTTTTACGAAAAGAACACACATGCAATGAACTCTGGTGGATCCATATGTCGTCTGTGAAAATAATAGACATGAAATAAAACTAGTGGATCCATATGTGGTTTGTGAAAAGAACACACATGCAATAACAGTGGTGGATCCATATGTGGTTTGTGAAAAGAACACACATGAAATGAATCTAGCCGTGGTTAAAGAAAAGAACACACATGCAATGACTCTAGCTTTGGTTAATGAAAAGGACACACATTTCAATGACACTGGTGGATCCATATGTGGTTTGTTAAAAGAACACACATGCAATGACTCTAGTGGATCCATATATGGTTTGTGAAAGTAACACAGATCCAGTGACTCTAGTTGTGGTTTATTAAAAGAACACACATGCAACGATAGTGGTGGATCCATGTGGTTTTTGAAAGGAACCGACGTGCAATGACTCTAGCTGTGGTTAATGAAAAGAACACACATGCAATGACACTGTTGGATCCATGTGGTTTGTGAAAAGAACATACTTGTAATGACTCTAGCTATGGTTAATGAAAAGAACACACATGCAATGACACTGCTGGATCCATATGTGGTTTGTGAAAAGAAAGCACATGCAATGAACTCTTGTGGATCCATATGTGGTGTATGAAAAGAACAAACATGCAATGACACTAGTTGTGGTTAATGAAAATAACACACAAGCAATGACACTAAGGGATCCATATGTGATTAATGAAAAGAACACACATGCAATGACACTAGTGGATCCATCTGTGGTTTGTCAAAATAACACACATGCAATTACTCTAGTGGATCCATATGTGGTTTGTGGAAAGAACAAACATCTAGTGACTCTAGCTGTAGTTTATTAAAAGAACACACATGCAATGAACTCTGGTGGATCCATATGTGTTTTACGAAAAGAACACACATGCAATGAACTCTGGTGGATCCATATGTCGTCTGTGAAAATAATAGACATGAAATAAAACTAGTGGATCCATATGTGGTTTGTGAAAAGAACACACATGCAATAACAGTGGTGGATCCATATGTGGTTTGTGAAAAGAACACACATGAAATGAATCTAGCCGTGGTTAAAGAAAAGAACACACATGCAATGACTCTAGCTTTGGTTAATGAAAAGGACACACATTTCAATGACACTGGTGGATCCATATGTGGTTTGTTAAAAGAACACACATGCAATGACTCTATTGGATCCATATATGGTTTGTGAAAGTAACACAGATCCAGTGACTCTAGTTGTGGTTTATTAAAAGAACACACATGCAACGATAGTGGTGGATCCATGTGGTTTTTGAAAGGAACCGATGTGCAATGACTCTAGCTGTGGTTAACGAAAAGAACACACATGCAATGACTCTGGTGGATCCATATGTGGTTTGTGAAAAGAACACGCATGCAATTAACTCTGATGGATCCATATGTGGTCTATGAATAGAACAAACATGCAATGACACTAGTGGTGGTTAATGAGAAGAATATACATGCAATGACTCTGGTGGATCCATATGTGCTTTGTGAACAAAACACACATGCAATGAACTCTGGTGGATCCATATGTGGTGTATGAAAAGAACACACGTGCAATGACTCTAGTTATGTTTAATCGAAATAACACATATGCAATGACACTAGAGGATCCATATGTGGTTAATGAAAAGAACACACATGCAATGTCTCTAGCTGTGGTTAATGAAAAGAACACACATGCAATGACACTGCTGGATCCATGTGGTTTGTGAAAAGAACATACATGTTATGACTCTAGCTATGGTTAATGAAAAGAACACATATGCAATGACACTGGTGGATCCATATGTGGTTTGTGAAAAGAATGCACATGCAATGAACTCTTGTGGATCCATATGTGGTGTATGAAAAGAACAAACATGCAATGACACTAGTTGTGGTTAATGAAAAGAACACACTTGCAATGACACTAGGGGATCCATATGTGATTAATGAAAAGAACACACATGCAATGGCACTAGTGGATCCATATGTGGTTTGTCAAAATAACACACATGCAATTACTCTAGTGGATCCATATGTGGTTTGTGGAAAGAACAAACATTTAGTGACTCTAGTTGTAGTTTATTACAAGAACACACATGCAATGAACTCTGGTGGATCCATATGTGTTTTACGAAAAGAACACACATGCAATGAACTCTGGTGGATCCATATGTCGTCTGTGAAAATAATTGACATGAAATAAAACTAGTGGATCCATATGTGGTTTGTGAAAAGAACACACATGCAATAACAGTGGTGGATCCATATGTGGTTTGTGAAAAGAACACACATGAAATGAATCTAGCTGTGGTTAAAGAAAAGAACACACATGCAATGACCCTAGCTTTGGTTAATGAAAAGGACACACATTTCAATGACACTGCTGGATCCATATGTGGTTTGTTAAAAGAACACACATGCAATGACTCTAGTGGATCCATATATGGTTTGTGAAAATAACACACATCCAGTGACTCTAGTTCTGGTTTATTAAAAGAACACACATGCAATGAACCCTGGTGGACCCATATGTGGTTTATGAAAAGAACACAAATGCAATGACACTAGTGGATCCATATGTGGTTTGTGAAAAGAACACACGAGCAATGACCCTAGATGAGGCTAATGAAAAGAACAGACATGTAATGACACTAGTGGATCCATATGTGGTTTGTGAAAATAACACACATGCAATGCCTCAAGTTGTGGTTTATTAAAACAACACACATGCAATGACACTGGTTGATCCATGTGGTTTGTGAAAAGAACAGACATGCAATGACTCTAGCTAGGGTTTATAAAAAGAACACACATGCAGTGAACTTAGGTGGATCCATATGTGGTTTATAAAAAGAACACACATGCAATGAACTCAGGTGGATCCATATGTGGTTTATGAAAAGAACAGACATGCAATGACACTGGTGGAACCATAGGTGGTTTGTGAAAATAACACACATGCAATGACTCTAGTTGTGGTTTATTAAAAGAACACACATGCAATAACAATGGTGGATCCATGTGGTTTGTGAAATGAACAGACATGCAATGACTCTAGCTGTGGTTTATTAAAAGATCACACATGCAATGAATTCTGGTGGATCCATATGTGGTCTATGAAAAGAACACACATGCAATGACACTAGTTGTGGTTAATGAAAAGAACACACATGCAATGACACTAGGAGATCCATATGTGGTTAATGAAAATAAGAGACATGCAATGACACTAGTCGATCCATATGTGATTTGTCAAAAGAACACACATGCAATGACTCTAGTTGTAGTTTAGTAAAAGAACACACATGCAATGACACTGGTGGATTCATGTGGTCCGTGAAAAGAACAGACATGCAATGACTCTAGCTGCGGTTTGTGAAACGAACACACATGCAATGACACTAGGGGATCCATATGTCGTTTGTGAAAAGAACACACATGCAATGAACTCTGGTGGATCCATATGTGGTCTATGAAAAAAACACACATGCAAAGACTCTAGTTGTGGTTAATGAAAATAACACACATGCAATGACACTAGTGGATCCATATGTGGTTTTTGAAAATAACACACATGCAATTACTCTAGTAGATCCATATGTGGTTTGTGGAAAGAACACATATCTAGTGACTCTAGTTGTAGATTATTAAAAGAACACACATGCAATGAACTCTGCTGGATCCATGTGTGCTTTATGAGAATAACACACATGCAATGAACTCTGGTGGATCCATATGTGGTCTGTGAAAAGAATAGACATGAAATGACACTGGTGGATCCATATGTGGTTTGTTAAAAGAACACATATGCAATGACAGTGGTGGATCCATATGAGATTTGTGAAAAGAACACACATGAAATGACTCTAGCTGTGGTTAATGAAAAGAACACACATGCAATGAATCTAGATGTGTTTAATGAAAAGGACACACATTTCAATGACACTGGTGGATCCATATGTGGTTTGTGAAAAGAACACACATGCAATGACTCTAGTGGATCCATATATGGTTTGTGAAAATAACACACATCCAGTGACTCTAGTTGTGTTTTATTAAAAGGACACACATGTAATGAACTCTGGTGGATCCATATGTGGTTTATGAAAAGAAAACACATGCAATGACACTGGTGGATCCTTATGTGGTTTGTGAAAAGAACACACATGCAATGACTCTAGATGTCGTTAATGAAAAGAAAAGGCATGTAATGACACTGGTGGATCCATATGTGGTTTGTGAGAAGAACACACATACAATGCCTCTAGTTGTGGTTTATTAAAAGAACACACATTCAATCACACTGGTGGATCCATGTGGTTTGTGAAAAGAATAGACATGCAATGACTCTAGCTGTGGTTTATTAAAAGAACACACATGCAATGAACTCATGTGGATCAATATGTGGTTTATGAAAAGAACACATATGCAATGACACTGGTGAATCCATATGTGGTTTGTGAAAAGAACACACATGAAATGACACTAGTGAATCCATATGTGGTTTATTAAAAGAATAGACATGCAATGACACTTGTGGATCCATATGTTGTCTGTGAAAAGAACAAACATGCAATGACTCTAGCTGTGGTTAATGAAAAGGAGACACATTTCAATGACACTAGTGGATCCATATGTGGTTTGGGAAAAGAATAGACATGCAATGACTCTAGTGGATCCATATATGGTTTGTGAAAAGAACGCACATACAGTGACTCTAGCTGTGGATTATTAAACGAACACACATGCAATGATCTCTGGTGGATCCATATGTGGTTTATGATAAGAACACACATGCAATGACACTAGTCGATCTATATGTGGTTTGTGAAAAGAACACACATGCAATGACTCTAGATGTAGTTAATGAAAAGAACAGACATGCAATGACACTGGTGGATCCATATGTGGTTTGTGAAAAGAACACACATGCAATGACTCTAGTTGTGGTTTATGAAAAGAACACACATGCAATGACACTAGTGGATCCATGTTGTTTGTGAAAAGAATAGACATGCCATGACTCTAGCTGTGGTTTATAAAAAGAACACATATGCAATGACACTGGTGGATCCATGTGTGGTTTGTGAATAGAACACAATGCAATGAACTCTGGTGGATCCAGATGTGGTTAATGAAAATAACATACATGCAATGACTCTAGCTGTGGTTAATTCAAAGAACACACATGCAATGACACTGGTGGATCCATGTGGTTTGTGAAAAGAATAGACATGCAAAGACTCTAGCTGTGGTTAATGAAAAGGACACACATTCCAATGACACTAGTGGATCGATATGTGGTTTGTGAAAAGAACACACATGCAATGACTCTAGTTGGTACCATATATGGTTTGTGAAAAGAACACACATCCAGTGACTCTACCTATGGTTTATTAAAAGAACACGCATACAATGAACTCTGGTGGATCCATATGTGGTTTATGAAAAGAACACACATGAAATGACACTGGTGGATCCATATGTGGTTTGTGAAAACAACACACATGAAATGACTCTAGATGTGGTTAATGAAAAGCATAGACATGCAATCACACTGTTGGATCCATATATGGTTTGTGCAAAAAACACATGCAATGACTCTAGTTGTGCTTAATGAAACGAATAGACATGCAATGACACTGGTGGATCCATATGTGGTCTGTGATAAGAACAGACATGCAATGACTCTAGTTGTGGTTAATGAAAAGAACACACATGCAATGACAATGGTGGATCCATCTGGTTTATGAAAAGAACAGACATGCAATGACACTTGTTGATCCATATGTGGTTTATGAAAAGAATAGACATGCAATGACTCTAGCTGTGGTTTGTTCAAAGAACACACATGCAGTGAACTTAGGTGGATCCATATGTGGTTTATGAAAACAACACACATGCAATGACACTGGCGGATCCATTTGTGGTTTGTGAAAAGAACATACATGAAATGACACTGGTGGATCCATATGTGGTTTGTGAAAAGAACACACATGCAATGAACTCTGGTGGATCCATATGTTGTCTATTGAAAGAACAGACATGCAATGACACTATTTGTGGTTAATGAAAAGAACACACATGTAATGACACTAAGGGATCCATATATGGTTAATGAAAAGAACACACATGCAGTGACACTGGTGGATCCATACGTGGTTTGTGAAAAGAACACACATGAAATGACTCTAGATGTGGTTAATGAAAAGAACAGATATGCAATGACACAGGTGGATCCATATGTGGTCTGTGAAAAGAACAGACGTGCAATGACTCTAGTTGTGGTTAATGAAAATAACACACATGGAATGACACTGGTGGATCCATGTGGTTTATGAAAAGAAAAGACATGCAATGATACTGGTGGATCCATATGTGGTTTGTGAAAAGATCAGACATGCAATGACGCTGGTGGATCCATATGGTTTGTGAAAAGAACACACATTCAATGACACTGTTGGATCCATATGTGGTCTGTGAAAAGAACACACATGAAATGACTCTAGCTGTGGTTTATGAAGAGAACACACATCTAGTAAATCTAGATGTGGTTTATTAAAAGAACACACATCCAATGAACTCTAGTGGATCCATGTGGTTTATGAGAAGAACACACATCCAATGAACTCTAGTGGATCCATGTGGTTTACGGGAAGAATACACATCCAATGAACTCTAGTGGATCCATCTTGGCATAATTTGATGTATGCCATGATGTATTTCATTGTACAAGACACTCACTTTCCATTTTTATACTACTCAATTTTTCCCTTGGGTTTTTGATAATACTCAGTTTTGCCCTCTCTTTCTCTATTCGTAGAAGCCCAAACATGTGCTCACTCTGTCTGCTACGCTCTGATTGGTTGACACAGGTTTCACGCGGATCGTGCGCACCTACCGTTGATCCTGCGTGATCCAACGTGGATCGTTGCACACGTTGTGCCCTTCACAGTACAGCGTGGGACAACACAGACGTCTCCCTCAGCGAGACTTCTACAAGAAGGAACATGAAGCCATCCATGGAAAAAGTCGTCGAGTGGTCATGTCTTGTTTAATCATGTTTGAAAAGCCTACTACTGCTACTACTACGCCACAACCCATGCTTCATCGAGTGCACGGTCGTCGATGGGCAGCTACAATTTATTGCCACTTGATTTTAATAAGACATATCCCATTTTTATGCAGCGTGAGATCTAGCACGACCCCACAAATCTCGCCATACAGCCACTTACCTCCTCCTCTACATTTCCCCTTTTAATTATCGCCAATTTTATGGCCATATCAAACTTCGTACATAAAACACTATTAGGAAACAGCCTATAGATAGACAAGATGTTCAGTGGCGCATGAGCCAAACTATGCGCCACAGGAAGACAGCAGTGGCACACTAGAAAGCATGCGCCACAGAAGTTTGAAATTTCTTTAGCTCATTTTCTAGAGCATGCGCCACAGAAGATTGGTGGGACCCGCCAGCGGGGGGGGGGGGGGATGATCCAAGTTCTGTGGCGCATTCTGAAATATGCGCCACAGAAGTTGCAACTTCTGTGGCGCATATTTGCTCATGCGCCACAGAACATGGAGGGGGGCCCCACCACGGAATCTAATGCACCCAAGTTCTGTGGCGATATTTCATAGATCCTAAGGAAACAAAGCTCATGCAATGGCACGCGGAAAGAGAGAAACCCGAATATGATACAGAGAAGGGCAAGATCCTGACACACCCTTCAGACGCTAGCTAGTGGAACGAATTAGACATCGATTTCGAAGATTTCGGGGGCGATGCAAGGAACGTCAGGCTGGGTATGAGCACGGATGGACTCAATCCTTTTGGAAACCAGAGTAGCACGCATAGCACCTGACCCGTGTTTGTATGGCCATATAACCTCCTCCCGTGGCTCTGCACGAAGCAAAGGTATGTACACATGAGCATTCTTATTCAGGGGCCGAAACAACCAGGTATCAATATGCATCTGTATCTCGGGCTATTGAGAGAGGACTTAGACATATTGTGGGAGACGCCGGCCCGTACGTGGGACGCCTACACTAAAGAATATTTCCATCTGAGAGCTGCGTTGCTCACGACCGTGCAGGACTATCCTGGTTACGCATATGTATCGGCCAGGTGAACCACGGACACAATGCATGCGTCAAGTGCATGGATGAGACACCGCATCTCCAGCTACCAAGGGATCCCGGGTCTTCGAAAACCGTGTTCCAAGGTACTCGAAAGTGGCTCCGCATGGATCACCCGTGGAGAAAACGTGGTGACTTGTTCAATGGTAAGGACGAGCTCGAAAGAGCCCCACGTCCAAGGAGTGGTGAAGAAATCGAGGAGCTTTTGAATAATTGGGTAGATTGCCCTGCGCCTGGAACAAAACGACCGGGGACAAAGCCGATGCTGGGTGTATGGAAAGCAAGGTCTGTTTTCTGGGACCTGCCGTATTGGAAGGTCCTTCACACTCCCCATAGCCTCGATGTAATGCACATCACGAAGAAAGTTACCGAGAGTCTTCTTGGCACTCTACTGAACATGCCGGAGAGGACCAAGGATGGGCCGAAAGAAAGAAAGGACCTTAAATTGCTTGGCATAAAGAAAGATCTTCAGTACCCTGATAGTGATGATGATGATGATCATCATCATCAGGAAGGGACTCAAGGTCACCGCAAAAGAGTTAAGAAGAATGAGGTGGTGCTTCGTGCTGCCTGCTTGACTCTGAGTCTGGAGGAGCTCGAGCAGTTTTTCAGGTGCCTCTTAGGAGTGAAAGTTCCTCACGGTTACACGGGGAAGATAAGCAGATATCTGGACGTGGCAAAGAAGAGGTTCAGCGGTATGAAGTCTCACGACTGTCACGTGCTGATGACGCAGATACTCCCCGTTGCGATCCGTAGGATAATGGACGAGCATGTCCGTGAGACGTTGTTTGGCCTCTGTAACTTTTTCGACGTCATATCTAGGAAGTCGATCGGTGTGAAGCAGCTCGACAGGCTACATGAAGAGATCGTGATGATACTATGCGAGCTTGAGATTTACTTCCCGCCCGCATTCTTCGACATCATGGTGCATCTGCTTGTACATGTCGTGGACGACATCATCCAGCTCGGGTCGACATTCCTGCACAACATGATGCCGTTTGAAAGGCTAAATGGTGTCATCAAAGGATTCATTCGCAACAGGTCTCGTCCAGATGGAAGCATAGCCAAGGGCTTTCTGATCTACGAGTGCATCTCCTTCTGCCAGAATTATCGAACCACCGAGAACGAGGATGTTGGAATACCCACAAAGAAGCACCTCGGCAGGCTCGGTGGATATGGTCACCGCGAGGGCTGCCGCTCACTACATGTCGACATTGATGGTCGACGCACTGATTTTGAAAGGGCACACCGAGTCGCGCTAAAACACATTGAAGTGGTTGGCCCTTGGGTCGAAGAGCACAGAAGCTTAATCGAGCAGGAGTAAGTCGACCAGGGCCGGCAAAGGAAGAAGGGAGACGTAACCAGAGAGCACAACTCTAGCTTCACGGGTTGGTTCAAGAAAAGGCAACTAGATAATCCCCCACAGGAGCCTTCTACGGAAGATCAAAAACTCATATTCCCCTTGTCGCAGGGCCTAGGGCACAACCTAAGGACCTATCAGTCATACGACATAAACGGTTACAGATTCTACACCGAGGAAAAGGACAAGAATAGTGAATATCAAAACTCAGGAGTAACTATGTTATCCTTTGCTGATGACGAGACTACTATGATGGAAAGATTCTACGGAAGGATCGAGGAGATATGGGAGCTCAACTACTGTGGAGAGATCATACCGATGTTCCGTGTTAGATGGGCCAAGAACGTGGAAAAATAAGGCCGCTATTTCACCACAATGGTTATACCAGATGCCAAATCAACAAAGAACGCCTCTGCAAAAAATGAGCCTTGGGTACTCGCTAGCCAAGTTGATCAATGTTTTTTTATTACCGACCCGTCAAAGCCCAACCGTGTTGTAGTTAGGAGGGGCAAGAGGAGCATCATCGGAATGGAAGGAGCCGCCAATGAGCCAAACTTCGACAAAAACAGTGACCCAAAGATCGAAGAGGAATTCGACAAGTACTTCGACATGCCTACTACTACTAAAGTAAGAAGGAAGACCACACTGCCTACTAAAGGTTGTCCATTCACAAGAAGAAATCTCAAAGTGCACGGGCTAAAGTATTCAACCGCGACGAAAAAGGGCAATAAGATTGTGAAGAAACACTAGCAATTATGTGACCTTTTGGCGTATTAATTCATGTGGGTATAATGTGATATTAGTGTGGGTATTAGTTAGAGACTAAAACATGTAATGTGATATTCGTGTGGGTATACAAATTCACATTTGTGTGTGACAAGCAAACACACACACACACACACACATATATATATATATATATGATTCGAGAGGGTTTTTTGAATAAATATGCATATGTGTTCTTGCTTTTTTTAAATAAATATGCATATGTGAATAAATATGCATATATGTATATGTTCTTGCTTTTTTTTGAATAAATATGCATATGTGTAATTAAAAATATTTAAAAAAAAAGAAAAAAATAGTGTGAGACAGCCAGGATTCGAACCTAGCTGCCCCAGGTGAGAGCTAGGGAGCAAGACCACCAGGACAAGGATATGATCTTGTCATACTACGACACCGTGCTGTTTTGGACTATGACCAAAAGTTCTGTGGCGCATTCCCAAAGAATGTGCCACAGAAGTTCCAACTTCTGTGGCGCATTTAGTGAGAATGCGCTATAGAATGTTCACACTTAGCCAAATAGACAGTTCGGCCTGATCTCCCCCTAATCCCCCCTTTCTATCTCTCTCTCGATCCAATTCTCTCTGTTTTCCCCAGCAACCGCGCGTGCCAAGGAACCCTACCCCCGCCGCTGGAGCCCGTGGAGGAGGCAGCACCGCGCCAGAGTCCACTGCATCCACTATGTCCACCATCCACTGCCGCCGGAGTCCACTGCATCCACCGTCCGCAGGAGGAGGCAGCACCGCGCCGCCAAGATTCAAGAAGGAGAAGGCCCCGCTCGCAGCAGGGAGTATTGTGCCACCAAGATCCAGGAAGGAGGAGGAGGCCCACCCGTAGCAGGAGGAGAAGGGCACGGTCGGTGCTCGCCACCGTAGCCAGAAGCCACCTCGCTGTCCACCGTCTTCTTGCCGTCCACCTTGCAAGCCACCCTAGGTAATCGCCGCATCCTTCCCCAAGGTTACCTAGCGCTCGTCGTTATATGTCTTCCCCTAGGTTGCAAAGCTTGATTACTTATGCCCTTTAATCTGTAATTGGCCTAAACAATCATATCTCAGTCGATGCAGACAGTACTGATTTGAGAATCAGTAATTGGCCTTTAATATGTAATTGGCCTTTAATCTGTAATTGGCCTACACAAGTTCAGAATTGGAGAATTGTTGCAGACAGTACTAATTTCTAGTCATTTTAATATCATTATTATAGTAAAATAAAATACTGAGATTTCTAGTGATTTTTAACAAAATCCATCATCAGTTCAACATGATAATGAAGTTCTATGTTCTTGACAGAGCCATTCTTTGCATGTGTACATATCTTTTGCTTGAGTGTGACCTAGTCCTTTTGCTAGATGCAATGCAAGTGCATATCTATCACAGCTCATTCTGTTCTAGAACTTGCCTCAATCTGTGTTGTCACTGCTGTGATTGTCAAGTCCTTTTGCCTCTGGAACTCTGTGTTGTCATTTAGGATTTTTATTACCTTGAGAAGTTTCTTTCAGCATAGATACGATTAGTTGCTCACTTAGCTTATATTATGATGTTCCAGAAGTTTGAGTGTTAAGGTGAGGGTTATATATGGAACATTATGTTTGAGTGTTCCAGGTTGCACAAACATGCAGAGTGTTAAGGTGATGGTTATATATTATGATATTCCTGAAGTTTGAGTGTTAAGGTGAGGCATGCAGTCAGTTGTAGATGTTCTTGTTTGGTAACAACAATAGTAGATGAACTGTAGAAATCAGAATCTGACATTGTTCATTTGTAGTAAGTTAAGATGAGTAAGACAAGAGGAAATGGCATGTGTCTCCAACTAAAAGGCTAATACACATGCCTCTGTTTACCATACTTCTATTACACTTCTACAACAAATACTATTGCTGTTACACTTCTGCTGTTCGGCAAGTACTACTATATCTGTTATATATATACATGGGGCTGTGATGTGATGATGGACTAGTATATCTGTTATATATATACTGCACGTGGATGATGGATATGATGGATGCTGGGGTCAATGCATGGGGCTGTCAATATGGGGATGGGGTGTTTTGTCTAGCAGGGATTTCATTTGAGTTGCCCATTTCTCCCGAATTGTTGATTCACTTCCGTTTCGGTTGAGAAATGGGCACTCCTAGGTCAAAAATTTAGCAAAGGTCATGCCGAATTTTTTAGCCGAGATTTGTGCTAACATTTTGCCTCTTTTAAATAGAGTAGTGCAAACATGTCGGGCAACAAGGAGTCTGGCCCTTCTAAGCACATGATCAGCATCGAAGAACAAGCTAGACAGGCCAACCAGTCATTCTAGCAGGGGTCCCAACAGGAGGAGGAGGAGGAGGCGATGAGGATGACACCACCACCGGAGGAGGAGGCAACCGTCGCCAGAGCTGCTAGGGCCAATGAGGGCGGAGATCCTGATTACAAGGGGGACGAAGACGACTACGATGGAACTAGTGAAGGAGGCGGCGAAGAGGATGACACCACCGATGGCGGCTCCCACACCGATGGCGGCGAGAGGACGGATGGCGGTAGCGGCAACCCGGCCGCTTCTCAGAAGAAGAAGAAGGAACAAAAGGAGCGGAAGGTGCTAGTGCTCGCCACCGTTTGCGATGAGTTCACTGAGGTCACAGAAAGTGGCCAACCCATTGCGCTAGAGGCGATTGCTAAATGGTACGGCCTGCAACTCGGGTGCATCGTCCGAGAAAGCATGTCGATCAAGACGAAGTACATCAGACATGCTGACCATGCAGCTTTGGTCGATAACCTCCTTAAGAAGCTTCACAAGCGATACAGGTTCCCAGAGCAGTTTAGAAACCTCAAGAGAAATAAGAACCCGGTGAGCAGACTAGCCCTCACAAAGATGAGCAACGCCTTGAGCAGCTGGAAAACCCGGGTGAAGAATAGCATTGACAAAGGTGAAAGCTGGGAGGTTATTAGTATGAAAAATCCGATGCTCGACGAAGAGGAGTTTAGGATATTCAAGGCAGATATAGGTACCGCTGATGCTATAAAATGGACTCAATGGGGAAGGAGTATGCGGGAACAGAACATAGGTAACCACCACCTTAGAAGCGGCGGTTACAGGGGGAACAGGCCATTTGGGAAAAGGAGGACGCCGAGCTTGATCGCCTTGGTAAAGACAACCCTTGGCTTAAAATCATGGACTTGCAGCTTAGGCAATTTGTTCGGGCCCGCTACTACCTGGACAAGGAAACTGTGGAGTTCATCACCGACGATCCGGAGGTGATGGAATTCGAGAAGAATCTGGTAAGGAATTTATCTCCGATCTCAAGTGTATTGGGTTCTAATTAATATAATGAAGCCAAGAATCTAAATGGGTTCACCTTTCCTTGTCTCTGCAGGAGGAGGAGGTGAACGCTACTGCCATAGAGTCGTCCCAGGATTCAACGGAGCCGTGGGACACGGTTTTCAACAGGGTGACCAATGCTTAAAAGAAGAGGGACAAGGGGTTGCCGCCGTCCTCAGCTGGCCGTGTGTCCGACTTCGGTACGAGCATGAAGTTCAAGGAGTTATACAAAGAGGACGCCAAGAAAAGAAGGGAGAGGAAGAACCAGGATAAAGCCGCTATTGCAGAGCTGAAGATGAAGGTGCAAACACTGGAGGAGAAGGCGGTGGACCAGAAAACGGTGGACAAGTTAGTGGAAGAGAAGCTCCGCTCGATGATCCCCCCTGAGTTTTTCGAGGGGCTTACTGCTTGGAATGCGGGAGGTCGACAGGGGCCGATACATCTACCAAGCTTAAGCGGCAGCAACTCGGGCATCAATGTTACCATGTCACTAGACCTGGTGACCCCGCTGGCCGTCAACATCGGGATGCAGCCCCTCGTTTTGGTCACACCGACACCCCCTCCCGCCAAAGATACCAATAAGGCGCTGCCGACGGCGGTGGTGCTTGGTGAGGCACCCGAGCCGGAGATTGCAGATGATGATAGGCCGGCCGCCGGCATCCGTCGTGTCTCCACATTAGCCGAGATCCACGTCATCACCAAGGTAACTAATTAGTTAGTGCACGCCATCTCCTTTATGCCTTTGATGCCTGACTGTTGCCATCTCATGACGCCCAACAACATGTTTTTGCCTCAGGACACTTCTTGCGTACTCCGGGTTAAAGATGTCGGCGGTGAGTTGAAGGATGTTGCCAAGGGCACTCTTATATAACCGGTGAGCCGCACGATGCACAACAATCCAATGGATGATGACGTGATGAGGGTCAGGTTGGATCGGGTGTTGCCAGGGTGCAACGCCATGGACCCCCCCTTTTAACCTCAGGGAGCCGACGAACACAAGACCCTTGGGGAATGCTACAACTGGCCCTTGACATGGCCGAAGACCCAAATTCGTCTTGCGGGAGGGGAGGGAGCACCGGCGCCACCTCTCGACCGATCATCAACCGGCCACCACCTCGTAAGCCAGTAGCCGCTGTTGTCGCCACCACCAGCCGTCACCATCAACTCTTGGCAGCGTGTGCACCGCCACATAGCAAAGACGCTGTGCCGCAACCGCCGTCGTCCCCGCTACCACCACCACATGATGGCACCCATGAAGATGATGATGAATTGGTCAACGTTGACGACTTCATCAACACCGGTACCGCCAAAGGATTGTATATGCCTTCTATGGATGAAGAACCCTTCGCAGCTCACGACGACCATCAAGCTGGTCGGCCCAATACATGCACGCAGCGCCTGGTCTTCCATGGTCTTTCTCAAGGGACGCCTCCTTCCGCGGATCCACCACAAGAGAAACCGGGATTGGTTTTCAGCCCCAACACACTCCGAAAGGCGACTGATGAGCAGATGGCAGTGGCTGACACTGTTGTGAAGAAGAAGCACTATAGGAAGAGAGGTAATAATAATAATAAGAAGGGTGCGAGCCAGCCTCTTCCGAAGAGGATCCGGGGTCAGTTCTCTGTCCTCGTACCATCCACACAATTTGGCTTGCCCCGAGTGCATGTAGTTGGTCATCCGATATTGACTCCGGATATGATCCACATTGCGGTTGGAGCCATGTTAACTTTGCACGAGGGTGTCAAGACACTAGAGGACCTCCTTCTTAAAGAGGACGATCCAAATTACCCGGTTTTCATGGCCAAGGTGCCATTGGACGTGGGCTTCGTCGATGAACCCGCCGCGGATATATTCTTCATAGCGTTCGAGGACATATTCAAGCTGTTTCTCACGAAACGGCTGGACTATAACTTGGTCCGCCTATACGCGCTCAATCTGGCCCTCACGATCAAGAGAGAAAGTACCCCGGAAATCGCGATAGTGGTTCCCTACTACATGCGGGACAACCAGTTGGTCGAAGGATCAGAGACACGGACCAAGGCGACGACGTATCTCGAGAAGTTCATGGTGGACATCAAGAGGAAGGGCACACTTCTTTTGCCTTTCTTTCCCGAGTAAGTACACACACTCGCTCATAGTCACCGTAACTTATGCATTTCTTATAGATTTCTTTCCTTTGCTCTTTTTACAACATTGCTTTCCAATTGTGTTGCGTAGAGACAAATACTGCACACTCATCATCCTTGCCCCGAGGTATTCGCTAGCCACGTATTTCGACTCGGGGAGTTTGACGAAGAAGAAAGAATGCACTAGAATAAGGGGTGTTCTCAATGAGGCACTCGAGGGCTACACCAAGAAGGGATGCACCTTCGTAGATAGGGGGAATGTATCAAGGATGGAAAACACATGTTCAACCACGTGCTCGACTTCCCCTCCATCAAGCAGTCGACTGCTGGTGCCAAGGAGGCCTTCTACGTCCTCCATCACCTTAAAGGCTATGTTCGGGATTGCCATAACCTAACGCTGCCATCTAGTCTCCGAGGATGGGCCGAAACTTTGGCGAAAATCGACGATGCTGATCTTAGAGAAGACTTCCGTCGCATTCCGATGAAGTTGTCGCAAATCATCATTGAAGATGTCAACACAAGGGGCGGTGCCCTACAACAAGCCAGAGGGTTGAGTAAGAGGGAGATCGAAGAACGCCTCCGTAAGCAGGGTGACACAAGGACACGGATGACGAAAGAGGGTTATCTACCGTTCCCGAAGCCGTGCCAGAAGAGGAAGTCTTCATCATGATCGATGTGTGCCTCTAGCATGATCCAGTGTGTGTATATTCTTGATGGACGACTGCTGTATTAGTGTGTGTGTCATAAACTTTACTATCTTGTGGTCGAAATGGTCATTGTTGTTAGACTTAAACTACCTTGTGGTCGTGCTGTCGTTGAACTTATTGCTTCTATGATGATCTAACTTTTAGGTTTATGGATCCTTTGTTTTATATTCTATGAACATATATATATATGGATGTGAACCCTTTATTCATTCTTTTCATTGTATTTTTACTAATATGCCTTGTCGTCTATAGAGATGGCGACGAGGTGGTATGTGGTGTACATGGGTAGTGTTCCAGGTGTCTACGAGGAGTGGGAGGATTGCCACAAACAAGTGAACAAGTTCAGCGGCAACATCTACAAAGGATACGCGACTAGAGAGGAGGCGATAGCCAAGTGGAGGAACCACTTGTGGAAGAAGAACCGGATGAAGATATTGGTCGGGCTAATGCTCTTGCTCACCATTATCACAGTTGTATTCTATTTGATCCTAGTGTAGGCGGCGGTGGCCACTTCATATTTGTAATGTGAGATGATATGAACTTTGTATTCGGCGCTTGTGTAAAAATTTGGGACTTGACACTATATATGTATCTCGATCAGGCTCTAAGTGTTTGTATTATATATATGTCGATTCTCATGCATCTACTACTTGTGGAATGTATTTTATACTCATCTGGATAAATACTGTATAAATACCTGATTATACACCAGGAAACTATTTTACTTCAAATACGTGTTAGGCAATCAGTAGCGCTGTAATTATATAGTCAGTGGCGCAAGGGCTTTCTATGGCGCATATATGTAAATGCGCCACAGAAGTTCTTCCTGTGGCGCATATGAAGAAATGCGCCACAGAAGTCTGGGACTTCTGTGGTGCATATCCATATGCGCCACAGGAAGTAGTTATCAGTGGCGAGGTAACAGTGGCGACTAGGATATGCGCCACAGAAGTCCAATTTCCATGCGCCACAGATGGGTAGTTTCCTAGTAGTGGAAATTGTGTGTGCACCCTTTACATGTGGCTGAATACAGAACTACCATGCATGGCCCGGGAAAAAAAACGTGACGTACCGTGCGCGTGTCGCGGTGCACTGTGTAGTAGCCTACGCGGGACGTTGCACGGTGGTACAACGAAATGTGCCTTGCTTCCATTCACCTTAATGATAGAGCCCCTCTCTGCATACTCACTCTCACTCTCGCTCACTCTCCTCACGCAACCCTCTCCAATATCCCACTAGCTTCTACAAACTCCCAAGAAAACCCCATCCACGCCGGTGATGGCGGAGAAGGATGCGGTGGCCATCGTCGCCTCCAAGGCCGCTGGCGAGCAGGCCCCCGTCTCCTTCCAGTCCCCCCTTGATGCATTGAAACTAGCTGTCGTCCCCATCCAGGCATCGATGGCAGCCGTCATTCCTGTCCAGCCCCTCGTCCTCGCTACCGACGTAGCCGCTGGTGAGGAGCCTCCCGTTAGCGAGGAGGCCCACGCCGGTCACGAGAAGATCCAGCTCTTCTAGGACCCCTACGATCCAGAGGAGTACATCGCTTCGGTGAACTCCTATGACACTGGCATCAACGACCCATGGTCAGGGGTAACTAGGGTTTACTCCCCTTCCCTGGTTCTTCTTATGTTCCCATCATTGGATTCTAGATCTTGGTTTAATAGGGTTCGCTTGTTCGCATTTCGATTGCTCGATCTTCATACATCATCTAATCCTCCATTTTTCGTTTTTTCCATTAGGCTTACGGCAACAACGTATGCAGTGATGGTGAGTCCAGGCAAACCAAGACTCATTAGGTGCTGAGGAGGCTACAGGCCGGTTAGTACGATGCCTCGTTCGCTGGCGGCATCTACAATTGCGCCTTCTGCAGGACGAGACTCACCGGCACCGACTTCAACTGCGTTGTGATGCATGCAGAGGGCTCGAGCTCTGGCACCCCCAAAGTCGGCTAGACCGTGAAGGTCAACGCCTACATTGCTAAACACCAGGATCTCGGCATTCACCTCTGAAACCTCCAGCGGGTGGCCATCGAAGAGGATCGCATGCCTCCAATCAAGCCCAAGACCCCCAAGATCAAGGGACTGGGCAGCAAGAAGTGGAGGAAGCGCCATAGGGCGGAGGCGCAGGCGCATGCAAGGAGGGGTTGAACGTGTCTGCTGTTGCTAAGGAGCTTCTTTTGATTTTTTTATATTTTTCGTGTGATGGCTACTTAGAAGCCAATGTATCGAACCTTGTTAAGAAACCTACTTTATATCTCCATATCCTATTTTGATGCACATAGCTATATCTACATTTGTTTTGTTGTCTAAATGAATGTATTCTGCCTGGTGTGATTTGCTGCTCTATATTTGCTACCAGATCGGGCCAAAACGAGTTCCAAAAGGGAACGACTAATCAAAGAGAGAAGCTTATCTAGATTTGCTACCGATTTGGGAAAAGTAAGCATATCTGTTTAGCGGGAGAGGAAAAGGTACTCTTTCAAACTGTCAGTTAACGAGCTGCCATCTTGACAAGCTACCAGACACATATAGAAACATAACACAAAGAAGTAACATTTATTTTACTACATTCACTAGAGGTGTCGTGGAAATGACCACGGCAGTCGCTGCCACTGGCAGCGATTGAGGGTTTCGTGAGGAAGAGTTGGCGGCCATCTGCGGTGCGAGATGGGGGCGGATGCACATGGGTTTACCCAGGTTCAGCCCCCCCGGAGGGTAAATACCTACTCCTGCTAGATTAGATTATTGGAGAGCGAGTTACAAGGGTGGCGAGCTCGGTGGCTAGGCAGCGAGTCGCTTGAGGTGGTGTGTGATGGAACTTGAGTCTCTAGGATACCCTAGGGAGGTTTATATATGAGGCACCTTGCTAGGGTTTACAAGTTATCCTCGAACAAGATAAGGAACCGGAGGCTTTGACCTAGTTCTACTTGGCTTATGTTACGCTCTTGGGCCTCCAGTTGCCAGTCGCTAGGCCTTTCCTTCCTTTGTAATCTAGTCGGCGTCTTTCGGACGCACTCGCAGGCCTTTCGGGCCGATCGGAACATCCTGCTGGGCATACCCCCTTTGGCATATCTCCATCAGTAGTCCCCGAGGCCATCGTTGATACAGGCGCAGGCGTCCTTTTTGCGTTCAGAGTAGGCGATCCCAATTTGGGCATCCATTCGAGTCGGCGATGGACTCCATTAGGACCAAGGAGAATTTCCCCATGTTTCCACTCATTGTTTGGATGAATATCACTGCCGCCAAGTCGTCGTCTCGGCGAATGGAAAGACTGGCGGGTGGCGGGTGAACTAAAGGAGTTGGACCGTCAACCTTGGTCAAACTATTCGTTGGAATTTCCAACGGTAACTACGGCCCAATTACCGTGAGTAACGGCTACCCCGATTTTGGCGGGTGGTGTTTCCCATATAAGGGGAGCGATGGTTCAGCTCCGCAGGCTTCTTCGCATTCTTCATTCTTCCTCATTCGTTCTTCCTACCTCCAATCTTCCTGCCTACGTCCTTCCGACTTGTTCTTCTCGCATCGTGCGATTCCACATCCTACCCGATGGCGCCTCCCAAAGGCTCATGGGGGAAATCCAAGTGTACCACGGCCCAGCTTAGATCTTTTGAGGATGCAGGAGTGCTCCGCAAGGGGAATTGGTGGGTTCCCCCCTCCTCCGAGACCTAGCCCAAGCCGCGACCCGGCGAGTTCATCTGCTTCCCCAGTCATCCTTATAGGGGTCTGGGATTCCCCCTCACTCTTTTTACGCCGCTTTTGCGCGTATTACGCGATCAAGCCATCGGATCTTGGTCCACATAGCATCGAGCAACTAGCGATCTTTGTCGCCTTCTGTGAATATTACATCGGCTGCAGACTGTACTTCCCGCTGTGGCTGGAGCTCTTCCACGGGCGCATCGGGCGTGAATCGTCCAGCGGCTTGATGCTAGCCGCAGGTGGAGTCACCTTTCAACTGAAGACAAAGGCCAATTTCGTCAAGCTCCTCCTGCCGAAGAAGGCCGCCAGCGAGTGGAAGAAGAGCTGGTTCTACGTTAAAGAAGCCACTCCCCCTCGTGAGGTGGCTCTTCCCGAGTTCGTCGCCGAGAGGAGCGAGCCCCGTCGGTTGGCACCGAAGAAGCTTCCTGAAGACCAGCGGATGGCCGTCGTGGAAATGATGGATAAGATCCAGAAGTTGAAGGACTAGGGGTTGATTCCGATCAACCTCTACAACTGCTGGCTCGGGCAGCGCCTAGTTCCGCTGGCGGCTCGATCGCACTGGATGTATGAATACAGCGGGAAGCATGATCCATCCTGAACCAGCAAGGAGTCATGGGACGCTGAGGATTACAAGGCCGCCCTGAAGAAGATCACCGACGCGGAATTCACCAGTGTGGCGGTCGGGGTCGCCCCGTACACTCCTGTGAAGAATGAAGCCCCCATAGTAAGTTCTCTTCCCAATCGCTACATCCATGTTTTAGTTTTCAGTCTCCTCGTTTGGTGTTTTACCCGCGGTGGTTCTCAGCTTTTTCAGGTGCTGGAGGGCTAGCTCCCTCCGCTCGATGAAGAGGTTCCCCATAAATTGGAGGAAGACTCCGAGGGATACCCTTCCGACAGCGACGGGGAGGAGGAAGAGGTTACTCCCCCAACGCCTCTAGCTTGCAAGACTTGCATGCAGAGGCATCGGGAAGTCGAGGCGAGCCGCAGCCTAGAGGAGCACGATGGAGGTGACGAGGTTGCGCAGGAGCACACGTCCCGGCGTACTTCTACGCCGTTGAAGCCCGCACGCAGGCCCAAGTCGCCAGCAAAAAGGCCCACGTCGCCGTCCAAGTCGTTGGTGGTGTTCGAGTCGGATGACGATACCAATGACGAAGGTTCTCCCGAAGTCTCACACAAGGCCTCAAAGGATGTAGCCCCGACAAAGGGGTCGGAGGGCGAGGACGCGGAGGTAGTGCTAGAGGTTCCCCTGGCGGCGATTGCGCCGATGGCCACGGGGGTTCCAATCCAAGAAGCGGCTGAGGCGATGGTGTCCAAGTCGCCACAGCCGTCAAAAGCGGCCACGTCGGAGCCGGAGATCTCGGCGACCGTAGCTTCATTGTCGAGGAAGCCCGCGGTTTCGTGGGCTTCAGATGTCTTCAAGAGGGGGCTCAGCCGCAAGCTGGGTCCCGAGTTGGACAAGCCCGCCCATATTAGCACCGGGCTTCACGTCCTTCCAGTCGCTAAGTAAGTACCGCTCCCTCGTCCCAGTTCGCCTTGCTCTTTTGTATTGTTGTTATATTGATTGAGGGGGCTCGTGCAGGTCGGGGGCCAATAAGATTGGCCGTCCTTCGGTGGCTAAGATTCCACTGGCCACCGACATGGGAGACGGCGACCTACCCAAGAAGAGAAAGGCCACCGAAGATGTGGCGACTGCCAAGGTCGCGAAGAAGCAGAAGGGGGGCGCCGACGATGCTGCGACTATGGGCAGCGCCGCGGAGTCAGCTACTGCGCCAGTCGCCGAAGAGGTGGTGGCGACGCCATCGAAGCCAGCCTTGGCTACGTCCGTGCCGGAAGCGCTGGTCCCGACAACCAGCGCCCCCGCCAGAGCGTCGGCGATGTTCCCGTGGTTTATGGCGAGGAGATTTCCAGGTGTGGCGGACACGTAGTCTCCCTAGAGTCCAGAAATCGTGGATGCGGTCATTGGGTCCCGTCCCGTGCGCACTTCCTTCACGATCCCATCGACTGACGCCGGGGAACTTCACAAGATGCTCGGCGCTGCTATTCAGGTAAGTCCAGTCCTCGACTTCCTGGTCGCTGAATGTCAGCATCTGGGAACTGAACCTCTTGCTCCTTTACAGTCCCCGAATTCCTAGTCGCTGAATTTCGGCGGCTAGGAATTGATTCCCTTTTTCTTCCTTCTCTAGTCCCCGAGTTCCTGGTCGCTTAATTTCAGCGGCTGGGAACTGGGTTTTGTTTTGTCAAATGCTTAGGTGAGTTCTTTGTTTGCAGGAATTGCAAAGGGAGTCAATCGATCGGCAGGCCGCAAGAGAGCGCTTGGAGCGTGACTTGCATGAAGCGCAAGAGGTGAACCGGCGGCTTTAGGAAACTATTGGTGAGTATATGTTTGTCTTTATTCTCCTCTTTCGGTTGAGAGCTGGTTGTGTATAGTACTCTGATGTATTCTCTTGTAGACGGTTTCCCGGATGAGATCTCCAAGGCCCGTGAGGGGTATGTCCCAGTCGACAAACTGGACGCGGCGAATTGACGAATAGCCTCCCTTGTCAAGGACTTGGAGGAGGCGAAAGCGGCCTCAATTTCTTCGGAGGAGCGGGCGAAGGCTGCCGTCGCTACGGCTAAGGAAGAACGCAAAGCCACGGATTTCATCATCGGGGGGCTGCACAACGAGCAAACCTCCTTGGAGAAACACGTCAACAAGAACTGCCGCAAACTCCTTGGTAAGTCTATGTCTTTGTCTGACCCTTTTTTCGAGTCCCCGCTTTGGGTGTTTCATAGTTTCACTAACACCTGACTTTGCAGCTATGGTAGGCCAAAGCGACCCGGTGGTGCAAAATTACAATGCCTCGCAGTGCGTGACTGTCGTGGTGAATGTGGTCACGGCCTCGGCGTTGTGCGTCCAAGCGGCTCTTCAGGACATGTCCCCCACCAAAGTTATTCCTGGGGGACTTACGGAGGTGTGGCGCTATCTGGAAGAGGTGCCCGCCGTTGTGGAGTGGATGACGCGCTCAACGTCCATACGCGGGGCCGCCACAGTGTTGAGCTTGGGTCTCGCCCATTTCCCCAAAGACTTTGACCTTAACGATGTGACGAGTGGCTATCCGTCGGCGACCGACACGGTGGAGATGTCAGATGTGCTGAAGCTGACCGCGAAGGCCACCCCTTATGCCGATCGTGTCTTGGTGATGGGGGATCTGCTGCCGTATCAGGAGACGGTGTTGGTGCCTGGCGACCCCGAGCCGGAGCACCACGACATGAAGTCGGAGCAGCCCTTCCGGTCGTTGTGGTCGAAGTCGCTGACAACATACCCGACAAACCCGTGGTAGCCTTTTTTGCACGTCAAGGGGGGTGGCGCTGCTTCTTCATCAGGGCCTATGGAGTAAACAATGTAATTGTCCAAGTTGTGATGTATGCCAAGTGGCGAATGCTGTAAGATATTTTGCAATATAAGCCAAGGGGAGTCGATCAACTCGTATTGCGACTAGGAATGTGTGGTGTGCATTGTTTTGGTTGAGCGAGTCCCGGAGCGCGTCCGCCCTTTAATGGGGTATAACTCGATTGTATACTTTTGTTTGTTGGTTTGTTTATGTATTGTTTTTATCCCTCGCATCTTCTAACTGACGAGTCCTCGAGCGCGAGTAGGACTGTCTTAGAAGCAAGTCCTCAAGCGTGGCGTCCAACTATACTGGTCATGCTCTTGTTGCAGGTTATGAGTTCGTTGTTTGTAACACGCCTCCTCCCTTGGCCCGGAGAGCCAGTCGCTTGGCGAGCCCTAGGAAGCTCTCTTACTTGGTGTGTTCCCAAGCCGCGTGGGGGTTCCCGTTTTGCGGAGTCCCCGTGCGTGGTACTTAACTGTTCGAGTCACTTTACACAAGGGTGGGAGGGACAGGTCACTGTGAGAAGCGTGCATCGAATGTCTTGCCCCGGTGGGCCAGTCGGGCTAGGCGACTCCAATGGTGGCTCAGGGTTGGTGTTTTTCGTGGACGACCCAAGGCCCGAATATTTCCGGTGCCCTTGTGCCGCACTACTTAGTCGTGCCGGTCGCTCGACCAGAGGTTGAATTCCGTAAGTAGAGTATTGCTAGTATGTACGAGTGCGAGTGGCACAGGAATATGGCAAGTGGACACAATTTGTCTGATCCGGATGAATTTCATTATATATTCCAATGCAGTACAATCTGAGGTTCTAAGTATAGAACTTTCTAAGGAGGTTTACATTCCATGGCCTCCCGACCTCCAGTTGGCCGTCACCCCGTATGTCGATGAGGTAGTCGGCATCGTTGCCAACAACTCGGCCTATGGCGAACGGTCCCTCCCATGGGGCGGCGAGTTTGTGCATGCCCTTCTTGTCTTGGGCCAGTCGCAGGACCAGGTCGCCTTCCTGGAAGATGCGAGTTCGCACTCGGCGGCTATGGTAGCGGCGGAGTCCTTGCCGGTATATGGTGGTGCGGGAGCGATCTAGGTCACGTGCCTCGTCGAGTTGATCGATGCTATCTTGGCAGGCGACCTCGTTGGCCGCCTCGACGTAGTTGGCGACTCGAGGTGAGTCATGCTCCAGGTCGGTTGGCATTACGGCCTCGGCGCCATACACCATGAAGAAGGGCGTGAACCCGGTTGAGCAGTTGACGGAGGTGCGAATCCCCCATATCACAGAGGGCAGCTCGTCGACCTAGCATCCTGGGGTGCGCTCGAGGGGCACCTGCAGTCGCAGTTTGAGCCCATGGAGGACGCTCTAGTTGGCGCGTTCTGCTTGGCCATTCGATTCCAGGTGAGCGACTGATGCGAGGTCGAGTTGGATGCCATGTTCTTCACATAATTCCGCCGTGGCCCCCTTGGCAAAGTTGGTGCCGTTGTCTGTTATGATGTTGTGCGGTTAGCCATACCGGTAGATGAGTTCGCGTAAGAACTTGGTGGCCGTCTTGCCGTTGCACTTTTTTATCGGCTTGGCCTTGACCCATTTGGTGAACTTGTCAACTGCGACCAGGAGGTGAGTGAAGCCAGACGGGGCCTTCTTGAACGGTCCTACCATGTCCATGCCCCATACGGCGAATGGTCACGTGATGGGGATGGTCTTGAGTGCTGAGCCAGGGAGGTGCGTCTGGTTGGCGTACTTCTGGCACCCGACGCATCGTTGGATGATGTTGGTGGCGTCGCGTGTGCGGTGAGCCAGTAGAAACAGTGTCGCATGGCCTTGGCGACTAGCGACTTGGCGTCGGCGTGATGGCCGCAATCGTCGGCGTGAATGTCGTGGAGGATCTTGCGGCCTTCTTCTGGTTGTATGCAGCGCTGGAACACGACGGTCACGCTACGCTTGTGGGGCTCACCGTTGATGATGACGAAGGATTTGCAGTGGCACACGATCATTCGCGCCTCTGTCTCATTGCTCGGTAGGAGTTTGTGTTCCAAGAAGGCGACGTATGGTGCTGTCCAAGAGCTAGGTTCCACAACCATGGCGACTAAGGCCGGTTCTGGTTGGAGTGGGATCCCGACGTCGATCTCCTTTGGTGGGCTGACCGAAGGTTTGTGGATGATCTCGAGGCAGACACCTACTAGTGGCACTTTTCAGGTCGATCCACTCGACAGAATAGCCGTCAAAGTGTCCCCCCAACTACTCGACAGCTTGGCGGTACGCGATCATTGTTGGGGAGACGGCGTCGCACGGCCTGGCGACTTGGCCGCCGACTAGGTCGGAGTCGCCATAGCATCGTAGGTGGTTGACGTTCATCTCCTTAGTGGCTCTCATGCCGTGAAGGAGGGCCTCATATTCTACCATGTTGTTGATGCAGGGCTTGAAGTTGAGGTGGAGCACGTAGCGGAGCTTGTCTCCTTTGGAAGAGTTCAGGATGACCCTAGCCCCTGCGTCGTCGGCGTTCTTGGAGCCGTGAAAATGGAGTGACCAGTAGTGGAGGTATGGGAGCTTCTCTGGCTGCTATGCTTCTTCCCAGTCTGCGAGGAAATCAGCCAGGGCTTGTGACTTGATCGCTTTGCGAGGCTCGTACTTGATGTTGTCGACGCCGATTTCGACGGCCCAAATGGCAACTCGCCCGGTCGCCTCGCGATTTCGTATGATGTCCTACAGGGGCGCGGAGGAGACAACGGTGATTGGTTGCTCCTAGAAGTAGTGTGGGAGTCGCCGATGTGCTCGGAATACCGCGTACACCAGTTTTTGGTATTGCGGCTAGCGCTGTCGTGAGTCCGTTAGCACTTCGCTGATGTAGTAGACGAGGCGCTGTATGGGGCGCTCCTTGCCCTTTGCCGGTCATTCGACGACCATCACAGCGTTGACGACTCGAGTAGAGGTCGCGACGTAAACGAGCATTGGCTCTTTGTCGAGTGGCGCGGTGAGTAGTGGTGCCACGAGTAGCACTTCTTTGAGTTCTTTGAGTGCGTCATCGGACTCCACGTCCCATTGGAACGTGGGGTTCTTGCGCATCAGGCGGTAGAGGGGCATTGCCTTCTCGCCTAGTCGGGGGATGAAGCGACTGAGGGCCGCGACTCGCCTTGCCAACTTTTGGATGTCGCGCAGGCACTCGGGTTTCCCGAGTCATGCGATGGTGTCGATCTTGGTGGGGTCGGCTTCGATGCCTCACTTGGAGACTACAAAACCCAGGTGTTGTCCGGTGCGGACGCCGAAGGTACATTTTCCGGGGTTCAACTTGATGTTGTACCTCCACAAGTTTGCGAAGGTTTCGGCTAGGTCGGCGAGCAGATCGTCCTGGCGGGTGGATTTTACCACCACGTCGTTGATGTAGACGTGAATGTTGCGGCCAATTTGGCTTGCTACACACTCCTGCATGCACCTCTGGTATGTAGTGCCTGCATTCTTGAGGCCGAACGTCATGGCCGTGTAGCAGAATGCGCTGAATGGCGTAATGAACGCCATCTTCTCCTCGTCCTCGACCGCCATATTGATCTGGTTATAACCAGAGTAAGCGTCGAGAAAGCACAGCGACTCCGATCCCACGGTCGAATCGATGATCTGATCGATGCGCGGTAGGACGAACTCCTCCTTCGGGCAGGCACTATTGAGGTTGGTGTAGTCAATGCACATTCTCCATGTGTTGTTCTTTTTTAGAACCATGACTGGGTTTGCCAGCCACTTGGAGTACTTGATTTGCATGTTTTTTTTCATGTGTGTTCTTTTCCTAAACCACATTGATCCACTAGTCACATTTGCATGCGTGTTCTTTTCCTAAACAACTTGGATACACTGGTGACATTTGCATGTGTGTAATTTTCCTAAACCACATTGATCCACTAGTGTCATTACATGTGTGTTGAACCACATGCATCCACTAGTGACATTTCATGTTTGTTCTTTTCATGAACCACATTGATCCACTAGTGTCATGGCATGTGTGTTCTTTTCCTGAACCACATGGATCCACTAGAGTCATTGCATGTGTGTCCTTTTCCTAAACCACATTGATCCTCTAGTTTCATTGCATGTGTGTTCTTCTCCTGAACCACATGGATCCGTTGTGTTATTGCATGTGTGTTCTTTTCCTTAACCACATGGATTCACTAGAGTCATTGCTTGTGTGTTCGTTTCCTAAACCACATGGTTCCACTGGTGTCATTGCATGTGTGTTATTTTCCTAAACTACGTGGATACACTAGTGACATTTCGTGTGTGTTCTTTTCCTAAAAGACATTGATCCACTGGTGACATTTGCATGTGTGTTCTTTTCTTAAACCACATGGATCCATTTGACTCAGTGCATGTGTGTTCTTTTCCTAAACCACATGGATCCACTAGAGACATTTGCATGTGTGTTATTTTCCTAAACCACATGGATCTACTAGAGTCATTTACATTTTCATGTGTGCTCTTTTCCTAAACAACATGGATCCACTAGTGACATTGCATGTGCGTTATTTTCCTAAACCACATGGATCCACTAGTGACATTGCATGCATGTTATGTTCCTATAACATATTGATCCACTGGTGACATTTGCATGTGTGTTCTTTTCCTAAACCACATGGATCCACTAGAGTCATTGCATGTGTTTTCTTTTCCTAAACCACATGGATCCACTAATGACATTTGCATGTGTGATATTTTCCTAAACCACATGGCTCCACTGGCGTCATTGCATGTGTGTTCTTTTCCTAAACCACATGGATCCACTAGTGACATTTCATGTTTGTTCTTTTCCTAAAAGACATTGATCCACTGGTGACATTTGCATGTGTGTTCTTTTCCTATACCACATGGATCCACTTGAGTCATTGCATGTGTGTTCTTTTCCTACACATGGATCCACCGTTGAAAATTTCATGTGTGTTCTTTTCCAAAACCACATTGATCTAGCGGCGTCAATGCATGTGTGTTCCTTTCCTAAACCACATGGATCCACTAGTGACATTGCAATTGTGTTCTTCTCCTGAGCCATAGTGATCCACTAGTGTCATTGCATTTGTGTTATTCTTGTGAACCACATGGATCCACTGATAACACTACATGTGTGTTCTTTTACTAAACCACATTGATCCACTGGTAATGTTGCATGTCTGTTCTTTCCCTAAACCACATGGATCCATTGGAGTCATTGCATTTGCGTTCTTTTCCTAAACCACATGGATCCACTTGTGACATTTGCATGTGTGTTCTTTTCCTAAACCCCTTTGATCCACTGGTGTTATTACATGTGTGTTCTTTTCCTAAACCACATGCATCCACTGGTAACATTGCATGTCTGTTCTTTTCCTAAACCACATTGATCCACTAGTGTCATGGCATGTGTTTTATTTTCCTGAACCACATGGAACCACTAGAGTCATTGCATGTGTGTTTTTTCCTAAACTAAATTGATCCACTAGTGTCATTGCATGTGTGTTCTTCTCCTGAACCGCATGGACCCGATGTGTCATTGCATGTGTGTTCCTTTCCCTAACCATAGGGATTCACTAGAGTCATTGTTTGTGTGTTCTTTTCCTAAGCCACATGGATCCACTAATAACATTGCATGTGTGTTCTTTTCCTAAACCACATGGATCCACTAGTGAAATTTCATGTGTGTTATTTTGCTAAACCACATGGATCCACTAGAGTCATTTGCATGTGTGTTCTTTTCCTAAACCACATGGATCCACTAGTGACATTTGCATGTGTGTTCTTTTCCTAAACCACATTGATCCACTGGAGTCATTGCATTTGTGTTTTTCCTAACCCACATTGATCCACTAGTGTCATTGCATGTGTGTTCTTTTCCTAAACCACATGGATCCGCTGTGAGATTGCATGTGTGTTCTTTTCCTAAGCCACATGGATCCACTAGAGTCATTGCATGTGTGTTATTTTCCTAGACCAGATGTATCCACTGGTGTCATTGCATGTGTGTTTTTTTCCTAAGCCACATGGATCCACTAGTGAAATTACTTGTGTGTTCTTTTCCTAAAATACATTGATCCACTGGTGACATTTGCATGTGTGTTGTTTTCCTAAACCACATGGATCCACTAGAGTCATTGCATGTGTGTTCTTCTCCTAAACCACATTGATCCACTTTTGACATTTTCATGTGTGTGCTTTTCCTAAACCACATTGATTCAATGGTGGCATTGCATGTATGTTCTTTTCCTGAAGGACATTGATTGATGGGTGACATTTGCATGTGTTTCTTTTCCTAAACCACATTGATCCACTTCTGACATTGCATGTGTGTTCCTTTCCTAAACCACATGGATCAAATAGAGTCATTTACATGTGTTTTCTTTTCCTAAACCACATGGATCCACTGATCACATTTGTATGTGTTTTCTTTTCCTAAACCACATGGATCAAATAGAGTCATTTACATGTGTTTTCTTTTCCTAAACCACATGGATCCACTGGTCACATTTGCATGTGTTTTCTTTTCCTAAACCACATGGATCAAATAGAGTCATTTACATGTGTTTTCTTTTCCTAAACCACATTGATCCACTAGTCATATTTGCATGTGTGTTCTTTTCCTAAACCACATTGATCCACTAGAGTCATTACATGTGTGTTCCTTTCCTAAACCACATTGATCCACAAGTGTCATTGCATGTGTTTTCTTTTCCTAAATCACATGCATCCACTAGTGACATTTCATGTTTGTTCTTTTCATGAACCACATTGATCCACTAGTGTCATTGCAGGTGTGTTCTTTTCCTGAACCACATGGATCCACTAGAGTCGTTGCATGTGTGTCCTTTTCCTAAACCACATTGATCCTCTAGTTTCATTGCATGTGTGTTCTTCTCCTGAACCACATGGATCCGTTGTGTTGTTGCATGTGTGTTCTTTTCCTTGACCACGTGGATTCAATAGAGTCATTGCTTGTGTGTTCGTTTCCTAAACCACATGGTTCCACTGGTGTCATTGCATGTGTGTTCTTTTCCTAAACTACGTGGATACACTAGTGACATTTCGTGTGTGTTCTTTTCCTAAAATACATTGATCCACTGGTGACATTTGCATGTGTGTTCTTTTCACAAACCACATGGATCCATTTGAGTCTGTGCATGTGTGTTCTTTTCCTAAACCACATGGATCCACTAGAGACATTTGCATGTGTGTTGTTTTCCTAAACCACATGGAGCTACTAGAGTCATTTACATTTTCATGTGTGCTCTTTTCCTAAACAACATGGATCCACTGGTGACATTGCATGTGCGTTATTTTCCTAAACCACATGGATCCACTAGTGACATTGCATGCATGTTCTTTTCCTATAACATATTGATCCACTGGTGACATTTGCATGTGTGTTCTTTTCCTAAACCACATGGATCCACTAGAGTCATTGCATGTGTGTTCTTTTCCTAAACCACATGGATCCACTAGTGACATTTGCATGTGTGATATTTTCCTAAACCACATGGCTCCAGTGGCGTCATTGCATGAGTGTTCTTTTCCTAAACCACATGGATCCACTAGTGACATTTCATGTTTGTTCTTTTCCTAAAACACACTGATCCACTGGTGACATTCGCATGTGTGCTCTTTTCCAATACCACATGGATCCACTTGAGTCATTGCATGTGTGTTCTTTTCCTACACATGGATCCACAGTTGAAAATTGCATGTGTGTTCTTTTCCAAAACCACATTGATCCACCGGCATCAATGCATGTGTGTTCTTTTCCTAAACCACATCGATCCACTAGTGACATTGCAATTTTGTTCTTCTCCTGAGCCGTAGTGATCCAGTAGTGTCATTGCATTTGTGTTATTCTTGTGAACCACATGGATCCACTGATAACACTGCATGTCTGTTCTTTTACTAAACCACATTGATCCAGTAGTATTGTTGCATGTCTGTTCTTTCCCTAAACCACATGGATCCGTTGGAGTCATTGCATTTGCGTTCTTTTCCTAAACCACATGGATCCACTTGTGACATTTGCATGTGTGTTCTTTTCCTAAACCCCTTTGATCCACTAGTGTTATTACATGTGTGTTCTTTTCCTAAACAACATGCATCCACTGGTGACATTGGATGTCTGTTCTTTTCCTGAACCACATTGATCCACTAGTGTCATTGCATGTGTTTAATTTTCCTGAACCACATGGAACCACTAGAGTCATTGCATGTGTGTTCTTTTCCTAAATTACATTGATCCACTAGTGTCATTGCATGTGTGTTCTTCTCCTGAACCGCATGGACCCGATGTGTCATTGCATGTGTGTTCTTTTCCTTAACCATAGGGATTCACTAGAGTCATTTCTTGTGTGTTCTTTTCCTAAACCACATGGATCCACTAGTGAAATTTCATGTGTGTTATTTTGCTAAACCACATGGATCCACTAGAGTCATTTGCATGTGTCTTCTTTTCCTAAACCACATGGATCCACTAGTGACATTTGCATGTGTGTTCTTTTCCTAAACCACATGGATCCACTAGTGACATTGCAAGTCTGTTCTTCTCCTAAGCCATAGTGATCCACTAGTGTCATTGCATTTGTGTTATTCTTCTGAACCACATGGATCCACTGATAACATGCATGTGTTTTCTTTTCCTAAACCACATTGATCCATTGGTATTGTTGCATGTGTGTTCTTTTCCTGAACCACTTGGATCCACTGATGACATTGTATGTGTGATCTTTTCTTGAACATCATTGATCCACTAGTGTCATTGCATGTGTGTTCTTTTTGTGAACCACATGGATCCACTAATGACATTGCATGTCTGTTCTTTCCCTAAACAACATGGATCCATTGGAGTCATTGGATTTGTGTTCTTTTCCTAAACCACATGGATCCTCTTGTGACATTTGCATGTGTGTTTTTTTCCTAAACCACATTGATCCACTAGTTTCATTGCATGTGTGTTCTTTTCCTAAACCACATGCATCCGCTGGTGACATTGCATGTCTGTTCTTTTCCTGAACCACATTGATCCACTAGTGTCATTGCATGTGTTTTATTTTCCTGAACCACATGGAACCACTAGTCATTGCATGTGTGTTCTTTTCCTAAACTACAATGATCCACTAGTGTCATTGCATGTGTGTTCTTCTCCTGAACCGCATGGACCCGCTGTGTCATTGCATGTGTGTTCTTTTCCTTGACCATAGGGATTCACTCGAGTCATTGCTTGTGTGGTCTTTCCCTAAACCACATGGATCCACTTATAACATTGCATGTGTGTTCTTTTCCTAAACCACATGGATCCACTAGTGAAATTTCATGTGTGTTATTTTGCTAAACCACATGGATCCACTAGTGTCATTTGCATGTGTGTTTTTTCCTATACCACATGGATCAACTAGAGTCATTTGCATGTGTGTTCTTTTCCTAAACCACATGGATCCACTAGTGACATTTGCATGTGTGTTCTTTTCCTAAACCACATTGATCCACTGGAGTCATTGCATGCGTTTTTTTCCTAAACCACATTGATCCACTAGTTTCATTGCATGTGTGTTATTTTCCTAAACCACATGGATCCGCTGTGTGATTGCATGTGTGTTCTTTTCCTAAGCCACATGGATCCACTAGAGTCATTGCATGTGTGTTATTTTCCTAGGCCAGATGTATCCACTGGTGTCATTGCATGTGTGTTCTTTTTCTAAGCCACATGGATCCACTAGTGACATTGCATGTGCGTTCTTTTCCTAAACCACATGGATCCACTAGTGACATTGCTTGTGTGTTCTTTTCCTAAAACACATTGATCCACTGGTGACATTTGCATGTGTGTTCTTTTAATAAACCACATGGATCCACTAGAGTCATTGCATGTGTGTTCTTTTCCTAAACTACATTGATCCACTTGTGACATTTTCATGTGTGTGCTTTTCCTAAACCACATTGATTCAATGGTGGCATTGCATGTATGTTCTTTTCCTGAATGACATTGATCGACGGGTGACATTTGCATGTGTTTCTTTTCCTAAACCACATTGATCCACTTCTGACATTGCATGTGTGTTCCTTTCCTAAACCACATGGATCGAATAGAGTCATTTGCATGTGTTTTCTTTTCCTAAACCACATGGATCCACTGGTCACATTTGTATGTGTTTTCTTTTCCTAAACCACATGGATCAAATAGAGTCATTTACATGTGTTTTCTTTTCCTAAACCACATGGATCCACTGGTCACATTTGCATGTGTTTTTTTCCTAAACCACATGGATCAAATAGAGTCATTTACATGTGTTTTCTTTTCCTAAACCACATTGATCCACTAGTCACATTTGCATGTGTGTTCTTTTCCTAAACCACTTGGATACACTGGTGACATTTGCATGTGTGTTATTTTCCTAAACCACATTGATCCACTAGTGTCATTACATGTGTGTTGAACCACATGCATCCACTAGTGACATTTCATGTTTGTTCTTTTCATGAACCACATTGATCCACTAGTGTCATGGCATGTGTGTTCTTTTCCTGAACCCAATGGATCCACTAGAGTCATTGCATGTGTGTCCTTTTCCTAAACCACATTGATCCTCTAGTTTCATTGCATGTGTGTTCTTCTCCTGAACCACATGGATCCGTTGTGTTATTGCATGTGTGTTCTTTTCCTTAACCACATGGATTCACTAGAGTCATTGCTTGTGTGTTCGTTTCCTAAACCACATGGTTCCACTGGTGTCATTGCATGTGTGTTATTTTCCTAAACTACGTGGATACACTAGTGACATTTCGTGTGTGTTCTTTTCCTAAAAGACATTGATCCACTGGTGACATTTGCATGTGTGTTCTTTTCTTAAACCACATGGATCCATTTGAGTCAGTGCATGTGTGTTCTTTTCCTAAACCACATGGATCCACTAGAGACATTTGCATGTGTGTTATTTTCCTAAACCACATGGATCTACTAGAGTCATTTACATTTTCATGTGTGCTCTTTTCCTAAACAACATGGATCCACTGGTGACATTGCATGTGCGTTATTTTCCTAAACCACATGGATCCACTAGTGACATTGCATGCATGTTATGTTCCTATAACATATTGATCCACTGGTGACATTTGCATGTGTGTTCTTTCCCTAAACCACATGGATCCACTAGAGTCATTGCATGTGTTTTCTTTTCCTAAACCACATGGATCCACTAATGACATTTGCATGTGTGATATTTTTCTAAACCACGTGGCGCCACTGGCGTCATTGCATGTGTGTTCTTTTCCTAAACCACATGGATCCACTAGTGACAATTCATGTTTGTTCTTTTCCTAAAGTACATTGATCCACTGGTGACATTTGCATGTGTGTTCTTTTCCTATACCACATGGATCCACTTGAGTCATTGCATGTGTGTTCTTTTCCTACACATGGATCCACCGTTGAAAATTTCATGTGTGTTCTTTTCCAAAACCACATTGATCCAGTGGCGTCAATGCATGTGTGTTCTTTTCCTAAACCACATGGATCCACTAGTGACATTGCAATTGTGTTCTTCTCCTGAGCCATAGTGATCCACTAGTGTCATTGCATTTGTGTTATTCTTGTGAACCACATGGATCAACTGATAACACTACATGTGTGTTCTTTTACTAAACCACATTGATCCACTGGTAATGTTGCATGTCTGTTCTTTCCCTAAACCACATGGATCCATTGGAGTCATTGCATTTGCGTTCTTTTCCTAAACCACATGGATCCACTTGTGACATTTGCATGTGTGTTCTTTTCCTAAACCCCTTTGATCCACTGGTGTTATTACATGTGTGTTCTTTTCCTAAACCACATGCATCCACTGGTAACATTGCATGTCTGTTCTTTTCCTAAACCACATTGATCCACTAGTGTCATGGCATGTGTTTTATTTTCCTGAACCACATGGAACCACTAGAGTCATTGCATGTGTGTTCTTTTCCTAAACTGAATTGATCCACTAGTGTCATTGCATGTGTGTTCTTCTCCTGAACCGCATGGACCCGATGTGTCATTGCATGTGTGTTCCTTTCCCTAACCATAGGGATTCACTAGAGTCATTGCTTGTGTGTTCTTTTCCTAAGCCACATGGATCCACTAATAACATTGCATGTGTGTTCTTTTCCTAAACCACATGGATCCACTAGTGAAATTTCATGTGTGTTATTTTGCTAAACCACATGGATCCACTAGTGTCATTTGCATGTGTGTTTTTTCCTATACCACATGGATCAACTAGAGTCATTTGCATGTGTGTTCTTTTCCTAAACCACATGGATCCACTAGTGACATTTGCATGTGTGTTCTTTTCCTAAACCACATTGATCCACTGGAGTCATTGCATGTGTTTTTTTCCTAAACCACATTGATCCACTAGTTTCATTGCATGTGTGTTATTTTCCTAAACCACATGCATCCGCTGGTGACATGGCATGTCTGTTCTTTTCCTGAACCACATTGATCCACTAGTGTCATTGCATGTGTTTTATTTTCCTGAACCACATGGAACCACTAGAGTCATTGCATGTGTGTTCTTTTCCTAAACTACAATGATCCACTAGTGTCATTGCATGTGTGTTCTTCTCCTGAACCGCATGGACCCGCTGTGTCATTGCATGTGTGTTCTTTTCCTTGACCATAGGGATTCACTCGAGTCATTGCTTGTGTGTTCTTTCCCTAAACCACATGGATCCACTTATAACATTGCATGTGTGTTCTTTTCCTAAACCACATGGATCCACTAGTGAAATTTCATGTGTGTTATTTTGCTAAACCACATGGATCCACTAGTGTCATTTGCATGTGTGTTTTTTCCTATACCACATGGATCAACTAGAGTCATTTGCATGTGTGTTCTTTTCCTAAACCACATGGATCCACTAGTGACATTTGCATGTGTGTTCTTTTCCTAAACCACATTGATCCACTGGAGTCATTGCATGTGTTTTTTTCCTAAACCACATTGATCCACTAGTTTCATTGCATGTGTGTTATTTTCCTAAACCACATGGATCCGCTGTGTGATTGCATGTGTGTTCTTTTCCTAAGCCACATGGATCCACTAGAGTCATTGCATGTGTGTTATTTTCCTAGGCCAGATGTATCCACTGGTGTCATTGCATGTGTGTTCTTTTTCTAAGCCACATGGATCCACTAGTGACATTGCATGTGCGTTCTTTTCCTAAACCACATGGATCCACTAGTGACATTGCTTGTGTGTTCTTTTCCTAAAACACATTGATCCACTGGTGACATTTGCATGTGTGTTCTTTTAATAAACCACATGGATCCACTAGAGTCATTGCATGTGTGTTCTTTTCCTAAACTACATTGATCCACTTGTGACATTTTCATGTGTGTGCTTTTCCTAAACCACATTGATTCAATGGTGGCATTGCATGTATGTTCTTTTCCTGAATGACATTGATCGACGGGTGACATTTGCATGTGTTTCTTTTCCTAAACCACATTGATCCACTTCTGACATTGCATGTGTGTTCCTTTCCTAAACGACATGGATCGAATAGAGTCATTTGCATGTGTTTTCTTTTCCTAAACCACATGGATCCACTGGTCACATTTGTATGTGTTTTCTTTTCCTAAACCACATGGATCAAATAGAGTCATTTACATGTGTTTTCTTTTCCTAAACCACATGGATCCACTGGTCACATTTGCATGTGTTTTTTTCCTAAACCACATGGATCAAATAGAGTCATTTACATGTGTTTTCTTTTCCTAAACCACATTGATCCACTAGTCACATTTGCATGTGTGTTCTTTTCCTAAACCACTTGGATACACTGGTGACATTTGCATGTGTGTTATTTTCCTAAACCACATTGATCCACTAGTGTCATTACATGTGTGTTGAACCACATGCATCCACTAGTGACATTTCATGTTTGTTCTTTTCATGAACCACATTGATCCACTAGTGTCATGGCATGTGTGTTCTTTTCCTGAACCACATGGATCCACTAGAGTCATTGCATGTGTGTCCTTTTCCTAAACCACATTGATCCTCTAGTTTCATTGCATGTGTTTTCTTCTCCTGAACCACATGGATCCGTTGTGTTATTGCATGTGTGTTCTTTTCCTTAACCACATGGATTCACTAGAGTCATTGCTTGTGTGTTCGTTTCCTAAACCACATGGTTCCACTGGTGTCATTGCATGTGTGTTATTTTCCTAAACTACGTGGATACACTAGTGACATTTCGTGTGTGTTCTTTTCCTAAAAGACATTGATCCACTGGTGACATTTGCATGTGTGTTCTTTTCTTAAACCACATGGATCCATTTGAGTCAGTGCATGTGTGTTCTTTTCCTAAACCACATGGATCCACTAGAGACATTTGCATGTGTGTTATTTTCCTAAACCACATGGATCTACTAGAGTCATTTACATTTTCATGTGTGCTCTTTTCCTAAACAACATGGATCCACTGGTGACATTGCATGTGCGTTATTTTCCTAAACCACATGGATCCACTAGTGACATTGCATGCATGTTATGTTCCTATAACATATTGATCCACTGGTGACATTTGCATGTGTGTTCTTTCCCTAAACCACATGGATCCACTAGAGTCATTGCATGTGTTTTCTTTTCCTAAACCACATGGATCCACTAATGACATTTGCATGTGTGATATTTTCCTAAACCACATGGCGCCACTGGCGTCATTGCATGTGTGTTCTTTTCCTAAACCACATGGATTCACTAGTGACAATTCATGTTTGTTCTTTTCCTAAAGTACATTGATCCACTGGTGACATTTGCATGTGTGTTCTTTTCCTATACCACATGGATCCACTTGAGTCATTGCATGTGTGTTCTTTTCCTACACATGGATCCACCGTTGAAAATTTCATGTGTGTTCTTTTCCAAAACCACATTGATCCAGTGGCGTTAATGCATGTGTGTTCTTTTCCTAAACCACATGGATCCACTAGTGACATTGCAATTGTGTTCTTCTCCTGAGCCATAGTGATCCACTAGTGTCATTGCATTTGTGTTATTCTTGTGAACCACATGGATCAACTGATAACACTACATGTGTGTTCTTTTACTAAACCACATTGATCCACTGGTAATGTTGCATGTCTGTTCTTTCCCTAAACCACATGGATCCATTGGAGTCATTGCATTTGCGTTCTTTTCCTAAACCACATGGATCCACTTGTGACATTTGCATGTGTGTTCTTTTCCTAAACCCCTTTGATCCACTGGTGTTATTACATGTGTGTTCTTTTCCTAAACCACATGCATCCACTGGTAACATTGCATGTCTGTTCTTTTCCTAAACCACATTGATCCACTAGTGTCATGGCATGTGTTTTATTTTCCTGAACCACATGGAACCACTAGAGTTATTGCATGTGTGTTCTTTTCCTAAACTGAATTGATCCACTAGTGTCATTGCATGTGTGTTCTTCTCCTGAACCGCATGGACCCGATGTGTCATTGCATGTGTGTTCCTTTCCCTAACCATAGGGATTCACTAGAGTCATTGCTTGTGTGTTCTTTTCCTAAGCCACATGGATCCACTAATAACATTGCATGTGTGTTCTTTTCCTAAACCACATGGATCCACTAGTGAAATTTCAAGTGTGTTATTTTGCTAAACCACATGGATCCACTAGTGTCATTTGCATGTGTGTTTTTTCCTATACCACATGGATCAACTAGAGTCATTTGCATGTGTGTTCTTTTCCTAAACCACATGGATCCACTAGTGACATTTGCATGTGTGTTCTTTTCCTAAACCACATTGATCCACTGGAGTCATTGCATGTGTTTTTTTCCTAAACCACATTGATCCACTAGTTTCATTGCATGTGTGTTATTTTCCTAAACCACATGCATCCGCTGGTGACATGGCATGTCTGTTCTTTTCCTGAACCACATTGATCCACTAGTGTCATTGCATGTGTTTTATTTTCCTGAACCACATGGAACCACTAGAGTCATTGCATGTGTGTTCTTTTCCTAAACTACAATGATCCACTAGTGTCATTGCATGTGTGTTCTTCTCCTGAACCGCATGGACCCGCTGTGTCATTGCATGTGTGTTCTTTTCCTTGACCATAGGGATTCACTCGAGTCATTGCTTGTGTGTTCTTTCCCTAAACCACATGGATCCACTTATAACATTGCATGTGTGTTCTTTTCCTAAACCACATGGATCCACTAGTGAAATTTCATGTGTGTTATTTTGCTAAACCACATGGATCCACTAGTGTCATTTGCATGTGTGTTTTTTCCTATACCACATGGATCAACTAGAGTCATTTGCATGTGTGTTCTTTTCCTAAACCACATGGATCCACTAGTGACATTTGCATGTGTGTTCTTTTCCTAAACCACATTGATCCACTGGAGTCATTGCATGTGTTTTTTTCCTAAACCACATTGATCCACTAGTTTCATTGCATGTGTGTTATTTTCCTAAACCACATGGATCCGCTGTGTGATTGCATGTGTGTTCTTTTCCTAAGCCACATGGATCCACTAGAGTCATTGCATGTGTGTTATTTTCCTAGGCCAGATGTATCCACTGGTGTCATTGCATGTGTGTTCTTTTTCTAAGCCACATGGATCCACTAGTGACATTGCATGTGCGTTCTTTTCCTAAACCACATGGATCCACTAGTGACATTGCTTGTGTGTTCTTTTCCTAAAACACATTGATCCACTGGTGACATTTGCATGTGTGTTCTTTTAATAAACCACATGGATCCACTAGAGTCATTGCATGTGTGTTCTTTTCCTAAACTACATTGATCCACTTGTGACATTTTCATGTGTGTGCTTTTCCTAAACCACATTGATTCAATGGTGGGATTGCATGTATGTTCTTTTCCTGAATGACATTGATCGACGGGTGACATTTGCATGTGTTTCTTTTCCTAAACCACATTGATCCACTTCTGACATTGCATGTGTGTTCCTTTCCTAAACCACATGGATCGAATAGAGTCATTTGCATGTGTTTTCTTTTCCTAAACCACATGGATCCACTGGTCACATTTGTATGTGTTTTCTTTTCCTAAACCACATGGATCAAATAGAGTCATTTACATGTGTTTTCTTTTCCTAAACCACATGGATCCACTGGTCACATTTGCATGTGTTTTTTTCCTAAACCACATGGATCAAATAGAGTCATTTACATGTGTTTTCTTTTCCTAAACCACATTGATCCACTAGTCACATTTGCATGTGTGTTCTTTTCCTAAACCACTTGGATACACTGGTGACATTTGCATGTGTGTTATTTTCCTAAACCACATTGATCCACTAGTGTCATTACATGTGTGTTGAACCACATGCATCCACTAGTGACATTTCATGTTTGTTCTTTTCATGAACCACATTGATCCACTAGTGTCATGGCATGTGTGTTCTTTTCCTGAACCACATGGATCCACTAGAGTCATTGCATGTGTGTCCTTTTCCTAAACCACATTGATCCTCTAGTTTCATTGCATGTGTGTTCTTCTCCTGAACCACATGGATCCGTTGTGTTATTGCATGTGTGTTCTTTTCCTTAACCACATGGATTCACTAGAGTCATTGCTTGTGTGTTCGTTTCCTAAACCACATGGTTCCACTGGTGTCATTGCATGTGTGTTATTTTCCTAAACTACGTGGATACACTAGTGACATTTCGTGTGTGTTCTTTTCCTAAAAGACATTGATCCACTGGTGACATTTGCATGTGTGTTCTTTTCTTAAACCACATGGATCCATTTGAGTCAGTGCATGTGTGTTCTTTTCCTAAACCACATGGATCCACTAGAGACATTTGCATGTGTGTTATTTTCCTAAACCACATGGATCTACTAGAGTCATTTACATTTTCATGTGTGCTCTTTTCCTAAACAACATGGATCCACTGGTGACATTGCATGTGCGTTATTTTCCTAAACCACATGGATCCACTAGTGACATTGCATGCATGTTATGTTCCTATAACATATTGATCCACTTGTGACATTTGCATGTGTGTTCTTTCCCTAAACCACATGGATCCACTAGAGTCATTGCATGTGTTTTCTTTTCCTAAACCACATGGATCCACTAATGACATTTGCATGTGTGATATTTTTCTAAACCACGTGGCGCCACTGGCGTCATTGCATGTGTGTTCTTTTCCTAAACCACATGGATCCACTAGTGACAATTCATGTTTGTTCTTTTCCTAAAGTACATTGATCCACTGGTGACATTTGCATGTGTGTTCTTTTCCTATACCACATGGATCCACTTGAGTCATTGCATGTGTGTTCTTTTCCTACACATGGATCCACCGTTGAAAATTTCATGTGTGTTCTTTTCCAAAACCACATTGATCCAGTGGCGTCAATGCATGTGTGTTCTTTTCCTAAACCACATGGATCCACTAGTGACATTGCAATTGTGTTCTTCTCCTGAGCCATAGTGATCCACTAGTGTCATTGCATTTGTGTTATTCTTGTGAACCACATGGATCAACTGATAACACTACATGTGTGTTCTTTTACTAAACCACATTGATCCACTGGTAATGTTGCATGTCTGTTCTTTCCCTAAACCACATGGATCCATTGGAGTCATTGCATTTGCGTTCTTTTCCTAAACCACATGGATCCACTTGTGACATTTGCATGTGTGTTCTTTTCCTAAACCCCTTTGATCCACTGGTGTTATTACATGTGTGTTCTTTTCCTAAACCACATGCATCCACTGGTAACATTGCATGTCTGTTCTTTTCATAAAACCACATTGATCCACTAGTGTCATGGCATGTGTTTTATTTTCCTGAACCACATGGAACCACTAGAGTCATTGCATGTGTGTTCTTTTCCTAAACTGAATTGATCCACTAGTGTCATTGCATGTGTGTTCTTCTCCTGAACCGCATGGACCCGATGTGTCATTGCATGTGTGTTCCTTTCCCTAACCATAGGGATTCACTAGAGTCATTGCTTGTGTGTTCTTTTCCTAAGCCACATGGATCCACTAATAACATTGCATGTGTGTTCTTTTCCTAAACCACATGGATCCACTAGTGAAATTTCATGTGTGTTATTTTGCTAAACCACATGGATCCACTAGAGTCATTTGCATGTGTGTTCTTTTCCTAAACCACATGGATCCACTAGTGACATTTGCATGTGTGTTCTTTTCCTAAACCACATTGATCCACTGGAGTCATTGCATTTGTGTTTTTCCTAAACCACATTGATCCACTGGTGTCATTGCATGTGTGTTCTTTTCCTAAACCACATGGATCCGCTATGAGATTGCATGTGTGTTCTTTTCCTAAGCCACATGGATCCACTAGAGTCATTGCATGTGTGTTCTTCTCCTGAACCGCATGGACCCACTAGTGACATTGCATGTGCGTTATTTTCCTAAACCACATGGATCCACTAGTGACATTGCATGCATGTTCTTTTCCTATAACATATTGATCCACTGGTGACATTTGCATGTGTGTTGTTTTCCTAAACCACATGGATCCACTAGAGTCATTGCATGTGTGTTCTTTTCCTAAACCACTTGGATCCACTAGTGAAATTTGCATGTGTGATATTTTCCTAAACCACATGGCTCCAGTGGCGTCATTGCATGAGTGTTCTTTTCCTAAACCACATGGATCCACTAGTGACATTTCATGTTTGTTCTTTTCCAAAAACACATTGATCCACTGGTGACATTTGCATGTGTGTTCTTTTCCTATACCACATGGATCCACTTGAGTCATTGCATGTGTGTTCTTTTCCTACACATGGATCAACCATTGAAAATTGCATGTGTGTTCTTTTCCAAAACCACATTGATCCACCGGCGTCAATGCATGTGTGTTCTTTTCCTAAACCACATGGATCCACTAGTGATATTGCAATTGTGTTCTTCTCCTAAGCCATAGTGATCCACTGGTGTCGTTGCATTTGTGCTATTCTTGTGAACCACATGGATCCACTAATAACACTGCATGTGTGTTCTTTTACTAAACCACATTGATCCACTAGTATTGTTGCATGTCTTCTCTTTCCCTAAACCACATGGATCCATTGGATTCATTGCATTTGCGTTCTTTTCCTAAACCACATGGATCCACTTGTGACATTTGCATGAGTGTTCTTTTCCTAAACCCCTTTGATCCACTTGTGTTATTACATGCGTGTTCTTTTCCTAAACCACATGCATCCACTGGTGACATTGCATGTCTGTTCTTTTCCTGAACCACATTGATCCACTAGTGTCATTGCATGTGTTTTATTTTCCTGAACCACATGGAACCACTAGAGTCATTGCATGTGTGTTCTTTTCCTAAACTACATTGATCCACTAGTGTCATTGCATGTGTGTCCTTCTCCTGAACTGCATGGATCCGATGTGTCATTGCATGTGTGTTCTTTTCCTTAACCATAGGGATTCACTAGAGTCATTGCTTGTGTGTTCTTTTCCTAAGCCACATGGATCCACTAATAACATTGCATGTGTGTTCTTTTCCTAAACCACATGGATCCACTAGTGAAATTTCATGTGTGTTATTTTGCTAAACCACATGGATCCACTAGAGTCATTTGCATGTGTGTTCTTTTCCTAAACCACATGGATCCACTAGTGACATTTGCATGTGTGTTCTTTTCCTAAACCACATTGATCCACTGGAGTCATTGCATGTGTGTTTTTTCCTAAACCACATTGATCCACCAGTGTCATTGCATGTGTGTTCGTTTCCTAAACCACATGGATCCGTTGTGTGATTGCATGTGTGTTCTTTTCCTAAGCCACATGGATCCACTAGAGTCATTGCATGTGTGTTATTTTCCTAGACCAGATGTATCCACTTGTGTCATTGCATGTGTGTTTTTTTCCTAAGCCACATGGATCCACTAGTGACATTGCATGTGCGTTCTTTTCCTAAACCACATGGATCCTCTAGTGACATTGCTTGTGTGTTCTTGTCCTAAAACACATTGATCCACTGGTGACATTTGCATGTGTGTTCTGTTACTAAACCACATGGATCCACTAGAGTCATTGCATGCGTGTTCTTTTCCTAAACTACATTGATCCACTTGTGACATTTTCATGTGTGTGCTTTTCCTAAACCACATTGATTCAATGGTGGCATTGCATGTATGTTCTTTTCCTGAATGACATTGATTGATGGCTGACATTTGCATGTGTTTCTTTTCCTAAACCACATTGATCCACTTCTGACATTGCATGTGTGTTCCTTTCCTAAACCACATGGATCAAATAGAGTCATTTACATGTGTTTTCTTTTCCTAAACCACATGGATCCACTGATCACATTTGTATGTGTTTTCTTTTCCTAAACCACATGGATCAAATAGAGTCATTTGCATGTGTTTTCTTTTCCTAAACCACATGGATCCACTGGTCACATTTGCATGTGTTTTCTTTTGCTAAACCACATGGATCAAATAGAGTCATTTACATGTGTTTTCTTTTCCTAAACCACATTGATCCACTAGTCACATTTGCATGTGTGTTCTTTTCCTAAACCACATTGATCCACTAGAGTCATTACATGTGTGTTCCTTTCCTAAACCACATTGATCCACAAGTGTCATTGCATGTGTGTTCTTTTCCTAAACCACATGCATCCACTAGTGACATTTCATGTTTGTTCTTTTCATGAACCACATTGATCCACTAGTGTTATTGCATGTGTGTTCTTTTCCTAAACCACATGGATCAACTAGAGTCATTTCATGTGTGTCCTTTTCCCAAACCACATTGATCCTCTAGTTTCATTGCATGTGTGTTCTTCTCCTGAACCACATGGATCCGTTGTGTTATTGCATGTGTGTTCTTTTCCTTGACCACATGGATTCACTAGAGTCATTGCTTGTGTGTTCGTTTCCTAAACCACATGGTTCCACTGGTGTCATTGCATGTGTGTTCTTTTCCTAAACTACGTGGATACACTACTGACATTTCGTGTGTGTTCTTTTCCTAAAATATATTGATCCACTGGTGACATTTGCATGTATGTTCTTTTCTCAAACCACATGGATCCATTTGAGTCAGTGCATGTGTGTTCTTTTCCTAAACCACATGGATCCACTAGAGACATTTGCATGTGTGTTATTTTCCTAAACCACATGGATCTACTAGAGTCATTTACATTTTCATGTGTGCTCTTTTCCTAAACAACATGGATCCACTAGTGACATTGCATGTGCGTTATTTTCCTAAACCACATGGATCCACTAGTGACATTGCATGCATGTTCTTTTCCTATAACATATTGATCCACTTGTGACATTTGCATGTGTGTTCTTTTCTTAAACCACATGGATCCACTAGAGTCATTGCATGTGTGTTCTTTTCCTAAACCACATGGACCCACTAGTGACATTTGCAGGTGGGATATTTTCCTAAACCACATGGCTCCAGTGGCGTCATTGCATGAGTGTTCTTTTCCTAAACCACATGGATCCACTAGTGACATTTCATGTTTGTTCTTTTCCTAAAACACATTGATCCACTGGTGACATTTGCATGTGTGTTCCTTTCCTATACCACATGTATCCACTTGAGTCATTGCATGTGTGTTCTTTTCCTACACATGGATCCACTGTTGAAAATTGGATGTGTGTTCTTTTCCAAAACCACATTGATCCACCGGCATCAATGCATGTGTGTTCTTTTCCTAAACCACATGGATCCACTAGTGACATTGCAATTTTGTTCTTCTCCTGAGCCGTAGTGATCCACTGGTGTCATTGCATTTATGTTATTCTTGTGAACCACATGGATCCACTGATAACACTGCATGTCTGTTCTTTTACTAAACCACATTGATCCACTAGTATTGTTGCATGTCTGTTCTTTCCCTAAACCACATGGATCCGTTGGAGTCATTGCATTTGCGTTCTTTTCCTAAACCACATGGATCCACTTGTGACATTTGCATGTGTGTTCTTTTCCTAAACCCCTTTGATCCACTAGTGTTATTACATGTGTGTTCTTTTCCTAAACCACATGCATCCACTGGTGACATTGCATGTCTGTTCTTTTCCTGAACCACATTGATCCACTAGTGTCATTGCATGTGTTTAATTTTCCTGAACCACATGGAACCACTAGAGTCATTGCATGTGTGTTCTTTTCCTAAACTACATTGATCCACTAGTGTCATTGCATGTGTGTTCTTCTCCTGAACCGCATGGACCCGATGTGTCATTGCATGTGTGTTCTTTTCCTTCACCATAGGGATTCACTAGAGTCATTTCTTGTGTGTTCTTTTGCTAAACCACATGGATCCACTAGTGAAATTTCATGTGTGTTATTTTGCTAAACCACATGGATCCACTAGATTCATTTGCATGTGTCTTCTTTTCCTAAACCACATGGATCCACTAGTGACATTTGCATGTGTGTTCTTTTCCTAAACCACATGGATCCACTGGAGTCATTGCATGTGTGTTTTTTCCTAAACCACATTGATCCACTAGTGCTATTGCATGTGTGTTCTTTTCCTAAACCACATGGATCCGCTGTGTGATTGCATGTGTGTTCTTTTCCTAAGCTACATGGATCCAGTATAGTCATTGCATGTGTGTTATTTTCCTAGACCAGATGTATCCACTGGTGTCATTGCATGTGTGTTTTTTTCCTAAGCCACATGGATCCACTAGTGACATTGCATGTGCGTTCTTTTCCTAAACCACATGGATCCACTAGTGACATTCCTTGTGTGTTCTTTTCCTAAAACACATTGATCCACTGGTGACATTTGCATGTGTGTTCTTTTACTAAACCACATGGTTCCACTAGAGACATTGCATGTGTATTCTTTTCCTAAACCACATTGATCCACTTGTGACATTTTCATGTGTGTGCTTTTCCTAAACCACATTGATTCAATGGTGGCATTGCATGTATGTTCTTTTCCTGAACGACATTGATTGATGGGTGACATTTGCATGTGTTTCTTTTCCTAAACCACATTGATCCACTTCTGACATTGCATGTGTGTTCCTTTCCTAAACCACATGGATCAAATAGAGTCATTTACATGTCTTTTCTTTTCCTAAACCACATTGATCCACTAGTCACATTTGCATGTGTGTTCTTTTCCTAAACCACATTGATCCACTAGAGCCATTACATGTGTGTTCCTTTCCTAAACCACATTGATCCACAAGTGTCATTGCATGTGTGTTCTTTTCCTAAACCACATGGATCTGTGGTGTCATTGCATGTGCGTTCTTTTCCTAAACCACATGGATCCACTAGAGTCATTGCTTGTGAGTTCTCTTCCTTAACCACATGGATCCACTAGTTTTATTGCATGTGTGTTCTTTTCGAAAACCACATGGATCAACTTGTGACATTACATGTGTGTTCTTTTCCTAAAACACATTTATCCACTTATGACATTTGGATGTGTGTTCTTTTCCTAAACCACATGATTCCACTTGATTCATTGCATGTGTGTTCTTTTCCTAAACCACATTGATCCACTCGTGACTTTTTCATGCGTGTTCTTTTACTAAACCATATTGATCAACTAGTGACAATGCATCTTTGTTCTCTTCCCGAACCACATTGATCCACTTGAGTCATTGCATGTGTGCTCTTTTCCTCAACCACATTGATCCACTGGCGTCATTACACGTGTGTTCTTTTCCTGAACCACATTGATCCACTTGTTTCATTTGCATGTATGTTCCTTTCGTAGACCACATGGATCCGCTGGTGTCATTTTATATTCGTTCTTTTCCTAAACCACATGGATCCAATGGTGTCATTGCATGTGTGTTCTGTTTCTAAACCACATGGATCCATTGGTGACATTGCATGTGTGTTATTTTCCTATAACACATTGATCCACTAGTGACATTTGGATGTGTGTTCTTTTCCTAAACCACATAGATCCACTGGATTCATTGCATGTGTGTTCTTTACCTAAACCACATTGATCCACTGGTGACATTTGCATGTGTGTTATTTTCCTAAACCACATTGATCCACTGGTGTCATTACATTTGTGTTCTTTCCCTAAACCACATGCATCCACTGGTGACATTGCAGGTCTGTTCTTTTCCTGAACCACATTTATCCACTAGTGTCTGTAGCATCCTCGGACCCTACGCTCTAAGTTCAAGCCTGGATGAAACAGAAGTGGTTAAAATAGTACAGCGGGGCCCAGGGGCCACCCACGTGCAGACCCGTCGGCCGTCCTAACCACATCCAAGACATCGGGACAAGAGCGAGCGACGTAGGCAACAGGCGAAGAGATCAAATACATACACAAGTGAGTATCTATGCAAGCTACCTTACAATAGTTCTCAGAGCTATTCCATCTAAAAGAAATAGAAATATTGCAACGCCATACGGCAAGATCAAAATATCCTAGATAGAGATAATAGTGTAGGATAGCTCCTCATACATCAAACATCAGAGTATCAAGCGGAAGCGGGAAACAAGATCCGAGTACGGACAAGAAGCAAATCAGCATCAGATGCCACATAAGTAAGCACATCCTGCCCACAGATCTCGTGGATCCCCAACCCCGGAATCTCTACACCACGTGATCGTTGCCAACATCATCTGTCTCCTCCACCTAGTGTCCATCTTGCGAACACCTGTCCATCTGAATCAAACAATTTATCGTGTGAGACCCTAGGGGTACTCAGCAAGTCTTTATGCCTCTAAAGGGGACATAACCTAGGGTGACACAATTGCAGCAAAAGATAACACTAACAAGTCTATATATACTCGCTAACCATCCGCCTAACCAAAGATAGATGGATGTCCGTTAATTAGGCACAAAAGTTATAACAACATATAGTAACAGATCCATCCTCCTTCTCGCTTACCGATGAGAAAGCGGATGAAAAACCCATTCGTTGGCAGTTTTATTAACCATTCCATGAGCATTGCACTATTTACTAGTCAGGTGTTTAGTCAAATTAAAAGCGATACTTTAGTTATGCTTGTGTATGATGGAGAAACTGTGCTCCAAGTCGTCCATAACCGCTGACACGGCGTTCAGAAAGATTTACCCTGCAGGGGTGCACAAATAGCAACACACACTCGGTCAACCTCGGAAAAACCAACTCAAAACCCAACGAGGCATTCACGACAAAGCGATCACAGGATTCACAAAATATTTCAGGTGGCCACCCCACTAAGCTACCCGCAACGAAGTTGGCCGTCTCTGGAACAGACCCAGGGTTTACGACGATGGCTGTAAACGACCGGGAACCCGAAAGTATGACTGGGCTTGTCGATACCGCGAAAACGTGGCGCGATCCAAAACAGTACAGGTGCTCCACACACAATCTTAAATAAAGTGGTAAAACATGGCATAAGTACAGGATAGTAAAATAAATCCCCAAACTACTTGTGGCCCCAAGAAATAGAAATGAATCAAGCTCTGGCTCAGGATGGTCTATAAGGCCTCCCGGATGTGGATAGTGCGAATAGTCAAGGAACAGGAATCAAGTACTTGGGGTCCTACGGGACACAAGTGAGCATGAAAAACCAAATAGCAGATATTGCTCACCGGTGCCGCTTTCATTAGTTATCCCATTACTACTCAGGTTAAGTTGTTTAGGTACCTTGTTATCCATCAGACACTCACATACCCTACACATGCTGTTCTACGACTCGCATGGCTCAAACAACTCCTGTAGTAATGGCTTATAGGATGGAGGAACAAGCTTCGGTGGGGTTTAAAAATAAAGGCTATGCAGTACTTGGGATTCAATTTAATGCAATCACGACTCAATGATGCAAGAATAAGGTAGAGGCAATAGGTACTATATGTATGCAAGCATGTGGTAGTGCTTGCCTGGCAACTCAGTTGAAGCGAGAGACGGATCTGGGTAGTACTCCTGGGATTCCTGATATTTCCACGCTCGGCGTCTATTCGAAAGAAGGACCAAACAAACAAGGGCCAACATAAATAAAGTGCACAAGCATATAAATAAAATGCGACAAGCAAGCAAGCATGCCATGATGAATGATGCACAATTTACATGGCAATAAGTAGCATGGCATGGGTGAGGTGTGGGGTACAAGAATAAAGCATTTTATTATATTTAGTCAAGTTTTATTGCAATAAACAGTTCTGATTTTTAATAATGACATCATGCATGCTTCAATTCAGAAAATGGAATGCATAGTTAGAACGAGATCGTCGCGCTGATCGATTTAGACATATTATTCGTCAGATTTGGAGTTATATATTTAAAGTTATTAATTAATTAGGAAAATGCATTATTATTGCAATTAAACAATTTCGAAAATTTAAAAAAATAGTCAAATAATATTTTGGAAGGCAGATTTGAATTCCTCACATCTTTCTGATTCAAAAACATATGTCATTTGTATTATTTTGATTTGTTAATTAAAAGTTATTATTTTCTGGATTTAAAACAGATTAAACTATTTTTGGAATTACTTTTATTAAACAGATAAAACGCGCAGACTTTTTATACCCAGGGGAACTTAGTCCGAGTCACAGACAGGTGGGCCTGCGCTCTGCTGGCGGAAACGGCGCGGCAAAACTTTTCTCACCGCGAGCTTAGCCAACCACAGCTGCTGACAAGCGGGCCCATGCCGCAAACGGCCCCACGCGCCAGTGGTTGAGAGGCAGCGGACACGTGATGCGGACAGGGACTATGGGTTGAGGTTAGAGAAAAATGGGATCCTTTTTGTAAAACTTCACAAGCGCTCACAGGTGGGGCTCAGGTGGAGCGTGGGTTGAGGATTCCAAAACCTAGGGTTCCTGTTCGTCAAAGTACCACAGCGACAGACAGGTGGGGCCAGGCGGGACCGCCGGTTGTGAACGCAAAACGGTAGGGGGTATGTGCAAAAGGCGACACGTTACTGTTTTTCTTCCCCCGTTTCTGATGAAACTGATGGCGCGCGCAGACGGGAAAACAGAGGTACGGCCGGGGTCGAACCCGTGACCTAGCGCGTGCGTGCGGCGGCGGCGACCACTGGGCTAGCTGGGGGTTTGATGCTGGTGAGCGCCGCGCGGCTAGGTAACCTATAAAGGCGCAATGGTGGGGAACACAAGCGATCGACGGTGCACTGAGAGCGCTCGACGGACGGACCGGTGCTACCAGGAAGAAACGGCGCGGAGGAACTTGTATGGGGAACTCAGCGGCTCACCATGGTGGTGTCGATGGCATTGGATCGGGTCGGGGCGCTGCAGATCGGCGACGTAGCAGAAGGAACGAGGCTAGGGTTTGCTCGCCCGACGCGTCGGGGCTCAACGGATCTGCCCGTTTCCGCCTCGCTGCTGTGTACGGGGACGACGCAGAGGTTCTCCTCAGTCTTCCCCAACGCCTCAACGCCCGCCTGCCTCCTAGCTACGGTGGTGGGGAACAGGAGGCGATGGTGGCCGACAGAGACGGAAGAGAGGGGTAGTGGTAGGTGGAGAACGAGGGGTGGGAGGGCAGGGCCCTGGGTGGATCTGGGAGACGCCAGGCAAGGGAGAGGGGAGATAAGGCCGAGGTGTGGTGCACATGGCGTGGCTTGGTGTAAAGGTGGCGATCACCTTTTCTCCTCCTCCTTCTGCTCACGTGGTAGACAGGCTCGGGAGGGGCTGGGGTGGCTGCAACTGGGCCAGAGGAACGGCAGAAGGTGGCTTGAGTGGGGCTCCCTAGCAGCGAGAGAGAAAATAGAGAGGGGAGGGCTCGGGTAGATGGTGTCGAGCAAGGGCTCGTCCTAGGGTTTAGGTCAGGAGGTGGTCCGGCTAGGTAGGAGGGGTTGGGGTTGGACCGAACCAGGTTTGTGGTCACCAGGTTAAGAAGGGGAGGTGGCTCGGCAAGGTGCAAATCTAGGAGGGCAAGAAAAATTAGGGTTAGGGTTTTGGTTAGGGGAGTGTGTAGAAGCTAGGTTTAGAGAGAGAGAGGACTTGGTTTAGATAGAAGAAAAGAGAGGGCAAACCACATGATGGATGAGCTAGGTTTTATAGTAGCTAAGAAACACCAAAATAATTTGAATGGAGGCAAGTCAAAACCAAAGGTCCCAAAAGAGAGAAAGGGGTGGAAGAAAATAAAGGATCTTGCATGCCTCATGCATATTATCATATTTTGTGAAAACAAAATATATTCCATGTATACTTGCCAAGGAGGAAAACACTAAAAGAGGGCAAGGTGGAAGTCAAGTGGAAAAGAAGTAATTAAATGTGTTTATTTGTTCAAATGAGTTCAAACAAACACCACCCAAAATATCCCAAGGAACCCAAAATAGAAGAACAAGTGAGGGCCTTGCATGGGCCATGCACAAGTATTAAATTCCACTAATTCTAGTTGTGAAAAGAACTATCTTCAATAATGGACATATATTCTTGCATTCATGCCAAAGTGTTTGACTAAAATCATACAAAGAAGAAGCTTGCTTGACATATGGAAATAATTAGTATATGCACATGTATGAGGATAAATGACCATGGTAGTGTGTATTTCCCCCTAGAGCACTTGTAGCCAAATATAGCTCCATACATGAGCATATAGTAAGTAAAGTCCATATAGAAACTTAGATGCAACATTTCTACTCACATGTCATGCAAAAGTGGACATAAGGCTTCCCATAATCAATATTGTGAGAACAACATGTATCATGTATGGAAGCATGTAGAAAGAAGTGGATCCACCCCAACTCATATGAGCTAGATTTAAATTCCAAAGAGAAATGTAAAAACTCATGTATAATTAGGATGGTGGAATTATAAGGTGGTGACAAGTTAAGGTGGTGGAGTGGGAAAAGATATGCCCCAACTCAATTTGGGAATTAACAATATATCAAGAACCAACTACAATGTAACAAGAGGCAAATACAATTAATAAATGCATTTGAGATAAGAACCAAAATAAAAAGGGTTTTATATGATGCTCAAATGCAAGGTGGCATGATGACATGAGCATGATATAATTATGATGCAACAATTATATTTAGGAAGTAGCATTTTATCATTGGACCATGTAGCATTACATATGTTCGACAGATGGGATGCTACAACTCTCCCCCACTAAACAGGAATCTTGCCCCGAGATTCTAGGAAGAAGAAGAAGAAGACACGAAGAGGGTAGGATACATGGTACGGAGCTCATCCTCGCGTTCCCAAGTGGCTTCATCAACAGAATGGTGTGACCACTGCACCTTGTGGAACTTGATGGACTTGTTGCGAGTCCTTCTTTCTGCGACTTCTAAGATTTTTGTGGGGTGTTCTTGATAAGACAGATCTTCTTGGAGATTGATAAGCTCATGGTCCACGGTCCTGCCGGGATCCTTGAAGCACTTCTTGAGTTGAGAGGTATGGAAAACATCATGGACCTTGAGTTTTTCAGGGAGCTCGAGAGCATAAGCGACTTCTCCTCTTCTTCCACGAACTTTGAAAGGACCGATGTATCTAGGAGCCAGCTTTCCTTTGATACCAAACCGGTGCGTGCCCCTCATGGGAGTGACACGAAGGTAAACGAGATCACCAGGGACATACTCCATGTCCGTGTGCTTTCTGTCATAGTTGCTCTTCTGGCGACTTTGAGCAACCTTCAGGTTTTTGAGAATGATGTGAACCTTCTCCTCCGCTTGAGTTACCATGTCGGGGCCAAACAATGTTCTTGCACCCGCGCCCGACCAACCAATCGGATTTCTGCATTTGCGGCCATAGAGAACCTCAAATGGTGGCATCTTTAGGCTCTTCTGGAAGCTGTTGTTGTAAGAGAATTCAGCATAAGGAAGGCATTCTTCCCACTTCATGCCAAAAGAGATGACGCAAGCACGGAGCATATCTTCCAGAATCTGATTGATCCTTTCAACTTGTCCTTGCGACTGAGGGTGGTAAGCTGTGCTGAAGTTCAATTTTGTTCCCAAAGCATTTTGGAAACTGCCCTAGAACTTGGAAGTGAAGATGCTTCCACGGTCTGAGCTGATCTCAAGAGGAACCCCATACAGAGAGACAATTTTGTTGATATAGAGCTCAGCCAACTGAATTGTAGAAATTGTTTCCTTGACGGGAAACAAGTGAGCCACTTTAGAAAGCCTGTCCATGACAACAAAGATTGCATTGTTGCCCTTCTGCGACCTTGGAAAACCAGTTATGAAGTCCATCTCTACTTTCTCCCATTTCCATTCTGGAGGCTTCCATGGCTGTAGAAGACCGGAAGGTTTCTGATGGACAGCTTTAACTCTGCGGCAGACATCACACTCCGAGACATACTTGGCACAATATCGTTTCAACCTAGGCCACCAATACTGTGTTTTTAAGTCCATGTACATCTTTTTGCTGCCAGGATGGATAGAAAGAACAGAATCATGCGCCTCCTTAAGAACTTGCTCTCTCAAACCCGGGTAGTTCGGAACAAACATCCGGTGTTCAAAGAAAAGAGCGCCTTGGTCGTCGACGTGGAAGGACTCATACTTCGGAAGCTGAATGTTGGAGATGATCTTTTTAGTGTAAGGATCACCGAGTTGAGTGGAGCGAACTTTTTCTTCCAAGAGAGGGGTTGCCAGAAGGTTCAGAAGGTACCCTTGATCCACAATTTCAAGGTTGAGCTAACGGAATTCCTCACACAAGAGAGGCTGTTGTTCTTCCACCATGAGGTTGTTGACATAAGCTTTTCGGCTGAGAGCATCGGCCATCGCATTAGCTTTGCCAGGAGTGTAGTTGATTGTCAGATCGAAATCATTAATTGCTTCAATCCACCTCCTCTGACGAAGGTTGAGATCCGGTTGTGTGAAGATATACTTTAGACTCTTGTGATCAGAAAAGATCTCACAACGGTTGCCAAGCAAGTAGTTCCTCCATACTTTCAAAGCAAAGACAACTGCTGCGAGTTCGAGGTCATGTGTAGGATAGTTGATCTCATGCATCTTCAACTGTCGAGAGGCATAAGCAGCAACTTGTTTTTCTTGCATAAGGACCGCACCCAATCCTTGCAAAGAGGCGTCACAGAATATCTGGAAAGGCTTTGATGTATCTGGAGGAATCAAGACTGGTGTGGAAATGAGGTTCTCTTTGAGGGTTTCAAAGCTTGCTTGACATGTAGGAGACCAAAGGTATTTCTTGCCTTTCTTGAGGAGATCGGTAAGAGGCTTCGCAATCTTCGAGAAATTCTGAACGAAGCGACGGCAATAACTAGCCAAACCAAGGAAACTCCAGACTTCTTTGACATTTTTGGGTGGAAGCCACTCAACAATTGTCCGAATAGTTTCTGGGTTGACGGCAATGCCCTTAGCGGAGATGACGTGACCAAGGTAGGTGACTTCAGGCAGCCAGAACTCGCACTTGGACAAGTTTGCATACAGGCGGTTCTCACGAAGCTTGTTTAGGACACACCGAAGGTGTTCTTCATTTGACTTAGAATAGACTAGAATGTCATCCAGATAGACCACAACGAACTTATCAAGATACTCCATAAAAACCGAGTTCATAAGCCTCGAGAAGGTGGCAGGTGCGTTGGTGAGACCGAAAGGCATGACCGTGTACTCGTACAGGCCATAGCGGGTGGTGAAAGCTGTTTTGGGAACATCTTCCTTGCGAATCTTGATTTGATGATATCCACTTCTCAAGTCAAGCTTAGAGAATACCACAGCTCCAGCTAGCTGATCGAAGAGATCATTAATCCGCGGAAGGGGATATTTATTCTTGATGGTTTTAGCATTGAGAGCCCGATAGTCAACACAATGTCTACCAGTCTTGTCTCGCTTCTTCACAAAGATGGTTGGGCTACCCCAAGAAGAAGTACTGTGCTGAATGAAACCCAACTTCTCTTGTTCATCAAGCTGGCGTTTGAGTTCAGCCAATTCGGCAGGACCTATTTTATAAGGCCGCTTGGAGATAGGAGCGGTTCTAGGTTCAAGCTCAATCACAAACTCAACCTCTCGATCAGGAGGCATACCTGGCAACTCTTCAGGAATATCTGGGAACTCACAGACCACCAGAACACTCTGAATAGCATCCATAGCATCATCATTCAGAGCCACCAAAGAGAAAAGCTGAATTGCAGGAGTCAGACTTGGAGAATATACTATATGGCCTTCAGGAATTTTCAGAGAAACCGAGCGTTCAGCATAATCAATCACAGCTGCATTTGCTGTTAACCAATCCATGCCCAAGATAAAATCAATGTCAGAATTGCCCAGAATAATTAAGGAAGCCGGAAACGAAGAACCACCAATCTCAATTTGATTGCCATTGCTGATTTTAGAAGCCCTCATGTTTGATCTAGGGGATTGCACCATGAGGCGAGTTGGTAAAGAATCAGAAGGTAACCCATTACTCTCCGCAAACTTGTATGACATGAATGAATGTGATGCACCAGAATCAAATAAAACTCGTGCAGGAACTGAGTTAACAGGAAGCATACCCATCACAACTCCAGGTGCATGCTCAGCTTGAGCAACGTTGACACAGTTGGCACGAGCAACAGTGGACCCGGGCTTGGTGTTGATGTTGAGAGCCTGCGGTGGAGGTGCACGAACCATATAAGAACTTGTTGTAGGTCTTGGAGGTGGTGGAGGATGAGCTTTGTTGTTCATGGGACAACTCCAGTGTTGATGCCCAGTGTTCCCACAAGTGTAGCAAGCACCAGGTGGATGTGGGGCAGCATAGCCAGGGACTCCGCCAGGCGCTCCAGGGTAGTTGTGGTTGTAGCCCCTAGGAGCCGCGGTGAAGGAGTTTGGTGGCCTTGCTGCTTAGCTTGGACTTCTTGGTGGAGCCGGGATTGGCGGTGCGGTATTAGGAACCCACACGCGCCGCTTAGAAGGAGCTATCATAGCTGAAGAGCTTGCTGCGTCATGGCTGTGTTTCTTGGAGTCCTCAAACACTTGCCTACTTGCTTCCTCATATAGAGCTGTATGTTGGAGTTCTAGAAAAGACCCTGGCCTTGCATGAGTGATTGCATATTTGATAGATGCATTGAGTCCTTGCCTGAACCTCTTTTGCTTCTTCTTGTCATCAGAGATCTCATTGCCACCATACCGAGAAAGATTCATGAAGTTTCTAATATAGGTATTGACGTTGTCATTGCCCTGCTTGAGGTTCAGAAACACTTCCTTCATCCTTTCCATAACAATTTCTGACAGATATTCCTCCTTGAAAGCCCTAGTGAACTACTCCCAAGTAGGCTAAAAACCATAGTGGTTTGCCTTCAGGTAATTCTCCCACCACAGAGTTGTGTCTCCCTTTAGAAGGTGAGTGGCACATTTCACCCATTCTTGCTCTAGAACATTAGCAGTCATCAGCAACCTTGACATCTCACGCAGCCAATCATCAGCGTCCAGTGGCTGATCAGACACCTCAAAGTGGCGCGGGTTGAACTTCAGAAAGCCCTTGATGTCTCCTCGCATGGGAGGTGGAGGTAGCGGAACAAATTCATTCCTCCTGACACTTTTTTCAAAACGCTACTGGTTCTGCTGCATTGTTCCCAAGGCATTTGCAATACTTGCCAATGCAGCCCCCATTTCAGGTGGTATGTCCTCCTCATTGCGGCGTGGTGGTGCCATCCTGGGATTGATATAAAACTCAAGTCAGTACCATAATGGAGAATAATAATAATACAAAATAGTACCAAAATGGAATTAACCAAGATTAAAGGATACAAATCACTAGGATGATATTAAAATATCAACAAAGTTCAAAGCACCTAGAAGATATTAAGCATCTCGCACATGACTGAACAAGGAGTGTGGTACACAAATCTATCAAAGAAAAAATTTCCGCAACTTTAGGCATAAAAATACCACTATATGCGCAAAACCACTTAACGAATCAAGATTAGTAACTCTACCAATTCAATATACAAGAGCGAATGATAAAAGTAGTGGTATGGTCGCGACTCCATCCCACACTCAAATCATTACTCCGCACATAAATAAGTAAAACACATATCCCAACTTCCTTCCTTCTTAAGATGAACCTAAAGATTAGCAACTACGGAAACAAACACCCCTAACAAGATAGCGTCGGATAACAAAGAGTAAGACAGATCACGCCGGCATACAATGAATCAGATTGATCGCGTCGGTTTACAAAGATCTGTCGGTATGGAATGTACCAACAGTTGATAACCAAAAGGCAGATAGCGATAACAAGTTAGATGCAACAGATAGACAAGGAATTCACACACACACACGCTTTCTATGGTACTACAGAAACCCAGAACACGTGAATCCTAGTTTGAATTTTTAGAAGAGGATTGAAAACGTTACACTTCCTTACCAGAAAAGGGTGGGTGGGTGGGTAAGAAGAAAAATGGAAGCAGTCCTACTCTCACGTTTTTGTTTTTCCCTAGTATACATAGCTACCAAAATATTTGCTAGACTGACAACGACCATTTGGCTGAGACCCTGAAGGGCGGGATGGCTCTGATACCAATTTTAACATCCTCAGACTCTGCGCTCTAAGTTCAAGCCTGGATGAACCAGAAGTGGTTAAAATAGTACAGCGGGGGCCCAGGGGCCACCCACGTGTAGACCCGTCAGCCTTCCTAACCACTTCCAAGACATCGGGACAAGAGCGAGCGGCGTAGGCAACAGGCGAAGGGATCAAATACATACACAAGTGAGTATGTATGCAAGCTACCTTAAAACAGTTCTCAGAGCCATTCCATCTAAAGAAATAGAAATATTCCAATGCCATACGGCAAGATCCAAATATCCTAGATAGAGATAATAGTGTAGGATATCTCCTCATACATCAAATATCAGAGTATCAGGCGGAAGCGGGAAACAAGATCCGAGTACGGACAAGAAGAAAATCGGCATAAGATGCCACATAAGTAAGCACATCCCGTGATCGTTGCCAACATCATCTGTCTCCTCCACCCAGTATCCATCTTGCGAATACACATGTTCATCTGAATCAAACAATTTATCGTGTGAGACCCTAGGGGTACTCAACAAGTCTTTATGCCTCTAAAGGGGACATAACCTGGGGTGACGCAATTGCAGCAAAAGATAACACTAACAAGTCTATAGATACTCGCTAACCATCCGCCTAACCAAAGATAGACGGATGTCCGTTAATTAGGCACAACAATTATAACAGCATATAGTAACAGATCCATCCTCCTTCTCGCTTACCAACGAGAAAGCGGACGAACAACCCATCTGTTGGCAGTTTTATTAACCATTCCATGAGCATTGCACTATTTACTAGTTAGGTTTTTAGTCAAATTAAAAGCGATACTTTAGTTATGCTTGTCTATGATCGAGAAACTATGCTCCAAGTCGTCCATAACCGCGGACACAGCTTTCAGAAAGATTTACCCTGCAGGAGTGCACAAATAGCAACACACACTCGGTCAACCTCGGAAAAACCAACTCAAAACCCAACGAGGCATTCACGACAAAAGGATTACAGGATTCATAAAATATTTCAGGGGGCCACCCCACTAAGCTACCCGCAACGAAGTTGGCCGGCTCCGGAATGGACCTAGGGTTTGCGACGAAGGCTGTAAACGACTGGGAACCCGAAAGTATGACTCGGCTGGTCGATACCGCAAAAACGTGGGGCGATCCAAAACAGTATAGGTGCTCCACGCACAATCTTAAATAAAGCGGCAAAACATGGCATAAGTACAGGATAGTAAAATAAATCCCCAAACTACTTGTGGCCCCAAGAAATAGAAATGAATCAAGCTCTGGCTTAGGGGCGTCCATAAGGCCTCCCGGATGTGGATAGTGCGAATAGTCAAGGAACAGGAATCAAGTACTCGGGGTCCTACGGGACACAAGTGAGCATGAAAAACCAAATAGAAGATATTGCTCACCAGTGTCGCTTTCATTAGTTATCCCATTACTACTCAGGTTAAGTTGTTTAGGTACCTCGTTATCCATCAGACACTCACATACCCTACACATATTGTTCTACGACTCGCATGGCTCAAACAACTCCTGTAGTAATGGCTCATAGGGTGGAGGAACAAGCTTCGGTGGGGTTTAAAAATAAAGGCTATGCAATACTTGGGATTTAATTTAATGCAATCGCGACTCAATGATGCAAGAATAAGGTAGAGGCAATAGGTACTATATGTATGCAAGCATGTGGTAGTGCTTGCCTGGCAACTTAGTTGAAGCGAGAGACGGATCTGGGTAGTACTCCTAGGATTCCTGATATTTCCCCTGCTCGGCGTCTATTCGAAAGAAGAACCAAACAAACAAGGGCCAACATATATAAAGTGCACAAGCATATAAATAAAATGCGACAAGCAAGCATGCCATGATGAATGATGCACAATTTACATGGCAATAAGTAGCATGGCCTAGGTGAGGTGTGGGGTACAATTTAGTCAAGTTTTATTGCAATAAACAATTCTGATTATTAATAATGACATGATGCGTGCTTCAATTCAGAACATGGAATGCATAGTTAGAACGGGCTCGTCGTGTTGATCGATTTAGACATTTTATTTGTCAGATTTGGTGTTATAGATTTAAAGTTATTAATTAATTAGGAAAAGGCATTTTTATTGCAATTAAACAATTTCGAAAATTTAAAAAAATAGTCAAATGTTATTTTGGAAGGAAGATTTGAATTCCTCACATCTTTCTGATTCAAAAACATATGTCATTTGTATTATTTTGATTTGTTAATTAAAACTTATTATTTTCTAGAATTAAAACAGATTAAACTATTATTGGAATTACTTTTATTAAATAGATAAAACACGCAGACTTTTTATACCAAGGGGCACTTAGCCCGAGTCACAGACAGGTGGGCATGCGCTCTGCTGGCGGAAACGGCACGGCAAAACTTTTCTCACCGCGAGCTTAGCCAACCACAGCAGCTGACAAGCGGGCCCATGTCGCAAACGGCCCCACGCGCCAGTGGTTGAGAGGCGGCGGACACGTGATGCGTACGGGGACTGCGGGTTGAGGTTAGAGAAAAACGGGAGCCTTTTTGTAAAACGTCACAGACGTTGACAGGTGGGGCTCAGGTGGAGTGCGGGTTAAGGATTCCAAAACCTGGGGTTCCTATTCGTAAAAGTGCCACAGCGACAGATAGGTGGGGCCAGGCGGGACCGCCGGTTGTGAATGCAAAACGGTAGGGGGTATGTGCAAAAGGCGACGCGGTATTGTTTTTCTTCCCCCGTTTCTGACGAAACTAACGGCGCGCGCGCGGACGGGAAAACAGAGGTACGGCCGGGGTCGAACCCGTGACCTAGCGCGTGCGTGCGGCGGCGGCGACCACTGGGCTAGCTGGGGGTTTGATGCTGGTGAGCGCCGCGCGGCTAGGTAACCTACAGAGGCGCAATGGCGCGGAACACACGCGAACGGTGGTGCACTGAGAGCGCTCGACAGACGGACCGGTGCTACCAGGAAGAGACGGCGAGGAGGAACTTGTCTGGGGGACTCAGCGGCTCACCGTGGTGGTGTCGGTGGCGTTGGATCAGGTGGGGGCGCAGCGGATCGGCGACGTAGCAGATGGACCGAGCCTAGGGTTTGCTCGCCGGACGCATCGGGGCTCAACGGATCTACCCGTCTTTGCCTCGCTGCTGTGTACGGGGACGACACAGAGGTTCTCCTCGGTCTTCCCCAACGCCTCAACGCCCGCCCGCCTCCTAGCTACGGTGGTGCAGAACAGGAGCCGACGGTGGCTGACAGAGACGGAAGAGAGGGGTAGCGGTAGGTGGAGAAGGAGGGGTGGAAGGGCAGGGCCCTGGGTGGATCTAGGAGACGCCAAGCAAGGGAGAGGGGAGATAAGGCCGAGGTGTGGTGCACATGGGGTGGCTCGGTGTAAAGGTGGCGATCACCTTTTCTCCTCCTCCTTCTGCTCACGTGGTAGACAGGCTCGGGAGGGGCTGGGGTGGCTGCAGCTGGGCTAGAGGAATGGCAGAAGGTGGCTTGAGTGGGGCTCCCTGGTAGTGAGAGAGAAAACAGAGAAGGGAGGGCTCGAGTAGATGGTGTCGAGCAAGGGCTCGGCCTAGGGTTTAGGTCAGGAGGTGGTCCGGCTAGGTAGAAGGGGTTGGGGTTGGACCGAACCAGGTTGGTGGTGACCAGGTTAGGAAGGGGAGGTGGCTCGGCAAGGTGCAAAGCTAGGAGGGCAAGAAAAATTAGGGTTAGGGTTTTGGTGAGGGGAGTATGTAGAAGCTAGGTTTAGAGAGAGAGAGGACTTAGTTTAGATAGAAGAAAACAGAGGGCAAACCACATGATGGATGAGCTAGGTTTTATAGTAGCTAAGAAACACCAAAATAATTTGAATGGAGGCAAAGGTCAAAACCAAAGGTCCCAAAAGAGAGAAAGGGGTGGAAGAAAATAAAGGATCTTGCATGCCTCATGCATATGATCATATTTTGTGAAAACAAAATATATTCCATGTATACTTGCCAAGGAGGAAAACACTAAAAGAGGGCAAGGTGGAAGTCAAGTGGAAAAGAAGTAATTAAATGTGTTTATTTGTTCAAATGAGTTCAAACAAACACCACCCAAAATATCCCAAGGAACCCAAAATAGAAGAACAAGTGAGGGCCTTGCATGGGCCATGCACAAGTATTAAATGCCACTAATTCTAGTTGTGAAAACAACTATCTTCAATCATGGACATATATTCTTGCATGCATGCCAAAGTGTTTGACTAAAATCATGCAAAGAAGTAGCTTCCTTGACATATGGAAATAATTAGTATATGCACATGTATGAGGATAAATGACCATGGTAGTGTGTATTTTCCCATAGAGCACTTGTATCCAAATATAGCTCCATACATGAGCATATAGTAAGTAAAGTCCATATAGAAACATAGATGCAAGATTTCTACTCACATGTCATGCAAAAGTGGACATAAGGCTTCCCATAATCAATATTGTGAGAACAACATTTATCATGTATGGAAGCATGTAGAAAGAAGTGGATCCACCCCAACACATATGAGCTAGATTTAAATGCCAAAGAGAAATGTAAAAACTCATGTATAATTAGGATGGTGGAATTATAAGGTGGTGAAAAGTTAAGGTGGTGGAGTGGGAATAGATATGCCCCCAACTCAATTTGGGCATTAACAATATATCAAGAACCAACTACAATGTAACAAGAGGCAAATACAATTAATAAATGCATATGAGATAAGAACCAAAAGAAAAAGGGTTTTATATGATACTCAAATGCAAGGTGGCATGATGACATGAGCATGATATAATTATGATGCAACAATTATATGTAGGAAGTAGCATTTTATCATTACACCATGTAGCATTACAGATGTTAGACATATGGGATGCTATAGTGTCATTGGATGTGTGGTCTTTTCCTGAACCACATGGATCTACTGGTGACATTGCACGTGTGTTCTTTTCCTCAACCACATTGATCCACTGGTGTCATTACATGTGTTTTTTTGTCCTAAAACACATTTATCCACTAGTGACATTTGCATGTGTGCTATTTTCCTAAACCACATTGCTCCACTGGCGTCATTGCATGTGTGTTCTTTTCCTAAACCACATGGATCCACTAGTGACATTTCATGTGTGTTATTTTCCTAAAACACATTGATCCACTGGTGACATGTGAATGTTTGTTATTTTCCTAAACCACAAGGATCCACTTGTGTCATTGCATGTGTGTTCTTTTCCTAAACAACATGGATCCACTAGTGAAATTTGCATGTGTATTCTTTTCCTAAACAACATTGATCCACCGGTTGTATTGTATGTGTGTTCTTTTCCTAAACCACATGGATCCACTTGTGACATTACACGTGTTATCTTCTCCTGAACAATAGTGATCCACTAGTGTCATTACATGTGTGTTATTTTCCTGAACCACATGGAACCACTAATAACATTGCATGTGTGTTCTTTTCCTAAAGCACATTGATCCACTGGTGTGATTGCATGTGTGTTCTTTTCCTAAACCACATTTATCCAGTAGTGTCATAGCATGTGTGTTCTTCACCTGAACCACATGGATCCGCTCTGTCATTGCATGTGTGTTCTTTTCCTTTACCATAGGGATTCACTAGAGTCATTGCTTGTGTGTTCTTTTCCTAAACCACATGGATCCACTAATAATATTGCATGTGTGTTCTTTTCCTAAACCACATGGATCCACTAGTGACATTTCGTGTTTGTTCTTTTCCTAAAACACATTGATCCACTAGTGACATTTGCATGTATATTCTTTTCTTAAACCACATAGATCCACTTGAGTCATTGCATGTGTGTTCTTTTCCTAAACCACATGGATCCAGAAATTGCATGTGTTCTCTTTTCCTAATCCACACGGATCCACTAGAGTTATTTAGATGTGTGTTCTTTTCCAATACCACATGCATCAACTAGAGTCATTTGCATGTGTGTTATTTTCCTAAACCACATGGATCCACTAGCGACTTTGGATGTGTGTTCTTTCCCTAAACCACATTGATCCACTTGAGTCATTGCATGTGTGTTTTTTCCTAAACCACATTGATCCACTAGTGTCATTGCATGTGTGTTCTTTTCCTAATTCACATGGATCCACGGTGTGATTACATGTGTGTTCTTTTGCTAAGCCACATGGATCCACTAGAGTCATTGCATGTGTGTTATTTTCCTAGACCACATGGATCCACTGGTGTGATTGCATGTGTGTTCTTTTCCTAAACCACATTGATCCACTTGTGACATTTTCATGTGTGTTCTTTTCCTAAACCACATTGATTCGATGGTGGAATTTCATGTATGTTCTTTTCCTAAAGCACATTGATCCACCGGTGACATTTGCATGCATGTTCTTTTACTAAACCACATTGATCAACTAGTGACCATGCACGTGTGTTCTTTTCCAAAACCACATTGATCCACTTATGTCATTGCATGTGTGCTCTTTTCCTCAACCACATTGATCCCCTAGTGTCATTTGCATTTATGCTCTTTTCATAGACCACATGGATCCGCTGGTGTCATTTTATATGTGTTCTTTTCCTAAACTACATGGACTCACTGGTGTCATTGCATGTGTGTTCTTTTCCTAAACCACATGGATCCATTGGTGACATTGCATGTGTGTTATTTTCCTATAACACATTGATCCACTGGTGACAATTGCATGTGTGTTCTTTTCCTAAACCACATAGATCCACTGGAGTCATTCCATGTGTGTTATTTTCCTAAACCACATGGATCCACTGGTGACATTTGCATGTGTGATCTTTTCCTAAACCACATTGATCCACTTGTTTCATTACATCTGTGTTCTTTTCCTAAACCACATGCATCCACTGTTGACATTGCATGTATGTTCTTTTCCTGAACCACATTATATCCAGTAGTGTCATTGGATGTGTGTTCTTTTCCTGAACCACATGGATCCACTGGCAACATTGCACGTGTGTTCTTTTCCTAAACCACATTGATACACTGGTGTCATTACATGTGTTTTTTGTCCTAAAACACATTTATCCACTAGTGGCATTTGCATGTGTGTTATTTTCCTAAACCACATTGCTCCACTTGCGTCATTGCATGTGTGTTCTTTTCCTAAACCACATGGATCCACTAGTGACATTTCATGTGTGTTATTTTCCTAAAACACATTGATCCACTGGTGACATGTGCATTTGTGTTATTTTCCTAAACCACATGGATCCACTTGCGTCATTGCATGTGTGTTCATTTCCTAAACCACATGGATCCACGAGTGAAATTTGCATGTGTGTTCTTTTCCTAAACAACATTGATCCACCGGTGCATTGTATGTGTGTTCTTTTCCTAAACCACATGGATCCACTTGTGACATTACACGTGTGTTCTTCTCCTGAACCATAGTGATCCACTAGTGTCATTGCATGTGTGTTATTTTCCTGAACCACATGGAACCACTAATAACATTGCAAGTGTGCTCTTTTCCTAAAGCACATTGATCCACTTGTGTGATTGCATGTGTGTTCTTCTCCTAAACAACTTTTATCCACAAGTGTCGTAGCATGTGTGTTCATCTCCTGAACCACATGGATTCGCTCTGTCATTGCATGTGTTTTCTTTTCCTTTACCACAGGGATCAACTAGAGTCATTGCTTTCCTAAACCACATTGATCGACTAGTGACATTTGCATCTGTCTTTTCCTAAACCACATTGATCCACTACTGACATTGCATGTGTGTTCCTTTCCTAAACCACATGGATCAAATAGAGTCATTTGCATGTGTTTTCTTTTCCTAAAACACATGGATCCAGTAGTGACATTTGCATGTGTGTTCGTTTCCTAAACCACATTTATCCACTAGTGACATTTGCATGTGTGTTCTTTCCCTAAACCACATTGATCCAATGGAGTCATTGCATGTGTGTTCTTTTCCTAAACCACATTGATCCACAAGTGTCATTCCATGTGTGTTCTTTTCTTAAACCACATGGATCCGCTGTGTCATTGCATGTGTGTTCTTTTCCTAAACCACATAGATCCACTTCAGTTATTCCTTGTGTGTTCTTTTCCTAAAAACACATGGATCCACTAGTTTCATTGGATGTGTGTTCTTTTCCTAAACCTCATGGATCCACTTGTGATATTATATGTGTGTTCTTTTCCTAAACCACATGGATCCACTTCAGTCATTGCATGTGTGTTATTTTACTAAACTACATTGATCCACTAATGATATTTGCATGTGTGTTCTTTTCTTAAACCACATGGATCCGCTGTGTCATTGCATGTGTGTTCTTTTCCTAAACCACATAGATCCACTTCAGTTATTCCTTGTGTGTTCTTTTCCTAAACCACATGGATCCACTAGTTTCATTGGATGTGTGTTCTTTTCCTAAACCTCATGGATCCACTGGTGACATTACATGTGTGTTCTTTTCCTAAAACACATTTATCCACTGATGACATTGCATGTATGTTCTTTTCCTGAACCACATTATATCCAGTAGTGTCATTGGATGTGTGTTCTTTTCCTGAACCACATGGATCCACTGGCAACATTGCACGTGTGTTCTTTTCCTAAACCACATTGATACACTGGTGTCATTACATGTGTTTTTTGTCCTAAAACACATTTATCCACTAGTGGCATTTGCATGTGTGTTATTTTCCTAAACCACATTGCTCCACTTGCGTCATTGCATGTGTGTTCTTTTCCTAAACCACATGGATCCACTAGTGACATTTCATGTGTGTTATTTTCCTAAAACACATTGATCCACTGGTGACATGTGCATTTGTGTTATTTTCCTAAACCACATGGATCCACTTGCGTCATTGCATGTGTGTTCATTTCCTAAACCACATGGATCCACGAGTGAAATTTGCATGTGTGTTCTTTTCCTAAACAACATTGATCCACCGGTGCATTGTATGTGTGTTCTTTTCCTAAACCACATGGATCCACTTGTGACATTACACGTGTGTTCTTCTCCTGAACCATAGTGATCCACTAGTGTCATTGCATGTGTGTTATTTTCCTGAACCACATGGAACCACTAATAACATTGCAAGTGTGCTCTTTTCCTAAAGCACATTGATCCACTTGTGTGATTGCATGTGTGTTCTTCTCCTAAACAACTTTTATCCACAAGTGTCGTAGCATGTGTGTTCATCTCCTGAACCACATGGATTCGCTCTGTCATTGCATGTGTTTTCTTTTCCTTTACCACAGGGATCAACTAGAGTCATTGCTTTCCTAAACCACATTGATCGACTAGTGACATTTGCATGTGTCTTTTCCTAAACCACATTGGTCCACTACTGACATTGCATGTGTGTTCCTTTCCTAAACCACATGGATCAAATAGAGTCATTTGCATGTGTTTTCTTTTCCTAAAACACATGGATCCAGTAGTGACATTTGCATGTGTGTTCGTTTCCTAAACCACATTTATCCACTAGTGACATTTGCATGTGTGTTCTTTCCCTAAACCACATTGATCCAATGGAGTCATTGCATGTGTGTTCTTTTCCTAAACCACATTGATCCACAAGTGTCATTCCATGTGTGTTCTTTTCTTAAACCACATGGATCCGCTGTGTCATTGCATGTGTGTTCTTTTCCTAAACCACATAGATCCACTTCAGTTATTCCTTGTGTGTTCTTTTCCTAAAAACACATGGATCCACTAGTTTCATTGGATGTGTGTTCTTTTCCTAAACCTCATGGATCCACTTGTGATATTATATGTGTGTTCTTTTCCTAAACCACATGGATCCACTTCAGTCATTGCATGTGTGTTATTTTACTAAACTACATTGATCCACTAATGACATTTGCATGTGTGTTCTTTTCTTAAACCACATGGATCCGCTGTGTCATTGCATGTGTGTTCTTTTCCTAAACCACATAGATCCACTTCAGTTATTCCTTGTGTGTTCTTTTCCTAAACCACATGGATCCACTAGTTTCATTGGATGTGTGTTCTTTTCCTAAACCTCATGGATCCACTGGTGACATTACATGTGTGTTCTTTTCCTAAAACACATTTATCCACTGATGACATTTCGATGTGTGTTCTTTTCCTAAACCACATGGATCCACTTCAGTCATTGCATGTGTGTTATTTTACTAAACCACATTGATCCACTGGTGACATTTGCATGTGTGTTCTTTTACTAAACCACATGGATCCACTGGTCACATTTGCATGTGTTTTCTTTTCCTAAACCACATGGATCAAATAGATTCATTTACATGTGTTTTCTTTTCCTAAACCACATGGATCCACTAGTGACATTTGCATGTGTGTTCTTTTCCTAAAACACATTGATCCACTAGTGATATTTGCATTTGTGTTGTTTTACTAAACCACATGGATCCACTGGAATTGTTGCATGTGTGTTCTTTTCCTAAACCACATTGATCCACTTGTGACATTTTCATATGTGTGCTTTTCCTAAACCACATTGATTCAATGGTGGCATTTCATGTATGTTCTTTTCCTGAATGACATTGATCGATGGGTATCATTTGCATGTGTTTCTTTTCCTAAACCACATTGATCCACTATTGACATTGCATGTGTGTTCCTTTCCTAAACTACATGGATCAAATAGAGTCATTTACATGTGTTTTCTTTTCCTAAACAACATGGATCCACTGGTCACATTTGTATGTGTTCTCTTTTCCTAAACCACATGGATCAAATAGAGTCATTTACATGTGTGTTCTTTTCCTAAACCACATGGATCCACTAGTGACATTTCATGTGTGTTATTTTCCTAAAACACATTGATCCACTGGTGACATGTGCATTTGTGTTATTTTCCTAAACCACATGGATCCACTTGCGTCATTGCATGTGTGTTCATTTCCTAAACCACATGGATCCACGAGTGAAATTTGCATGTGTGTTCTTTTCCTAAACAACATTGATCCACCGGTGCATTGTATGTGTGTTCTTTTCCTAAACCACATGGATCCACTTGTGACATTACACGTGTGTTCTTCTCCTGAACCATAGTGATCCACTAGTGTCATTGCATGTGTGTTATTTTCCTGAACCACATGGAACCACTAATAACATTGCAAGTGTGCTCTTTTCCTAAAGCACATTGATCCACTTGTGTGATTGCATGTGTGTTCTTCTCCTAAACAACTTTTATCCACAAGTGTCGTAGCATGTGTGTTCATCTCCTGAACCACATGGATTCGCTCTGTCATTGCATGTGTTTTCTTTTCCTTTACCACAGGGATCAACTAGAGTCATTGCTTTCCTAAACCACATTGATCGACTAGTGACATTTGCATGTGTCTTTTCCTAAACCACATTGATCCACTACTGACATTGCATGTGTGTTCCTTTCCTAAACCACATGGATCAAATAGAGTCATTTGCATGTGTTTTCTTTTCCTAAAACACATGGATCCAGTAGTGACATTTTCATGTGTGTTCGTTTCCTAAACCACATTTATCCACTAGTGACATTTGCATGTGTGTTCTTTCCCTAAACCACATTGATCCAATGGAGTCATTGCATGTGTGTTCTTTTCCTAAACCACATTGATCCACAAGTGTCATTCCATGTGTGTTCTTTTCTTAAACCACATGGATCCGCTGTGTCATTGCATGTGTGTTCTTTTCCTAAACCACATAGATCCACTTCAGTTATTCCTTGTGTGTTCTTTTCCTAAAAACACATGGATCCACTAGTTTCATTGGATGTGTGTTCTTTTCCTAAACCTCATGGATCCACTTGTGATATTATATGTGTGTTCTTTTCCTAAACCACATGGATCCACTTCAGTCATTGCATGTGTGTTATTTTACTAAACTACATTGATCCACTAATGACATTTGCATGTGTGTTCTTTTCTTAAACCACATGGATCCGCTGTGTCATTGCATGTGTGTTCTTTTCCTAAACCACATAGATCCACTTCAGTTATTCCTTGTGTGTTCTTTTCCTAAACCACATGGATCCACTAGTTTCATTGGATGTGTGTTCTTTTCCTAAACCTCATGGATCCACTGGTGACATTACATGTGTGTTCTTTTCCTAAAACACATTTATCCACTGATGACATTTCGATGTGTGTTCTTTTCCTAAACCACATGGATCCACTTCAGTCATTGCATGTGTGTTATTTTACTAAACCACATTGATCCACTGGTGACATTTGCATGTGTGTTCTTTTACTAAACCACATGGATCCACTGGTCACATTTGCATGTGTTTTCTTTTCCTAAACCACATGGATCAAATAGATTCATTTACATGTGTTTTCTTTTCCTAAACCACATGGATCCACTAGTGACATTTGCATGTGTGTTCTTTTCCTAAAACACATTGATCCACTAGTGATATTTGCATTTGTGTTCTTTTACTAAACCACATGGATCCACTGGAATCGTTGCATGTGTGTTCTTTTCCTAAACCACATTGATCCACTTGTGACATTTTCATATGTGTGCTTTTCCTAAACCACATTGATTCAATGGTGGCATTTCATGTATGTTCTTTTCCTGAATGACATTGATCGATGGGTATCATTTGCATGTGTTTCTTTTCCTAAACCACATTGATCCACTATTGACATTGCATGTGTGTTCCTTTCCTAAACTACATGGATCAAATAGAGTCATTTACATGTGTTTTCTTTTCCTAAACAACATGGATCCACTGGTCACATTTGTATGTGTTCTCTTTTCCTAAACCACATGGATCAAATAGAGTCATTTACATGTGTGTTCTTTTCCTAAACCACATGGATCCACTAGTGACATTTCATGTGTGTTATTTTCCTAAAACACATTGATCCACTGGTGACATGTGCATGTGTGTTATTTTCCTAAACCACATGAATCCACTTGCGTCATTGCATGTGTGTTCTTTTCCTAAACCACAAGGATCCACTAGTGAAATTTGCATGTGTGTTCTTTTCCTAAACAACATTGATCCACCGGTGTCATTGTATGTCTGTTCTTTTCTGAAACCACATGGATCCACTTGTGACATTACACGTGTGTTCTTCTCCTGAACCATAGTGATCCACTAGTGTCATTGCATGTGTGTTATTTTCCTGAACCACATGGAACCACTAATAATATTGCATGTGTGTTCTTTTCCTAAAGCACATTGATCCAGTTGGGTGATTGCATGTGTGTTCTTTTCCTAAACCACATTTATCCACTAGTGTCGTAGCATGTGTGTTCTTCTCCTGAACCACATGGATCCGCTCTGTCATTGCATGTGTGTTCTTTTCCTTTACCACAGGGATCAACTAGAGTCATTGCTTGTGTGTTCTTTTCCTAAACCACATGGATCCACTAGTGACATTTTGTGTGTTTTTTTCCTAAAACACATTGATCCACTAGTGATATTTGCATGTGTGTTCTTTTACTAAACCACATGGATCCACTAGAGTCATTGCATGTGTGTTCTTTTCCTAAAGCACATTGATCCACTTGTGACATTTTCATATGTGTGCTTTTCCTAAACCACATTGATTCAATGGTGGCATTTCATGTATGTTATTTTCCTGAACGACATTGATCGATCGGTAACATTTGCATGTGTTTCTTTTCCTAAACCACATTGATCCACTTTCGACATTGCATGTGTGTTCCTTTCCTAAACCACATGGATCAAATAGAGTCATTTACTTGTATTTTCTTTTCCTAAACCACATGGATCCACTGGTCACATTTGTATGTGTTTTCTTTTCCTAAACCACATGGATCAAATAGAGTCATCTACATGTGTCTTCTTTTCCTATAGCACATGGATCCACTTGTGACATTTCATGTGTGTTCTTTTCCTAAACCACATGGATCCACTGGTGACATTTGCATGTGTCATATTTTCCTAAACCACATTGATCCACTTGTGTCATTACATCTGTGTTCTTTTCCTAAACCACATGCATCCACTGGTGACATTGCATGTCTGTTCTTTTCCTGAACCACATTGATCCAGTAGTGTCATTGGATGTGTGTTTTTTTCCAGAACCACGTGGATCCACTGGCGACATTGCACGTGTGTTCTTTACCTAAACCACATTGATCCACTGGTGTCATTACATGTGTTTTTTTTTGTCCTAAAACACATTTATCCACTAGTGACATTTGCATGTGTGTTATTTTCCTAAACCACATTGCTCCACTGGCGTCATTGCATGTGTGTTCTTTTCCTAAACCACATGGATCCACTAGTGACATTTCATGTGTGTTATTTTCCTAAAACACATTGATCCACTGGTGACATGTGCATTTGTGTTATTTTCCTAAACCACATGGATCCACTTGCGTCATTGCATGTGTGTTCATTTCCTAAACCACATGGATCCACTTGTGACATTACACGTGTGTTCTTCTCCTGAACAATAGTGATCCACTAGTGTCATTGCATGTGTGTTATTTTCCTGAACCACATGGAACCACTAATAACATTGCATGTGTGTTCTTTTCCAAAAGCACATTGATCCACTGGTGTGATTGCATGTGTGTTCTTTTCCTAAACCACATTTATCCACTAGTGTCATAGCATGTGTGTTCTTCACCTGAACCACATGGATCCGCTCTGTCATTGCATGTGTGTTCTTTTCCTTTACCATAGGGATTCACTAGAGTCATTGCTTGTGTGTTCTTTTCCTAAACCACATGGATCCACTAGTGACATTTTGTGTGTGTTGTTTTCCTAAAACACATGGATCCACTAGTGACATTTGATGTATGTTCTTTTCCTAAAACACATTGATCCACTAGTGACATTTGCATGTATATTCTTTTCTTAAACCACATGGATCCACTTGAGTGATTGCATGTGTGTTCTTTTCCTAAACCACATGGATCCAGAAATTGCATGTGTTCTCTTTTCCTAATCCACAAGGATCCACTAGAGTTATTTACATGTGTGTTCTTTTCCAATACCACATGCATCAACTAGAGTCATTTGCATGTCTGTTATTTTCCTAAACCACATGGATCCACTAGTGACTTTGGATGTGTGTTCTTTCCCTAAACCACATTGATCCACTTGAGTCATTGGATGTGTGTTTTTCCTAAACCACATTGATCCACTAGTGTCATTGCATGTGTGTTCTTTTCCTAATTCACATGGATCCACGGTGTGATTACATGTGTGTTGTTTTCCTACGCCACATGGATCCACTAGAGTCATTGCACGTGTGTTATTTTCCTAGACCACATGGATCCACTGGTGTCATTGCATGTGTGTTCCTTTCCTAAAACACATTGATCCACTAGTGACATTTGCATGTGTGTTCTTTTACTAAACCACATGGATCCGCTAGAGTCATTGCATGTGTGTTCTTTTCCTAAACCACATTGATCCACTTGTGACATTTTCATGTGTGTTCTTTTCCTAAACCACATTGATTCGATGGTGGAATTTCATGTATGTTCTTTTCCTAAAGCACATTGATCCACTGGTGACATTTGCATGCATGTTCTTTTACTAAACCACATTGATCAACTAGTGACCATGCACGTGTGTTCTTTTCCAGAACCACATTGATCCAATTGTGTCATTGCATATCTGCTCTTTTCCTCAACCACATTGATCGACTGGCGTCATTGCACATGTGTTCTTTTCCTGAACCACATTGATCCACTGGTATCATTTGCATTCATGCTCTTTTCATAGACCACATGGATCCGCTGGTGTCATTTTATATGTGTTCTTTTCCTAAACTACATGGATTCAGTAGTGTCATTGCATGTGTGTTCTTTTCCTAAACCACATGGATCCATTGGTGACATTGCATGTGTGTTATTTTCCTATAACACATTGATCCACTGGTGACATTTGCATGTGTGTTCTTTTCCTAAACCACATAGATTTACTGGAGTCATTCCATGCGTGTTCTTTTCCTAAACCACATGGATCCACTGGTGACATTTGCATGTGTGATCTTTTCCTAAACCACATTGATCCACTTGTGTCATTACATCTGTGTTCTTTTCCTAAACCACATGCATCCACTGGTGACATTGCATGTCTGTTCTTTTCCTGAACCACATTGATCCAGTAGTGTCATTGGATGTGTGTTCTTTTCCTGAACCACGTGGATCCACTGGCGACATTGCACGTGTGTTCTTTTCCTAAACCACATTGAGCCACTGGTGTCATTACATGTGTTTTTTGTCCTAAAACACATTTATCCACTAGTGGCATTTTCATGTGTGTTTTTTTCCTAAACCACATTGCTCCACTTGCGTCATTGCATGTGTGTTCTTTTCCTAAACCACATGGATCCACTAGTGATATTTCATGTGTGTTATTTTCCTAAAACACATTGATCCACTCGTGACATGTGCATTTGTGTTATTTTCCTAAACCACATGGATCCACTTGCGTCATTGCATGTGTGTTCATTTCATAAACCACATGGATCCATGAATAAAATTTGCATGTGTGTTATTTTCCTAAACAACATTGATGGACCGGTGACATTACACATGTGTTCTTTTCCTAAACCATAGTGATCCACTAGTGTCATTGCATGTGTGTTATTTTCCTGAACCACATGGATCCACTAGTAACATTGCATGTGTGTTCTTTTCCTAAAGCACATTGGTCCACTGGTGTGATTGCATGTGTGTTCTTTTCCCAAACCATATTTATCCACAAGTGTCGTAGCATGTGTGTTCTTCTCCTGAACCACATGGATCTGCTCTTTCATTGCATGTGTTTTCTTTTCCTTTACCACAGGGATCAACTAGAGTCATTGCTTGTGTGTTCTTTTCCTAAACCACATGGATCCACTAATAACATAGCATGTGTGTTGTTTTCCTAAACCACATGGATCCACAAGTGACATTTCGTGTGTGTTCTTTTCCTAAAACACATTGATCCACTAGTGACATTTGCATGTGTATTCTTTTCTTAAACCACATGGATCCACTTGAGTGATTGCATGTGTGTTCTTTTCCTAAACCACATGGATCCACCTGTGAAATTGCATGTGTTTTCTTTTCCTAATCCACATGGATCCACTTGAGTCATTTACATATGTGTTCGTTTCCTATACGACATGCATCAACTAGAGTCATTTGCATGTGTGTTCTTTTCCTAAACCACATGGATCCACTAGTGACTTTGCATGTGTGTTCTTTCCCTAAACCACATTGATCCACTAGAGTCATTGCATGTGTGTGTTTTCCTAAACCACATTGATCCACTAGTGTCATTGCATATGTTTTCTTTTCCTAATTCACATGGATCCACTGTGTGATTACATGTGTGTTCTTTTCCTAAGCCACATGGATCCACTAGAGTCATTGCATGTGTGTTATTTACCTAGACCACAAGGATCCACTGGTGTCATTGCATGTGTGTTCTTTTCCTAAACCACATGGATCCGCTAGAGTCATTGCATGTGTGTACTTTTCCTAAACCACATTGATCAAATAGAGTCATTTGCATGTGTTTTCTTTTCCTAAAACACATGGATCCACTAGTGACATTTGCATGTGTGTTCGTTTCCTAAACCACATTTATCCACTAGTGACATTTGCATGTGTGTTCTTAACCTAAACCACATTGATCCATTGGAGTCATTGCATGTGTGTTCTTTTCCTAAACCACATTGATCCACAAGTGTCATTCCATGTGTGTTCTTTTCTTAAACCACATGGATCTGTTGTGTCATTGCATGTGTGTTCTTTTCCTAAACCACAGAGATCCACTTCAGTTATTCCTTGTGTGTTCTTTTCCTAAACCACATGGATCCACTAGTTTCATTGGATGTGTGTTATTTTCCGAAACCTCATGGATCCACTGGTGACATTATATGTGTGTTCTTTTCCTAAAACACATTTATCCACTCATGACATTTGGATGTGTGTTCTTTTCCTAAACAACATGGATCCACTTCAGTCATTGCATGTCTGTTATTTTACTAAACTACATTGATCCACTGGTGGCATTTGCATGTGTGTTCTTTTCTTAAACCACATGGATCCGCTGTGTCATTGCATGTGTGTTCTTTTCCTAAACCACATAGATCCACTTCAGTTATTCCTTGTGTGTTCTTTTCCTAAACCACATGGATCCACTAGTTTCATTGGATGTGTGTTCTTTTCATAAACCTCATGGATCCACTGGTGACATTAAATGTGTGTTCTTTTCCTAAAACATATTTATGCACTGATGACATTTCAATGTGTGTTCTTTTCCTAAACAAGATGGATCCACTTCAGTCATTGCATGTGTGTTATTTTACTAAACCACATTGATCCACTGGTGACATTTGCATGTGTGTTCTTTTACTAAACCACATGGATCCACTGGTCACATTTGCATGTGTTTTCTTTTCCTAAACCACATGGATCCACTAGTGACATTTGCATGTGTGTTCTTTCCCTAAACCACATTGATCCATTGGAGTCATTGCATGTGTGTTCTTTTCCTAAACCACATTGATCCACAAGTGTCATTCCATGTGTGTTCTTTTCTTAAACCACATGGATCCGCTATGTCATTGCATGTGTGTTCTTTTCCTAAACCACATGGATCCACTTGAGTCATTCCTTGTGTGTTCTTTTCCTAAACCACATGGATCCACTAGTTTCATTGGATGTGTGTTCTTTTCCTAAACCTCATGGATCCACTAGTGACATTACATGTGTGTTCTTTTCCTAAAACACATTTATCCACTGATGACATTTGGATGTGTGTTATTTTCCTAAACCACATGGATCCACTTCAATCATTGCATGTGTGTTATTTTACTAAACCACATTAATCCACTGGTGACATTTGCATGTGTGTTCTTTTACTAAACCACATGGATCCACTGGTCACATTTGCATGTGTTTCCTTTTCCTAAACCACATGGATCAAATAGAGTCATTTACATGTGTTTTCTTTTCCTAAACCATATGGATCCACTAGTGACATTTGCATGTGTGTTCTTTTCCTAAAACACATTGATCCACTAGTGATAGTTGCGTGTGTGTTCTTTTACTAAACCACATGGATCCACTAGAGTCATTGCATGTGTGTTCTTTTCCTAAAGCACATTGATCCACTTGTGACATTTTCATATGTGTGCTTTTCCTAAACCACATTGATTCAATGGTGGGATTTCATGTATGTTCTTTTCCTGAATGACATTGATCGATGGGTAACATTTGCATGTGTTTCTTTTCCTAAACCACATTGATCCACTTTCGACATTGCATGTGTGTTCCTTTCCTAAACCACATGGATCAAATAGAGTCATTTACATGTATTTTCTTTTCCTAAACCACATGGATCCACTGGTCACATTTGTATGTGTTTTCTTTTCCTAAACCACATGGATCAAATAGAGTCATCTACATGTGTGTTCTTTTCCTATAGCACATGGATCCACTTGTGACATTTCATTTGTGTTATTTTCCTAAACCACATAGATCCACTGGAGTCATTCCATGTGTGTTCTTTTCCTAAACCACATGGATCCACTAGTTTCATTGGATGTGTGTTCTTTTCCTAAACCTCATGGATCCACTGGTGACATTACATGTGTGTTCTTTTCCTAAAACACATTTATCCACTGATGACATTGCATGTATGTTCTTTTCCTGAACCACATTATATCCAGTAGTGTCATTGGATGTGTGTTCTTTTCCTGAACCACATGGATCCACTGGCAACATTGCACGTGTTTTCTTTACCTAAACCACATTGATCCACTAGTGTCATTACATGTGTTTTTTTTGTCCTAAAACACATTTATCCACTAGTGACATTTGCATGTGTGTTATTTTCCTAAACCACACTGCTCCACTGGCGTCATTGCATGTGTGTTCTTTTCCTAAACCACATGGATACACTAGTGACATTTCATGTGTGTTATTTTCCTAAAACACATTGATCCACTGGTGACATGTGCATTTGTGTTATTTTCCTAAACCACATGGATCCACTTGCGTCATTGCATGTGTGTTCATTTCCTAAACCAGATGGATCCACGAGTGAAATTTGCATGTGTGTTCTTTTCCTAAACAACATTGATCCAGCGGTGCATTGTATGTGTGTTCTTTTCCTAAACCACATGGATCCACTTGTGACATTACACGTGTGTTCTTCTCCTGAACCATAGTGATCCACTAGTGTCATTGCATGTGTGTTATTTTCCTGAACCACATGGAACCACTAATAACATTGCAAGTGTGCTCTTTTCCTAAAGCACATTGATCCACTTGTGTGATTGCATGTGTGTTCTTTTCCTAAACAACTTTTATCCACAAGTGTCGTAGCATGTGTGTTCTTCTCCTGAACCACATGGATCCGCTCTGTCATTGCATGTGTTTTCTTTTCCTTTACCACAGGGATCAACTAGAGTCATTGCTTTCCTAAACCACATTGATCGACTAGTGACATTTGCATGTGTCTTTTCCTAAACGACATTGATCCACCACTGACATTGCATGTGTGTTCCTTTCCTAAACCACATGGATCAAATAGAGTCATTTGCATGTGTTTTCTTTTCCTAAAACACATGGATCCACTAGTGACATTTGCATGTGTGTTCGTTTCCTAAACCACATTTATCCACTAGTGACATTTGCATGTGTGTTCTTTCCCTAAACCACATTGATCCATTGGAGTCATTGCATGTGTGTTCTTTTCCTAAACAACATTGATCCACAAGTGTCATTCCATGTGTGTTCTTTTT